>JAVLUX010000049.1:19798972-20078972 GCA_032164185.1 Moxostoma hubbsi | reverse complement strand
CGGCTCATGAGAGTCATTTGTTTGGGAATCAGTCTACAGTAGTCACGCTGTATATTTTGGGGTGTAGATTCAAAAGAACCGGCTCATGAGAGTCATTTGTTTGGGAATCAGTCTACAGTAGTCACGCTGTATATTTTGGGGTGTAGATTCAAAAGGACCGGCTCGTAAGAGTCATTTGTTTGGGAATCAGTCTACACTAGTCACGCTGTATATTTTGGGGTGTAGATTCAAAAGAACCGGCTCATGAGAGTCATTTGTTTGGGAATCAGTCTACAGTAGTCACGCTGTATATTTTGGGGTGTAGATTCAAAAGAACCGGCTCATGAGAGTCATTTGTTTGGGAATCAGTCTACAGTAGTCACGCTGTATATTTTGGGGTGTAGATTCAAAAGAACCGGCTCGTAAGAGTCATTTGTTTGGGAATCAGTCTACACTAGTCACGCTGTATATTTTGGGGTGTAGATTCAAAAGAACCAGCTCATAAGAGTCATTTGTTCGGGAATCAGTCTACACTAGCGTTGTATGTTTTGCGGTGTAGATACAAAAAATTATGGATCTTACTGGGATTTAATAATGGAAACATATTGTCTCTACCTGTATGTGTATTGTGTTCTGGAGAGCAGATGCAGGTGTGGGACACAGCAGGACAGGAGCGTTTCCGCACCATCACACAGAGTTATTACCGAAGTGCCCACGGCGCCATGATCGCGTACGACCTGACCCGACTACCCACATTTCGCTCTCTGCCGCACTGGATACAGGGAGTGGAGCAGTACGGAGCCGCCAATGTCGTCTTTGTTCTGATAGGTCAGAGAAAGCCATTGAATATTTTTCACTTTTTCCATTTTGTTATTTTTTATATTAAACCGTAACACCAGTTCAGTACTTCAGAAATGACTTTTTATAGACCAATAGATCTGCCTGGGGATTAAATCAATTATAAATGTTTAAAATGAAGTACTGGTTGATAAAAACCAGTTTTGTGCCCACACCAGTCTATTACGAATCCTCACTCCCCCTCTGGTTTTCCGGCAGGAAATAAATGTGACCTGGAGACCCAGCGGCAGGTGCTGTTTGAAGACGTGTGCACGCTCGCGGAGACGACAGGAGCTTTGGCAGCGCTGGAGACCTCCGCCAAACAACATCACAACATCGAGGAGGCCTTTGAACTGATGGCACGAGAACTCGTAGTGCGACACGGAGGCTTGGTCCATCAGGACAACCAATCAGAATCACCCATCATTCTTCTGCACTCGGATTCTCATCCAGTAGAAGAAGGGGATGATGAAGGGGAACATCTGGGGAAGAAGTCATGTGACTGCTGATTGACAGGTGTTGACCGATATTGAACTGATATTTCTGTCAGCCCTGGTCTAAGATCAGTGGCATTTGGTTCAGATGTCCAGGCATTGCTGGAAAACGTGAAAAACCAGTTTGCACTACCACAGTTGGGTCGAAAGAGAAGCACGATGCTTCTAAATATAGGATTGTACAGTGAGGCACTTATAATGGAAGTCAATGGGGCCAATCTGTAAACGTTAAAATACTCACTATTTCAGACGTATAGCCACAAGACGTAAACTATATGATTTTAGTGTCATAAAATCACTTACTAAACTTTTCTGTGTAAAGCTATAGCGAATATTACAACTTTGTTGCCATGGCGATGTCAACAACCCCTAAAATGACTGTACAAACGATGATTTAAACAACTTTACAGCTCAAATAATACACAAGTTTTAACAGAATTAATGTAAGTGCTTTTATGAAATGATAAACTTCACATTTCTGTGTTTAAACCGTCCAGAAATTGGCCCCATTGACTCCCATTGTAAGCGCCTCACTATAAAATCCATGTTTGAGTCCATTTTTTGTGGTAATCAAAATTAGGTGCAAACTTTTCAAATACTTTCACGCAAACCACATTTAGGTCTCGTTTCCACCTGGTATGCAAGCTGTTCATGCTTGTCATCTGTGTTGATATCAGACACACTGAAGATTCGTGAAGCTCTCGTGATTGTGTATGTATCCGCTTTTTTACAATTTTCCTTTTAAAGCCGCTCGTAAAGTTGAACTCTTGTTTTAGTGCAGCGGTTGATTGACAGGTGAGGGGCGGCACTGCTGCCAGGACGTATACAGGACAGATTAGCGTTTACACCTCAAATGCCATCTGATCACATGCATTTTTGACCACATTTCCTATGTGGTTTTTGTAACGTTTTAGACCTTGTTTAGACCTGTATTTACCATTGACCATAAGTGATTGGATCACCCGAAACGCATTTTAATACCAGGTGGAAATGCGGCCTTATATGGAGTGAAAACACACATTTGTCCTGATGTGTCCCTGACAGCAGTGAAGGACTCACCTGTCAATCATTTGCATATTTTTGATTACCACAAAAAACAACTCGTTCCTCCTGTTCTTTAAAAAAGCTTTAAAAGTGTTACAGAGAGTTTAAAGGCAGAAATGTGAAGATTATAATTTTATAAAAGCTCATACATTAATTCTTCTGTTAAAACTTGTGTATCATTTCTTCTGTAAAGTTTATGCAAATCATCGTTTTTATAGTCGTTTTAGGGGTTGTTGTCATCGCCATGGCAGCAAAGTTGTAATATTACCTATAGCTTTACACCGATGTGGTTAGTAAGTGATTTTATGATGCTAAAATCATGTTAACACACATATTGTTTACGTCTTTTGGCTATACGTCTGAAACGGTTCATGTTTACGGATTGACCCCATTGACCTCCATTATAAGTGTCTCACTGCAACACAGATTTTTGCTTTTTTAATGAAAAGGAGAGACGAGTCGAACAGTTTTTAATAAAGTCAAATGTTGCAGTAATCAACATTATGCCACAATTGCTGTCGATTAAGCTAAACTTGCATTGAACCCGGAATATTCCTTTTAGCGAGTTCTCGAAACGTCACGTTTGAGCAAAGACTGAAATTGCTGTATATTTGGGAGAAACTCCGGGTTATTTTTTTGTTGCACTTTATGGATAATAAGTAACAAGACAAAGTAAGTTATAACAGAATCAGGAGATCCTTGAAATCCAGTTCAGTGGCCACAAGAGACAAATGTGTCAATCAAGTGTAAAGACGCCCAATCAGAATCAGAATCAGCTTTATTGTCAAGTGACAGAAACTTCCAGTGAACAAACAATACGACAACAAGATAGAGATGATAATAAACAATAGAATAAAAATAAGTGAATACAATATAAAGTCCTTGGCAGTGAGGCGAGCACACATCCCTTATCGTACATGTGCAGGAAGTGTATTTCGCCAGTCTCACTAACTGTCAGAAAGCTGGTGATCCAAAAAATCCAAAAAAATCAGACGTCCAATATGTTTATGGGACATGTATTCTACAGTAAGTTGTATACAGTACAAATGTTAAAATCAGTGAATTCTATAAATGCTTGTTCTTAACACACAATGATATAAATTGAAGATTTGTGTATTATTTTAAAAACGCTTTATTTTACAGCTTAGAAATGTTCATGATTGTAGAACGAATAGGGGGTGTTCACAAAGAGTGCGTTATTGCATTCAAAAACAGCCTCAAGATGCATTCGGATCTATTTTTGACTTCAGTCGCAGTCTTTGAAACGCACCGCTCGTGCCACAAGACATTGAAAAACCCTGAGACGTGGCACACATACTGGATTTAACCACTGGAAAGACTCCAGTGGTTTAATCCAAGTCTTCAGAAGTGATATGATCAGTATGGGCGAGAAACGGGTCAATATTTAAGTCCTTTTTTACTATAAATCATGACATCAGCAGTGTCCTTGGCAATCGTGATTTCAAGCTCGATTATATTTCCCAGAGCTCTCTGCGAACTGTACTAGTAAGTGTAATCGAGCTTGAAATCATGATCGTTCCTGTAGACTGTAATTGCAAGATGTACAGTGAAAAAGGAGTACATTTTGGTCACATCAAAATACATGATTTAACCCACTTATGGACTAATTTATGCTGCATTTATGTGCTTTTTGGAGCATCAACATTTTGGCCCCTATTGACTTGCATTGTGAGGACCTACAGAGCTGAAATATCCTTCTAGAAATCTTCATTTGTGTTCAGCTGAAGTCGTACACATCTGAGATGGCACGAGGGTGAGGAAATGATGACAGAATATTAACTTTGACTTTCTGGGGTTTAAAATAGATGATTTAATTTTTGGGATGTGTGGCAAAGTTCATTTCGTGTCCACCGGTGGGAAAAGCAATGGTAAAGAAAATGGCAAATAATTTTATGCTTGTAAATGTTACATTATGATTTATGATGTAAAAGTGTACAAGAAAATATAAAAATTAATTCCAAAAACTTTAAGGTATAATGTTATGTGTGTTTGGATCATAATTAAAAGTGTCCCACTTTGCCCATATGCACCCCTAGTATATCAAAAACGAAAATGAATTTGAGATCATTTTTATTTTAGTTTAGTTTCAGTTTTTGTTAACTATAATAACACCGGTGTGAACAGCTCTTAAGAGGTACAGTGTGTTATACAGTAAACCTTCCGTTCACATTTTGATGAACGAACTGAGGCTGACGTGATCTTAAATGGCTGATATTTCTGGAAACACACACACAAACACACACACACAATACCTGTGTTGTTCCTTCATTAACTATTATGGCTTCATGGATGAATGTCTTTCCTTGCTGGAAGCGTTAAATCTGGTTTCATATTGTGCAGCTCGTGTTTGCATTATTCATACTGAATTTCCTGATGCAATAGTGTAAACCTGTAACCTCGGCCCTTCTGCAGCACTTGAAGACACGTCCTAACTCAAAGGCCCTGTCCCAGAAGGTGCAGTTGATGTGGTATAGTGAAGTGAATGGGGCCAGTGAATTGAATGGACGTGAATGGGGCCAATTAAAGGAATGGATGTGAATGGGGCCAGTGAATGGAAGTGAATAGAATGGGCCCAGTTGAATGTAATGGAAGTGAATGTGGCCAGTGAATGGAATGGAAGTGAATGGAATGGGGCCAGTTGAATGGAATGGAAGTGAATGTGGCCAGTGAATGGAATGGAAGTGAATGGAATGGGGCCAGTTGAATGGAATGGAAGTGAATGTGGCCAGTGAATGGAATGGGGCCAGTTGAATGGAATGGAAGTGAATGTGGCCAGTGAATGGAATGGAAGTGAATGGAATGGGGCCAGTTGAATGGAATGGAAGTGAATGGAATGGGGCCAGTTGAATGGAATGGAAGTGAATGGGGCCAGTGAATGGAATGGAAGTGAATGGAATGGGGCCAGTTGAATGGAATGGAAGTGAATGGGGCCAGTTGAATGGAATGGAAGTGAATGGGGCCAGTTGAATGGAATGGGGCCAATGGAAGTGAATGGAATGGGGCCAGTTGAATGGAATGGAAGTGAATGGGGCCAGTGAATGGAATGGGGCCAGTTGAATGGAATGGAAATGAATGGGGCCAGTGAATGGAATGGGGCCAGTTGAATGGAATGGAATGAATGGGGCCAGTTGAATGGAATGGACGTGAATGGGGCCAATTAAAGGAATGGATGTGAATGGGGCCAGTGAATGGAAGTGAATGGGGCCAGTGAATGGAATGGGGCCAGGGAATGGAAGTGAATAGAATGGGCACAGTTGAATGTAATGGAAGTGAATGGGGCCAGTGAATGGAATGGAAGTGAATGGAATGGGGCCAGTTGAATGGAATGGAAGTGAATGGGGCCAGTGAATGGAAGTGAAAGGGGCCTGCGAATGGAATGGAAGTAAATGGGGCCAGTTGATAAACATCAAAATACACACTATTTCAAAATTATAGCCACATGACGTAAACAATATGCATGTTAACATGATTTGTGTGTGATAAAACTGCTAACTAACCTTATCTGTGTAGTTATATCCAATTTTACAACCTTGTTGTCATGACGACGTACCGCTGGTAAAACCTGTAACCTAGTAAGTGATTTATTCACATAAAACTCATGGTAACATGTTTATTGTTTACATCTTGTGGCTGTACTTTTGAAACAATGTTTTTTTAATATATTTATTAATTGGCCCCATTATTAGTGCCTTTTCTTTTTAAATAAATGAAGGACGAGTCGAAATTATTTTATGCGGTAATCAACTTTATGCTACAAATGGTGTTGATTAAGCTTAACTTATATTGAATCCGGAATATTCCTTTAAATCCTCTCGAACGCTGGCCCCATAGACTTCCATTGTAAGTGTTTAACTGTAGGACGAGTCAAAATAATTTTCTGTGCTAATAGAGATTATTCCACAACTGTTGTCGACAGAGCAGAACATGAAATGAACCCAGAACACTATTTGAAGGCATCATTTGGGACACGTTGAATCTATTGCAGTGGCCAACCCTCCAGCTGGAAGACCAACTCCATTCCTTCCTGAACGTCCTGGACCACGAAGGAAGGCTGGGTCAGGTCCGGGTCAAATCGAAAGTCCCGGTGACCATGGAAAATCTGATGCTCTGTGACCGTCTGCTCGGGGTCAGAGGGCAAGTCCTGGTGCTCGCGGTTATAGACGCCTGTACAGACCAGGATGGAACTGCAGCCTTCAGGAAGTTGGTGTTCGAATGAACCCCCGACCATCACCTGTCCAGAACGTTTGTCGTCGTCGGACACTTCACACTGCAGGTCTCCAGTTACCTGGCCAGTCGAGCCACCCTGAGCTTGCACCTGAGCACGAGTATGACGCATAGCTTTGAGGTAACGGTTGTACAGGTTTGCACCATAAATGTCTGCCATGGGGTTGTCACTATGAGAGATACAAATGTATCATGGTGAATAAAAGATGACAGAATTACATTTCTGAGTGAACTATTCCTTCAACCTTCATGGTCAAAGTCTTGAGAATTTCAATGTACAATCCTGTTCAAAACACACACGCACACACCGACTTTGATGATGATGGTTGACTCACCCGATGGCGTAAAGTCTCTCCACGGGACGGGTCCAGCCGAGGCTCTCGGCCTGCTGTCGAATGAGCAGTTCAGCATAGTTATAAGTCACAACGCTGGGTTTCCCGATCAGAGCTTCATACTTCAGCTTACAGCCAGTTATCTTCTTATAGATATTCTCCAGGCACACCAGGAACATACCATGCCCAAATCTAAAGACAGTTGGAACATATGTATTAAATTAACAGGACTCGCCACTTATCGTGCTCTAATTTGAAGCAAGAGCGTGAAAAGAACAATTTGACTGAAAACGTGCCCCGACAGCACATAAATTGTGTCTACAACTTCATCTTGTGAATATTTAGGCTATAAAAAGCTTAATTTGGTAAACGGTTAAATATAGAGCATTGTAAGTCTCCATTCTATCCCGAAATAAGTATGTGTATTTCGGGCTTTGTCTCATATTATGCTTCACATCTTTCATTTTTGTCTGGTTATTATTGGGATTTTGGTTTCACAATAAACAGCATCTGGGATTTTATTAATGATGGACGCTTGTAGCTTCCATGTGTCTACCCGTCCTAGTAAGGAAAGGCTAAGAAAGTTTTTTTAAATCGATTTTAGAAACTATCGGCCGATCAATCGGTTATCGGTAACGGCAAAATCCACTATCGGTCGACCTTTGATTAGTGTGTGGTCATACCTGCTGTATTGTAACGTGTTTTATTGAGACATGGAATACGTGACATTTGATTGGGAAGCGTGTCGGGACTCACCGAGGGTTTTTTGCCTCGGCCATCCACTGCAGATCCATGTTGCACGCCAGCACAGGGATGTGTGGGTAATGCAGTGATGTCACAGGGTTTCCAGGCATCCCATTGGTCAAGAGCACATCAACAATAAGTTGCAAGTTGGTCTCCCACCTGACAGGCTCACCAAACAGGATGACGGCTGTTAAGTGAAGATTAGAGGATTGGAAAACGTGGACAGAAAAGAACGTGACACCAGTAGAATGACGCTTACCTTCAATTGGTGGTAAATTCTTAGAGGGGGGAATCTGTGAAATATAGTTTGCATAATATAGTCAGTATTTTAGCCGCCATAATGTAATGTAAAGTTACGGTCAATGTTTTATTCTAGCCTCTCCACACCGTGTCTTTGGGTCTGCGATGATGATCCACCATGTCGAGTTGAGGGTACGCCTCCCGCAGCATGTCAATGGTCACAACGTTCTTAAAACCTACACTGGGGTTAGTTCGGTAAAGGGCAAATTGGGTATACAAAACAGATTGTTCTGACTCTAAATTCTGATTGGATTAGCCATGTTCGAAGCGTTGTGCAAAATGGTATTTTTTTCCGTGCAAAACTCGCCGCCAAGTTGCCAAATCGTGTACATCAAAGTAAAGAAGGATACTTGTGTGCAACCTCCACCACAGGTCCCTGTCCGGACACCAGCACGCACAGGTCATGGAACTGAGTGAAAACCCGCAGCGGACTGTGAGACAGCATTACCTGATCTGGAGACACCTGTTTGGAGAAAACAAACGACAGTTGTAAACAGCCCTGTTTCAAGGTTGTTTAAACTACCTACAATGTTACTGAAATACACAGACAACCTGAATGGTGTAAATAGTTGAGTCAGAAGACTTTTGAATGAGACGTACCTCGACCTCCAGGAGGTGAGACAGCTGTTCTGCCTTGGTTTGTCGCAGACTATTCCCTGCATTCGTCACAAACACCACGGGAACCTTGTACTTTCCATTCCCATCCACCAGGTTCCTGAAACACTGTTTAGCTTCTGGAATGGGCGTCCGTCCACGTACCAGCACTCCGTCAATGTCAAACAAGAGTCCAAACAAGCTACGGTCCTGTTCACATACATGGTTTGAAATGGGTTTACTTTCCTTGCAAAGGTTATTAATAACCTAACTAGTCCCATCTAGTGGTCGATCGATACGGTATTTTCAATTGCCGATATCTAGAGTACAGGATGGCCGATATAAATGCAGATAAACATTATACAATTTCACAAAAGCAAATCAGATGTATGCGACGTTTCTTCCAACATTGTGGAACTGATACAAGGGAAAGTTAACACTTAATTAATGGGCCAAGCGAGCACAGTTATCGGCCCATGCAGATAATCACAAAATGGACAAATATCGGCCTGGCCGATATATCGGTCTGTCACTAATCACATCTAACATCTCCTTTTGTGTTCAACGGAAGGAAGAGAGTCTTAAAACTAGAGGAAGATCTATATTTATCAGTTTTACCGATTAATCGGTACCGATAGATGCTTTTTTGGAACTATCGGTTATCGGCAAAAATCTATGCGGATTTTCTTTTATTTCACTGTTACTCTTAAGAAAGATAAAAGCAGTATAAAGTAATTCTACAGTATAAAAGCGCCCTCTAGAGCTGAAATAAAAACAATCACTGACACCTCGAGGGGATCCAAGTTCGTCATTATTGGCAATATTCAATCATATTATTTTCCTCACTTCAATGTATATTTAATATTTTGATATTTAACTTAATCTAGTAAATAATATATAGGCTATAAAAACCATATTTTGGTAAATACTTAAATATGTGGCTTTGTAGCTGAGCCAAGTCTCTGTCTTTGCAAAATAAGAGTCCTGAAATGAATTAATGTATTTCTTGTTTACAGTTAAAAGTCCTGGTTTATGCACCAACTTTTTTTCTGGCTAATATTGGAATTTTGATTGTGCAATAAACAGCATCTGGGATTTTTGTTAAAAAAAAAGTTGATTCTTAAAAACTACCGTCCAAATAATCGGTTATCTGCTTTTTCCACCACCTTAGTTATCGGTATCGGCAAAATCCACTATCGGTCGACCTCTAGTGGCACCAACTCTTGGATAAAGCAGCATAAAGTGCACTTATTTCAGTTTTAGTTCCCCTGGTGTAACCTGTGGTTAAGTGTCTTGATTAAGGACACAATGGTGATTGTTATGCAGGATTTGTATCAACAATCTTTCAGATTCTGACCCAAATTAAACCTTTACGCCGCCACACCTTGCCTGAATGACAATGTGTTTCATGCCCGCCTTAACCCTTGTGCGACCTTCAGGATATTTGTGTCTTTTTTCGATCATTTTAATCATTTTCGATCATGTTATTATGCTTTCATTCCAGAGCCTTGGCTTCAAATTTTTTATTTTTATATATTTTCCACCAGATGGCGCCATTTTTCTCATGTTTAGCCTGTGGAGCAAATACAAGCTTTTTTCCTATTTTCTGTTTGTATTATAGAGCACTGCAGGCTAATTGAATAAATGATGCAGCTAAAATTGTGTGGGTGTGTTAGTATGGATGTCAGAGTGTGTTTTGTATGTGTGTATTGAGAAATGTGTGTGTAAAAAAACAACAGTGGCATAATGTAAACAAACTGGCATTTAAAGGGTTAAAATCCTGACCATGAATGATTATTTGGTAGTTATGATCAGTACTGATGGTTAAAAAAAAATTAGCTAATCGAAAGTGGAAAATAATATTAGTATATAATATTATGGCATTTTTTGATGTGGACATTTTTGTCCTCTCAGGACCTCTGAGTAACTTTTTTAAATTGATGCACAAACAACACCATGTAGAGTAGACTATGTTGTTGCATTTTCTCTCACATGTACTCTCACATTTGCTGTGCTATTTTAGGGGTGTCACATAGTAATGAAATCCAGGTGAAAGTTCCAAGGTTCCAATCACCTCCAACAGCTGCCTACCTAGACATCTACTTGTTGTCTATGTAGGCAACACAATAGATTGAGACTCAGCCCAAGACTGGACTGAAGAAATCCACTGACCCCAATCTCATTCAAAACATAAAAACACAAGCTGAGTAACAGACAACACGACTCTTTTGTTTTATTACCGTGTTATAACTCATGATTACTACAGAGGGTTCATTAGTAAATAACAATAATATAATGAGCGTAAACTCACTGCGCTGTAGCGGCGCACCATCTGCGCAGAAGCAATAGCGGAACTCGCTATTTTCCTGCATAATTTCACGCCTCTCCAACCGAGTTTGAACATATTCAGATTCAGATCCGGATATACATATGATCTAAATCCTATCGTATTTTATGTCTCCGCAGGAAAAGGTGTAGAAAAGGCAAGCATCGACTGGAGTTATGCAACACGCGGCGGCTGCAGTAGGTTTTGCTAATATTCTGCGCAGCGGGGACGCTGCCAGGAAGCGCTCCAACACCTCCTAAAGCGACTTCCGTTTTTTTAATCGATGCAGCGGACACAAACACAGCTTTTAAACATTAACATAACAATGAAAATATTATTAAAATAATCATTTTATGGTGTGAGCATGAGTTAATTATTTAAATTGACAGGTGCGGGCAAGACCCTTATAGATGACATCCACTAGATCCTTAAAAGCAATTAAATTAAGCAATGACATTGCTAGTTCAAAGCTAACAGCTCAAAACTCTTGACACACTTACTTTTAATCCTTAATACTTATTAATATTCCATAATCTATTCCTTTGCTGAGGTGCATATCTTAATGTTGTAACATAAAATGAGCACATGCTCAAAATGTTCATCTGTGAGTAAAAGTAATCATGTAATCTCTAAAAAAGTAACTATAGTCCGATTATGAGTATTTTAAAATGTAATTTAATCCAATTACAAGAACTTGATTTTTGTAAACTGATTACATAATCTAGATTACATGTAATCCATTACTACCCAACACTGTGTACATGTTTGTTACCACAAAAGTTTTTCTGCTTTTTTCATTCTTTTTTTTTTAAAGAAAAAATTACATATTTTTCTGCACCACTCATGCCAAAAAAAGTTTTTTTTCAAGAGTTTCAGAGACTTTATCGAGATTTTTTTTACTGAGATTTTTCTATTCAAGTCATTGTTTTGAGTAAATTGTGTTTGTAGTGTATTTTTGAATAACTTAATAGATCAGGACAAAATAACAAGTGTCACGTCATTGGCCCGTATACCATGGTATTTCCATTTTTCTCTTAAGTACTTCAAAAGAATTCTATGGTATATTTCTAGAAAAATCAAAATGTGGTCCAAAAACCCTGGTAATACCATAGTACTTTTTCAGTGTACTAAGTCGGAGTCGGTCTGTACAGCTTGCCGTGCTGACTGCCCCCTACTGCAACAAGGTAGTACATCAAGCATGACTTGCTCCGATGGTAGGAACATTACTTATTACGGTATTTACTTACAGATAAGGGGCATGATTAATTGCATAAATGTTATAAATTATATATATATATATATATATATATATATATATATATATATATATATATATATATATATATATATATAAAGTATAATTAATCTCCCTACTAA
This sequence comes from Moxostoma hubbsi, assembly GCA_032164185.1. Taxonomy (NCBI): domain Eukaryota; kingdom Metazoa; phylum Chordata; class Actinopteri; order Cypriniformes; family Catostomidae; genus Moxostoma; species Moxostoma hubbsi. The sequence goes on along the minus strand of JAVLUX010000049.1, from coordinate 20,066,700 downwards.
AATCATTGCCCTGTCTACTAAATCTTTTAATAAACATCTGGAATCACTTACAGGCTGCTATTAACTTACCTTACTGATATTTTTTTCCTCTTATATTCATTCAGTCTCTCTCGTCTGATTCTTTTGTGTCATAAAACTCCAGCACACACAGAATCTTCTATATGAGACCACAAGGGATTTTCTGCATCTGAAATTTGAGTCAACAAGTGCAGATAGTTGCTTTTTGTGAAGGTTCATGATAGAGGTAGACCGATATATCGGTTTTACAAGTTAATCGGTGCCGATAGTTGCTTTTTGTTATGCTTCATTATAGCAGTAGACCGATATATCGGTTTTACCTGTTAATCTGTGCCGATAGTTGCTTTTTGTTATGCTTCATTATAGCGGTAGACCGATATATCGGTTTTACCACTTAATCTGTGCTGATAGTTGCTTTTTGTTATGCTTCATTATAGCGGTAGACCGATATATCGGTTTTACCTGTTAATCTGTGCCGATAGTTGCTTTTTGTTGAGCTTCATGATAGAGGTAGACCGATATATCGGTTTTACCTGTTAATCTGTGCCGATAGTTGCTTTTTGTTATGCTTCATTATAGCGGTAGACCAATATATCGGTTTTACCTGTTAATCTGTGCCGATAGTTGCTTTTTGTTATGCTTCATTATAGCGGTAGACCGATATATCGGTTTTACCACTTAATCTGTGCTGATAGTTGCTTTTTGTTATGCTTCATTATAGCGGTAGACCGATATATCGGTTTTACCTGTTAATCTGTGCCGATAGTTGCTTTTTGTTGAGCTTCATGATAGAGGTAGACCGATATATCGGTTTTACCTGTTAATCTGTGCCGATAGTTGCTTTTTGTTATGCTTCATTATAGCGGTAGACCAATATATCGGTTTTACCTGTTAATCGGTGCCTATAGTTGCTTTTTGTTATGCTTCATTATAGCGGTAGACCGATATATCGGTTTTACCTGTTAATCTGTGCCGATAGTTGCTTTTTGTTGAGCTTCATGATAGAGGTAGACCAATATATCGGTTTTACCAGTTAATTGGTGCCGATAATTGCTTTTTGGAGCTGTCGTTATCTGCAAAAATCAATGCCGATATTTGGAGATATTTTTTATTATTGTTTCTCTGTGGCAGGGTTGGTTCTACAGTATAACTGTGGCCTCTAGAGGTAAAATAAAAACATGAGGATTTATTGTATCTAAATCTTTCATCATTGACAATATTCATCCATTCATTCATCATATTATTTTGATACGGTATTAAACATTTCTAAATTGAGACGAGGGCATACAAAAACGTGACTATGAAAATATGCCCTATGCAGTGACATTTCTACAACTTCATCTTGTGAATAATAATTAAACCTTGTGAATAATATTAAACCTTTTACTCATTAAACTTAATCAGGAGAAATATGTTTATACTATGAGATTAGTATTAATAATAGTAAGTATTATTATGCTTTTGAGAAAGCTTAATAATACCAGATATAAACAATGAACTGTCTCGCTGCAAAAATATTTGTCGGATACACTGTTAAAGGTGCTGTAAGTGATTGTTTTAATTAAATGATTTAAATGAAAAAAATGCCATGAAATATCCCACCTGTCTCGTGACAGCGCTAGTTTCTGTAAACAGCGGGAAAAATGGCCGCGGTCATGTTTAGGACGCTAATTTGCTACCGTAGTTTTTTCAAAGTACGTCAAAGTAATTAGACGAGGTCAGTGTAAATGTTCAGGTTTGCTGACATCATGTTGCATGCTTATTTTTCTTACCTGTGACATTAAAATGCTCTCTTGCTCCATCTCTGAAATCGGTCTCCATGCTTGTGAACTGTTAAATCTTAATATGACACTGATGATTGTATATTTTACAAGTTGACTCATAACATGGGCCCTTATCAGGAACTGGCGATTCTCCATGAAGTGCATAAAAAAATTCCAGGATGATCTAAAATCTACAAACTGGATAGAGTCCTAAATTACTACAAGTTATCAATGGGCCATTTGCATATGATTTAAAATGTTGTGTTTGAATAAGCATAATAATTTGTTTTAATTCACTGTATTAAGAACATTTGAAAGACACGACTGAAATAAATATTCATAGTGAATGATGTTTGAATGCATTAGCAGACATTTGGATGTCATAGAATTGTGCCTTTGTGCTTTTGCATCATTTCTATATTTGATAAAGTTTGATTTTTGCATCCATTTGCAAGTGATTCACTGTTTTTGAGACTATGACAAATATACACAAAATAAGACTAAGATTAATTTTATAGCTTTAAACATTTTAATTCTCAAGACAAAAACAATACTGAAATATTTGGAATGGATTGTACACATTTTGGTTGACAAAAGACTAAGACTGGCCTTATTTCACCCAAAAATGAGAAATAAATAGAATTTTGCATAAAGAAAACCACTGAAATGCAAAACATTTAATCTCACAAATTAAAATAATTTTCACTCAAATTCAATTCAGTACATCAAATGTATATGTACAATTGTACCTTTCAAATTTTAAGTATAATTTAGTTTTGCAATGCAGTAAGTTTCTTTATGAAATATAAAATATATGACCAATTCTTTAAAGTTTTTAGTTTCCATAATATGAAATTCCATTCATGCGAAAAGACCTCAGTACTGGAATTTGGTATTACAGAAAAATGGAGGGGGAAATGTGCTTACTGGTCATAAAAATCATGCCGCGATGCATAAAAATAAGCTTCATTTTCTCTGTGCAAAGTAGCTAAAATGGACATTTCTTCGTGAAATTTGCCCAAACATCGACACAAATCGTCCTGAGCAAAGCAAAGTGGTGTTTTTGTCAAGCATTCTTGAAAAGTCACCAGATCATTTAGTTTCATCTTATTCATGTAGCATTTGTGAATATATTGCACTGTAGTGTACGATGTACCATTATTACTTGGCAATAATATTAAAGGTACAAGATTAACAGTTTGTCATAATATGCACGGACAACAAGAACAAGTGAAATATATACATTGTAAACTAAAACACACTGAGCTGTAACAGCATGAAATATTTCATAGGGGAACGCTGCTGCACACGTGCCTTTAAACCTCATTAATGGTGACGCCATTACTTCAATAAAGACTGAACAGTTTAAAACACGGTTCATTTGCTCCTGAGCACAAACTGCGTTGTCACGTTATACTTGATGAAACATGTAGAAACTGGTTTTACTGGCAGTGATGAAACTTTGGCCCTTTTGGTGATTTTGTGTCATTTTTGTAGCAGTAAAGCACAAGTTGTGCACTTCAAACTCGGTCCAGACTGCAAAAATAATATATTACAGTCATTTTTACGTAACAAACCGTCAGTGTTTATAAAATGACAGATTATTCCCAGGCCGTAGTTTCGGACCAGCAGGAGTAAAGAGGAGTAAAGCTATGAATATTAGTGCCCTAGAGTTATGTAATATCACTATAAAATGAAAACTCTGTCATCATTTACTCACCCTCATGTTATTCCAAAGTCCACTGCAACCCAAAAATTCCCAATGTTTATTTTTTTTCATGGAGCACTAAAGGATAGTTCCAAAAATGACATAACATCACTATAAAAGCGACATGAAAATAGTCAGTATAATTTGTGTGCTTTTTATGTGAAGACTGAAATTTAAGTAGTTATTCACTGAAAATGGTACCTTTAACCACCATAGCACACATGAGTTTATGGACTACTTTAATAGTGCATTGCATGAAAAAAGAGCAGGCAAATAATTATCATTACCGCAACGTACGTATCATTACTGAAACCTTTATAATTAAACCTTAATAATTCAATTAAAGACAATTAAATTTGAAAATGTTAATAATTATTAAATGCAAAATCTGACCATTTATTCTAAGATCCATCATTAGACATCTTGTTATAATTGGTTTTCAATTAATATAAAAAAAAATATTTAAAAAAAAAAAAAAAAAAGGCGCAATTTTGGTTGGTGTGTTTCGGTAATGAGATAAATAATTTATTTTGAAATACATTGGGTGAGATATGTTTCAATTAGTTTAGAGCATTACTCTTACGCTTCTCAGATTTTTGGCAGGGTTTTGTGTGTCGCGGTAATGAGAATTGTTCTGAACATGCTCATGTTGCAAAATAAATAAATAAATAATGTGTAATCTGAATTAAATCAGTATTTTCTGAGAATTCTGCAATTCAGACATTCTGCTAAACATCTCCTTTTGTGTTCTATGGAAAAATAAAAATCATACAGGTTTGGACCGACATGAGAGTGAGTAAATGATGGCAGATTTTTTTTTTTTTTTTTTTTTTTTTGTTCAATATACCTTTATCTTTTTAGGTGAAGATCTCATAGCATAAAAACTCCTTTCACAAACAGTTCAGTAAACATACACTAATGTATAATGAGAGGACAATGAATTTTATAGTTGGTGTTCATTGGGTTCACAGTGTCTGGACTGACCCTGGGTCAGATCATATAGTTCTTCTTGAGCACCTCCAGGTACTGCTGAGTGGCTTTGCTCACTGGGTCCGGCTGTTCCAGGGTCAGGTTAAGGTTTATATTCTGAGAACCAGAAGCCGAGCCCACTGGAGACAGACGCGCAGAACCTCCTTCCAACTCTCCCGTGACTGAGAGAAACAGAGAACGATTGCGAACGTGATGATAAAGCCACAAAAGCCTGTCAAATTATAAGTTCACATTTAAAAAAGACTCACCATAGTCCAACTCTTTTGATATATTTTTCTCCAGCTTTGTCTGCATCTGTTATAGGAACAAACAAACAGATCATTATGTTTGTTTATGCATTCAATGTCATCTCAACCAAACACTTCATCTCTCCTCAGCCTGATGTTTCGTACATGATGTTTCGGGCACCGGGATAAAATAGGAAAGGCACAGGTTAGGGGAAGGGGAAAGATTTCAAAGGCTTTAACTATCCCGCTGAGTACCGTTCGGAGCATTATTACGAAGTGGAAAGTGTTCCTCTAAACTGGATGACCGTTCCGGGATATAAATCAGGGAAGCTACTGAGAGGACAGAAGCAACTTTGAAGCATTCATAAGCCCTTAAAGCTGAGATTGGCTTTACATGTGCACTAATACTCTGATTATTGCAAAAATCATAAGGAATAATTAATGATCAAGATGTTTACATGATTTGGGACAACCACTTCAATACTGTTTACATGCAACTTGCCAATACTCTGATTAGTGCGGAGAAATGTGATGTTTAAATGCTTTTTATAAATGAATATTTATTACAACAACAACAACAAAAATCTTGTTGCAAATATGTATCTTTAAATACTAGGCATAAGGAAAATGTATCAGTTTGGGAGTCATTTTGAATGATTAAAATAATTTTGACTACACTCTGTACTCTGTACTCTGTCTGTTTTGATTCACTAAAAAGAATCGGTTCATAAGAGTCATTTGTTTGTCTAACTACACTGGTTCCTCTATCTGTTTTGATTCACTAAAAAGAACTGGTTCATAAGAGTCATTTGTTTGTCTAACTACACTGGTTCCTCTATCTGTTTTGATTCACTAAAAAGAACCAGTTCATAAGAGTCATTTGTTTGTCTAACTACACTGGTTCCTCTGTCTGTATTGATTCACTAAAAAGAACCGGTTAATAAGAGTCATTTGTCTAACTACACTGGTTCCTCTGTCTGTTTTGATTCACTAAAAAGAACCGGTTAATAAGAGTCATTTGTCTAATTACACTGGTTCCTCTGTCTGTTTTGATTCACTAAAAAGAACCGGTTAATAAGAGTCATTTGTCTAACTACACTGGTTCCTCTATCTGTTTTGATTCACTAAAAGAACCAGTTCATAAGAGTCATTTGTTTGTCTAACTACACTGGTTCCTCTGTCTGTATTGATTCACTAAAAAGAACCGGTTAATAAGAGTCATTTGTCTAACTACACTGGTTCCTCTGTCTGTTTTGATTCACTAAAAAGAATCGGTTCATAAGAGTCATTTGTCTAACTACACTGGTTCCTCTGTCTGTACTGATTCACTAAAAAGAACCGGTTAATAAGAGTCATTTGTCTAACTACACTGGTTCCTCTGTCTGTATTGATTCACTAAAAAGAATCGGTTCATAAGAGTCATTTGACTAACTACTCTGGTTCCTCTGTCTGTATTGATTCACTAAAAAGAACCGGTTCATAAGAGTCATTTGTCTAACTACACTGGTTCCTCTGTCTGTTTTGATTCACTAAAAAGAATCGGTTCATAAGAGTCATTTGTCTAACTACACTGGTTCCTCTGTCTGTTTTGATTCACTAAAAAGAATCGGTTCAAAAGAGTCATTTGTCTAACTACACTGGTTCCTCTGTCTGTTTTGATTCACTAAAAAGAATCGGTTCATAAGAGTCATTTGTTTGTCTAACTATACTGGTTCCTCTGTCTGTTTTGATTCACTAAATAGAATCGGTTTATAAGAGTCATTTGTTTGTCTAACTACACTGGTTGCTCTGTCTGTTTTGATTCACTAAAAAGAATCGGTTAATAAGAGTCATTTGTCTAACTACACTGGTTCCTCTGTCTGTTTTGATTCACTAAAAACAATCGGTTCATAAGAGTCATTTGTCTAACTACACTGGTTCCGCTGTCTGTATTGATTCACTAAAAAGAACGGTTCATAAGAGTCATTTGTTTGTGAATCGGAATGCACACGCTGGATGTTGCTGAGTTCCACCCACAAGGACAAACGCATTTGAAGACGTGTTTCCTTGCCATTATTTTGCAGAATATGGTCTTTTTATCTCACCAACATTCAATTCAAACCAGACATTCACAACTCGGGAAAACCTATTTTGTATAGATTCTGCAGCAGGGGAGCATTACTGCTAGAAAACAGAGCAAGAAACTGCCATTACAGTTTTGTGATGTTTTTGAACCTGTGCTTGAGTGTAACATCATCCGTCTGCAGCACTGGCGCAGGTGCACTTTGATCAGAGTGGAAAATATGTGATTAAAGCATTTTATAATTGCAGTATCCCCTTTAAATCAGCAACCGTTTCATCACAGTATTGCCTCAATCGCATTATGAGGGTGCATGTAAACGTAACCACTGATCGCTCTGTGCATGTGACAACAATCTTCCAAGCTTTTTATCTGCCAAGCCATCTGGCAAAAGGATTTATGGTGAGATTAAAAAACATGTGAACGTTTTAGACTGAACTCCAAGTGCTATATTTGGAGAAAACCCAACACAACGCACCACCCAGAACATACCATTCCTACTGTGAAGAACTGAAGACTGAACTCGAACAATTCTGCAATGAAGAAGGGGCAAATATTCCCCAATCTCGGTGGACAAAACTAGTAGAGACATATCCAAAAATGTCATTAAAGCAAAAGATAGCTCTAAAAAAATGTTTTCTATAGGCACTGCAATCTTGCCTTTTAAACGTAAAAACAGTGTGAAGACGTAAATGTGTGTGTTCTGCGAGTCAGTGTGCTGCACACAGCTACACACCTGCTCAGGTATCAGGCTGATGAGAGGACAGATGAGAAACAGACTTTTGAGCGAGAAGCTGAAGAAATAAGAGACACAAGGGGTTGTGAATCCAGAGAGCAGTGGTGAAAAAACAGACAGAAGGATTATTTGTAGGAGAAGAAATATGATTTGTTGAAGAGATGGAAGTGTGAGAGGATGATCACTGCTATTTTATGCCTGTTGATTCGCTGAATCATTACCTGTAATCTCTATTGTGTCCTTACCATTGTTCAATCCTAGTATCAGATGCTAATTTAATGGTGCTTTGATAATTAACATGGTACTGAATTATAGCCATATACATGTAGCATAACATTTACATGGTACTCCAACTTACTTCAAAGCATTCGGTGGGATTACCGATACGTTTTCATTCAAACAGATTGTATTGATCATACTGACACTTTTGCTGCATTGAAGTCTCGGCAGGATTATCATCATTACAAGATGCCTCTGAGATTTGATTGCAAACTGTTTGCCTCCTCAGAATTGGGATATATTGGTTTATTGTGTAGTTTTGTTTATTTTGACAACATTAATTCACCCCCATCTCCTCTAGCATACAGCTGAAAATCAAAGGAATGTTAGGAATGTTTCTTTGATTTAATTTCGATTATCGTACATTTTCAAACAAGACCTGATTTTTTCCCCTCATTAGCCCATTTTTATTTCTATGATTAGATTCACTGACTTCAACAAAACAAACACAAAAACAAAGAACAAATGAAACAAAAAGAACACAAAAACAAAAAGAACGAAATGAAACAAAAAGAACACAAAAACAAAAAGAAACGAAACAAAAAGAACGAAACGAAAAACAAAACAAACACTAAAACAAAAAGAACGAAACGAAACAAAAAGAACACAAAAACAAAAAGAATGAAATGAAACAAAAAGAACACAAAAAGAACAAAACGAAAAACAAAACAAACAAAAACAAAAAGAACAAAACGAAACAAAAAGAACACAAAAACAAAAAGAACGAAACGAAAAACAAAACAAACACAAAAACAAAGAACAACACTAAACAAAAAGAACACAAAAAGAACGAAATGAAACAAAAAGAACACAAAAACAAAAAGAACGAAATGATACAAAAAGAACACAAAATCAAAAAGAACGAAATGAAAAACAAAACAAACACAAAAACAAAAAGAACGAAACGAAACAAAAAGAACACAAAAACAAAAAGAATGAAACGAAACAAAAAGAACACAAAAACAAAAAGAACAAAACTAAAAACAAAACAAAGAACAAAAACAAAAAGAACAAAACTAAAAACAAAACAAAGAACAAAATAAAAAAGCAAACAAACAAACCTAGTCTTAGCCATTTGCCTCCTCAGACTTTAAAAATATTTGTTCATTCAATCCATGTATTGTTAATTCAACTGCTCTTGCAAACTGTTGACGATCTAATGGGCCATTCAGACCGAACGTGTTCTTGTGTTTGAATGGAACAGAATGCAGGTGTCTCAAGACGTGTCTTAAAAATGTGACGCTCATCCAGCGAGATACAGTGCAGCGGTCAAAGACGCCTGTCTAGTGCATGTTTACATAGAAAAACTATTGAAAAACTGTAGTAGCACAGACAGACTCAAAAATGTGTTTGGTGTGAACGGCCCCTAGAGAGTGAAGCCGGTAACATCATAAAATAACATAAAAACGGTGATATGTGTAGAGGTTGTTACTTAACCAACTTCAACTGTTGAAGACGCTGCCATTGTGATTGCTTTAATGTTTCATCACAACATTCATAAGGGAAAAGTTGGAAGTTTCATATATTCCTAAGTGTGCAGCTTCTAATTATGAGATCGACAAGACACAAACCGTTCTGGAACTCGTAATTACGGTACTTCAGACATGACGTGAACGCACCATTTGACATGAGAATGAAATGGTTTCATGCTGGGCATCTCTTTAAACCTGTATCATGTGCTGTATCACTGCTCACCTTTGCCAGGTAGGCTTCTACACGGCTGCTCTGCGATTCCCCTACTGCACCCAGCAGAGGGGACGCAAGACCCAGACTCCTGTTCAGTGGCCCTAGAGAGGCACCGTATGCCCCCACAGTACCCAGAGATGCCACATCCAGAGCGGGACCTCCTAAACCGCCGTTCACTATACTGCTGGTGAGCAGAGATTTACTGCGCTGTCTTTCGCTCAGGAGTTTAGTGTTGGCCTCTGCTAACCGTTCATTTGACCTGCACATTATAAAACACAACAACACTTTTTAGCACATTGCAAGACTGTTTTTTGGTGTCAAGTAATATTTCTATCCTCAATGAAAGCAAAAATGCTATGCTAAGTGACAGAATCAATCAATAAAAACATATTTGATGTTTAATATAAAGTTATGTGCCTTGTTAATATAATCATATTTATATATAATCTTAAGGACTCCTATCACACTCTCACCTGTCTAGTTTAGAGGCTAGACTCTTCCTGAGACGCAGTTCTTCACTGTACAGTTGCTTGTAGCGTTCCAGTTCAGTGTGGCTGGAGTCTCTCTGCACCAGACTGTCCTGCTGAATGGTGCGCAGACGACTGAGTTCACCTTCCAGATCTCTGATGCACTGCTCCAGATGAGTGCGCTTACTCGCCTCGTTAGCAGCTTTCATCTGCTCCAGAGCTTCCTGTGAAGCAGCCTGTGTCTGTTGGATGAAACAAATAAATGGGGTACAAAATTAACTTTTTGCCACACCTGCCAGTGGTGGGATAATGAGGAAATATACCAACAATAATTCGATTTTAATCAGCCATGAAACTGTGTTTTGCAATATAAAATATATTTTTCCTAATATTTGCGAAAAACAGTATAGGTCATTGTGTCACTAGCAGAAACACACAAGCGCCGCTTTCTCTGTCAAATGCAACATTTTTATTTTGTGGGATCAATGTTAGGAATGGTTGTTATAATGTAATTTCGATTCCATAGATAAACTTGGGATTGTACATTTTCAAACTAGACCTGATTTTTTTTCTTGTGTGGATAATTTGTATCTCTTTGATCTGATTTTAACATAACAAAATGAACAACAAACAAAATCAAAACAAAGAACCAAATAAAACAAAATACAAAACAAAAACAACTAAATTAAACAAAACAAGGAATGAAACTAAACAAAAAAACTAAACAAAACAAACAAAATACCCCCCAACCAATGAAACAAACAAACAAAAGACCCCCCAACAAAACGAAACAAACAAAAAAAGACTCCCCAAAAATTAAACAAACGAAAAAAGAACCACCCCCAACAAAACTAAACAAAAAAGAACAAAGTTCAAAAACAAAAAGAATGAAACAAATAAAAAAAACACAAACAACAAAATGAAACAAACGAAAAAAGAACCACCCCAACAAATGAAACAAACGAAAAAAGACCCCCCCAACAAAACGAAGCAAACTAAAAAAGACCCCCCCAACAAATGAAACAAACGAAAAAAGAACCACCCCCAACAAAACGAAACAAATGAAAAAAAGACCCCCCAACAAAACGAAACAAACTAAAAAAAGAACCACCCCCAACAAATGAAACAAACGAAAAAAGAACCACCCCCAACAAATGAAACAAACGAAAAAAGAACCACCCCCCAACAAAACGAAACAAACGAAAAAAGAACCACCCCCCAACAAATGAAACAAACGAAAAAAGAACCACCCCCCAACAAAACGAAACAAACGAAAAAAGAACCACCCCCAACAAATGAAACAAACGAAAAAATAACCACCCCCCAACAAAACGAAACAAACGAAAAAAGAACCCCCCAACAAAATGAAACAAACGAAAAACGAACCACCCCTCAACAAAACAAAACAAACAAACAAACAAGAAAAGACCCCCCAACAAAACGAAACAAACAAAAAAGACCCCCCCAACAAAATGAAACAAATGAAAAAATAACCACCCCCCAAAACAAAAATATAATAAATAATAATTTTAATTGAAAAAAAGAAGAAAAAAAACAACCAAACTAAACAAAACCAAACGGAAAACTAAACAAAAGGGTCAGCACAATATTGTTCATGCATTGTTTTTTATTTATTTTTATAATTACTTGCATATGGCACTTTGACCTTCCAAAGTAACAACATTGCACACAACGTTACAATGTGGTTGACCTTGAGTCTGTGATTCACACTGATTTACAATACCTGCAGGAAGAGGTTAACCTCCTCCAGTTTGTGTCTGATCTCCTGTCGCGCTTTCTCCTCCGTCTCACGGCAGTACTGCTCGGCCTGACTCTGATCCATCACACCAGACTCAAGCTGTCTGCGCAGACGGGCCAGCTCCTCCTCCAGCTGCCTATTACTTCGCTCCAGCTGCTCATGACTGCGGCTCAGGCTCTTCGCAGACCCCAGCTTCTCCTTCAGCTGCCGGTTTACCTCCTCCAGACGGGAGCAACGAGACACCTCCCGCTCGTACTGAGACTGAAGTTCATCCACCTGCAACAGGAGAGATGGATGGAGTAAAGGAAGTTTAAAAAGAGTCAGAGGGTGGCAGAAATGTGCACAAAGAGGTAAACAAAAGAGAAACAGGAGAACAGAGCAAAACGTAGACTCAATCAAGCATCCATACTTCAAACCAGGAAGCTGGTGCCCACTAGGGGGCCTCAGCAAATTTGAAAGGAGGTTGCACGAAGTAGTCTAACTTGTGAACTCAAATGTTAAAAATGGCTAAAGATCTAAATGTAAAACATGTAAACCCTCATCATATTTCTTTAAGGAAAATTCTTTCAACAAATGTTGTTGCTATAGAAGAACATGTAGTTCTTAAACGTTTGGGATCACTAAATCACCGGTGATTGTGATTATTTGAATCTACTTAGTCTTAACAGGAGGCCTTAGGGTCAAAAATCATGCCTAAATACATAGCTGAATTTGCATACTACACACACTAATTAGTATGCAAAATTTTAATTTTGCATACTATGTTAAAAACAGGAGCTCGTCCGTCTGATGAGACGTTAAACCAAAGTTTTGACCCTCGGTGGTCACTAAAAATCCCAGGGCACTTCTCTTAAAAATTAGGGGTGTACCAGGGGTGTAATAACAGGTATGTGGTACACACAACATCATTTTATGACTTGATTTTCCATCACCAGTAAAGTACATAATTTAAGTGTGTAGTTTAAGTAAGCTGGGATGCAGCCTAGATCTTGAGAGAACATGGGAGTGAGAATCAATCATAACATTGCTGTAACTTGACGGATCATTCTTAAGTGACTCCAGAGATATGATATGATTATGTACCTTAGTCTTCATTCGGCTGACAGCACTCTCTGTCTCCAGTCTGTGACTCACGTCTCCTCTGAAGCTGCTCTGAGTACATTCCAGCTGTCCCGCACCCTGTTCACGCAGCTGCTTCTTAGCCGTCTTTACCAGAGTCTTTAACCTGACACACAAATGATAAGAAAACATTTCTTATTGGTTTATCATTTGTTTATCATCAGCAGACTGTATCTCATTCAACAGCACTATAGCAGCTAGGTTTGGAGTCAACCCTAATTTAGTTAAACAAATGTATGATATGTACTGCAATACAAGGAGATTTCAGTATCATTCATGAATTTGAAGTCAGCGTTTGGCACACATTTGACTGTAATATGACGAATCACACAAGAGCACAAATATGTACTAAGGTTCATTTTGGTTTCATGTTAACTTTAAAATCAATTTTAACCAAACTGACTCCATGCAAACACTAACCACCCAAAGCGTGTTACATTTAAAAAGCAGTATGTATCTCACAGATCCACAGACAGAAGGAAGCACATCGCTGGCTTCTCTACGTACTCAAACACATCTACAGGAATGGAGCTGCAGCGGTCAGGGTTTAGGGTTAAAGGGTCACCTGTACATTTCTTTCTGAAGGTCAGTGTTTCTCTGCATCTCCTGCTCCAGTCGAGTGTCCACTGACTTCTTCTGCTCTAACAGCTTTTTGGCTTTTTTCTTCTCAAGCGCCATCTGAGACACACACAGAGAGAATGTAGCTGTTAGAAACTCAGGGATGTGAGAAACTGTCGTTAAAAACAAAACAACAGACAAACAAGTCCAGTTACAAGGACAATTAACAAGTTACAGTACATACCACATTTCATACTCAATGGTAAATCGCTATAAATAGAAAGTGGTCAATTAATGCATCGGTTTTACCGATATATCAGTGCCGATAGTTGCTTATTTGAACTATGTGTTATCGGCAAAAAGCTGATAATAACCAATAGTTTTTAAATGATTATTCCTTTTCATACGGTTATAAAAAATGAATAGTAGTTTTATTGTTAAGTAGATATAAGTTAATCATAAGTTCATGTTAATGTTCTTGTTGATTTTGACTGATGGTGTCCCTGGAGAAAAGGTCTGTTTTTATTACCGGATCACTGATGATCTACTGTTGTTGAATTAATGGTAATACAATATTTATTAGCCGATTTGACAATGTTTACTTTGTTTCTACTGTAATACATTGTAGAAGATTGTAAGAGTGCATGATTGTTTCCCTTGTGTGTTTGTGTGAGCTTGCAGCACAGACTTTTCAAAATAAGAGTCCCTGTTCTATTATGGACTTTTTAACAGTTAAAAGTCCATCGTTATGAACCAAACCTTATTTATCGTTTTATGGTTATTACTTTGGTTACAAAATAAACTGCATCTGGGATTGTATTCATTCGGTCATTTGTTGCATCTATGTCTGTGTCTGTCACAGTAAGACTAAGAATTTTTTCTTAACATTCGGTAAATAAATATAAAAAATGATTGGTAAATGAATCGGTTTTCTGCCTTTTCCACCCACTTAGTTATTGGTATCTACAAAATCCACTATTGGTTGACCTCTAATAAAAATAAAAATGAGAGAAAAAAAGTCAATTTTAAAATCATTCAAGAAATAAAAATTAAGTAATAAAAATATTATTTAAAAAAAAAGATTAAAAATAATAAAAATTAGAGAAAAATCAGTCCTGCATTGTGACATGCTATAATTCATCCAAAACTATTTTTATTACCTAATTTTAAGTATACATGGAATATTAGTACTTTAAAAAATATGTGTCACACAGCATGACCATTTAAAAATAACCAAAGTTAAAAAAGGTCATTAAAAATAGTGAAATTGTTTTATACTGATTGCATGACCTAAGATAGGTGGTAAGCTACATGGAAATTTACAACATTAAAAATAAATATATATTTTTTATATATATATTATTTAAATTATCCTTTATTTTTAATTTTAAATAATTTTTTCTAATTTTCTGATATATTCACAATTTTTACAGTTTCATGCACATCATCATCAGACTCTAATGTGTAACTCTTTTATGGTGGTACTTGCTCTCAAAAGTTGACTTAAAATATAAATGGTGAAAGTGCCTTTCAATGAATTTCATTTTTTTTTTATACAAATAACTGTATGTGCTAATTTAGCAGTTTTGATTAAGTCAAAAACCTTTAATAAGTCTTAAACATGCAAAGGTATATATGACCAGGTGTTAACACATTTTGATTGGATGTTAATATTTCTTTCTGACACCTGATTGGTCAATTCTCCTTTCTCTTTCTCCAGCTCAGAGAGGCGGAGTCCCAGTCGCGATCGGCCCTTTAGCTCCTCCTCCCACAGCGCCTGCGAGTCCTGGGCATTATGAGATAACATACTTTGCTTCTGCACCTGAGTGGAAAACCACAACCATGATTCAATTTCGACAGAAATCAACACTTTTATCAAATGTTTAAATATATTCTTGATCTTTCACTTCCTCTATCCATTTCGAACCTCTCGGTTGAGCTGCTCTTCTAGAGTCATTTTACTGCTCTGCAGGTTTGAGACGAGATCTTCCAAACGATTTCTGACCTGGGAACATCCACAAACAGATGTCAAGAAGGCTTCCAAATTATTTTCTAACAACATGCTTCACGCAGATTTAAATGAAAGGTTTAGATCTCAAAGCAACACTCTAGATCCCAGAAACCAGAACTACAGGAATTTAAGAATCTAATGAAAATGAATCTCAAAGACCACCACCAAAGCATAGAGAATATCCCACAAACAATCCAGCTAAAGATCACCGAGAGCAAGAAGCAGTCAGATGTTTGATACCAACCCCTTCTTCAGGTGAATCTGATAGCTGTGAAAAGAACGACTTGAACGTCAGTTCACATTTACAATTTCAACCATTTTCTCTAATCTTGGTTCTCCCACAGAAATACTCCATTTTTAAATTTCCGATACATGCTGTCAATTACCACAGCAAACAATTTCGACTTGTCCTTCAGTGTGTAAAAATAAACTAAAATTGTGTTTGCTGTAATGCACTTACAATGGAAGACTATGAGGCAAGTGTACTTGTCATACATCCAATACACGCTGCATAGACTTTCATTGTAAATGCACAATTTCTGTTTGTTTATACAAACTGAGGGACAGGGGTGCCGGAACCGGGCCCTCCCACTTAAAGACTACACCTCAACTGAACTTCAGCTGACATAACAATATGCGCACTTCTGCCACACGCATTCAAAGTAGTGTAGTGTTGGAATTGACTGAATAGAAATGACTACTAGCCGCTCCATCTAATCCCCTGACCATGTATTAAAAAAAAGCCAGAAATGAATGAAAGTGGATGAGTGCGCTGGCTGGCTGTCACTGCCATTCTATGTTGTTTGTAGATGCGTGTAGAGCCATAAGGAGATGTTCCATTATACACACGTCCAGATGTTTATGTTAGTAGTTATAACTTGCATTATATGACTTATATGATAGTCATAGATTGACCATATACTGTTTGCACAATGTTATCAAGTTAAATAACGGTGTTTTAAACCTATGTCGGATTCATGTTTTTCTTCTTTCAAGAGGGAAATTTGTCTTAATTTACAGTAAGGCAAGATTGATTATTGAAGATCAGTCATAAAGTCTGCAGCATTAGACAAAGTAGTATAATGAACAAATATTGCTTTGTTATTGGGAATAACTTTAACCCTTACCTCTTCAAGTCGCACAATGTTGAATGAAATATGCTGCCTTAAAGGAGCAATATGTAACATTGACATCAAGCATTTAAAATGGGTACTGCAGTACAAATTCAAAATATTGGATATCTCCTCTACAGACTCAAAGCTCACGCGGGTTGCCAGGTTGAGGACACGCAACAGGAATGAGTATACTGACAATGGCAAGTGATGAGCCTTACACTGTAAGTTGATCAGCTAATCTATACATTTCCAATGTTTTTATTGTTTGCAAATTATAAACGATGACAAGTCCCCCCCCCCCCCCCCCCAACCCACCCCCGCCGCCCCCCCCGACTTCAAAACTCATTCCGGCACCGGTACTGAGGGATGAGTCGAAATTATTTCCTGTGGCTTATTCTGTATTGAACCTGGAACATTCCTTAAAGTTAAAACAAGGTTCTGACAAGATCAATCAGATATTAGTCACATAGAAAACACAATATTTATAGATCACAAGGAAGAGGTAAAACCAAACCCCCGTGTATTAAATTACTTTTTTTTTGTCAGGACTTACCACAGTACCCTCCTGTACTCCTGTCTGCAGCACCTCGATGCGATTGTTCTGCTGTTTTGCCGTGGCCTCTAGTCTGGCGTATTCAATCTCTAACCTGTCATGATATCATAATCACATTAACCATTTTAACACATCATTAACAATCAATTAAATTAGTAGCTAACTACATGAATGTATAGAAACTCCTTGAAATGTGTATCACTGCATACTGCAAGTACAATGTAAATTGTGTAGTATGCAGTATGCTACAATTCTGCATACTACCATACTACTCTTCTACTACTATTTCTGATGTGTCTTTCAAAAAATAATAATAAAAGCAGTATGGTAGTATGCGATTTTGAATTTAGCCTAAGCAGGGGCATAGATTCTGGAGGGGTATGGGGGGGGAGCAAGTAAAGCCCCCCAATATTTATACCATGATCAGAGGAAACATGTAAATGCTTCACATTGCAACCCCCCCAAATTTCATTGTGTCATTGTACCTCTGCACCGCCTCTTCCAGCTGTTTAATTGTTTGCTCTTTGCCGGTAGAAGCAGTTAGCGCCTCCTTTAGTTTCTGAGCGGTACTGCAGGCCTCTCGCTCCTTTTCATCTAGAGAGTTCTTTAGGTTACCAATGCGTCTCTCGGCCTGGACATACTGTTCTTCAGACTCTTGGAGCTGGAGTCAAAACACAAGCACTGTCAACACTTTTGATCAATGTATAAGATTAATCGAATCAAACAAAATGATTTAAAAACAACTTTTCTTTGTAGCATAATTCAAATAATTGGAAAGTTAAAGAGGCCCTATAATGCTTTTTGGGATTTTTCCTTTCCTTTAATGTGTAATATAGCTGTTTGTGCATGTAAAAGGTCTGCAAAGCACAAAGTCCACGCTAAAGGGATTTTGAAAAACACCTTCCTGAAATGCTTTGCAGCCCAGCCATTACTTCCGTGACTTAGATATGACACTATGTAACACGTTTGCATAATGCCCACTAAAGTGTTACTTTGCTTATGGTAAGGGGCGTTACATTTCCGACACATGCTCTAAGCGGTTGACCAATCACAACAGACTGGGCTAGCTGACCAATCAGAGCAGACTGGGCTTTTCAGAAAGGGGGGATTTAAAGATACAGGGGCTAAAACCGAGTGTTTCAGACAGACGTGAAAAGAGGTGCTGCAGCAATGTACAGTATGAGAAAAATAATGTGTTTTTTGAACATTAAAGCAATTCAAAATAAAATTATGAACTTGTAAATGAGCATAGCTGAATTAAATGACTATTTAAATGCACAATCTGCAAGTACAAAAGTTTGTGATACTGAAACAGACACCTTTCAAAGATAAAAATCGATATTTGTCTATGGTGACTTCATTCATCTATTTAATTCATGAACAATTGCTGCATGTAAACTCAACTCCCCAGCACAAAATTTTTTTGTGTTGTTTTTCCAAAGTTTGAGTGCATATAACTCCAGAAGTATTAAAGATATTTTAATATGCTTTTAGGTTCTGGTTCAGAACAAACTTTCCGTTTTGTATCTTAATTTTTAAAGACCTATATGGTTAAATCTCAGAGATATGGGGCTCTCAATTTGGCTCCATGTGCAAAGTTACACCTTATCAATCCTCGAAAACCAAATGTGTGTCACATGGTATCAAGCTAGTTTTTAATCATCCAATAAAACAAAGGTCTGAAGTACACATAAAGTTGAACTAGAAATGTAACTATTTATTCACATAAAAACAATGAATGTCAAAATCCAAAAACATACCTCCACACCATCATTAGACATTTTTCAGGAAGTTTAAGTAGTTTGATGTACCTTCCCCTTCAGTCTGTCCATTTCTTTGAGTGTGCGTGTCTTCTCTTCCTCCAGGTCGTTACGGTATCGCATATTGACCTCCAGAGAGGCTTCACACATGGACAACTTCTTGAGACAGTCGGCAAGTTCTTGCTGAAGCTGTCTCAGAGAACTCTGATAATGAAAAACAACGTCATTCTCTCACTGAACACTATTAAATTCAAACCCAATTTAATTTGACTTAAAGATTTACCCCAAAGTGAAAATTCTGACAATATTTACACCACGTTCATGTATGCCGTTTTTTCCATGGAAAACAAAATGAGTATACTGAAGTATCTTCACGCATCTCTTTCCATAAAACAAAAGTTCAGTGATTCTGACTGTCATGATCCAAAAAGTGCAAAAAAAACAAAACATAAAATCAACATAATAATGGTTAAATGATAGACTTGTGTGACGAAAAGACAAAAACTTAAGCTGTTATTCACTGATAATATATTTGTAATTTGAGAGCTATGGCGGATGGGCAAGACTATCAATGAATAACGACTTAAATTTTGACCCGTTTTTCACACAATGGTGTCGAATGTCTTCAGAAGACTTGAAATATAGTGCACGAGTCAAACGTACTACTCACACGGATACTTATATGATGCTTTTTTGTACTTTTTAGAGCTTAGAAAATATGGTCACAACGAACTGTTGTTGTACAGAAAATAGCTGCGTGTTGATTCTCCAAAATTCTCCTTTTGTGTTCCACCAAAAAAAATAATGACAAGCGGGTTTGGAACGACATGAGGGCGAGTGAAAAGATGTTTTCTACCTCTCTTTCAGCTTTCTCTTGTTCTGCTTTATAGTTCTGTTCTCTCAGCTCGCCATTCATCTTCGCCAGCTCTTTGCTTCTTTCCTCCACCAGGTGGACTCTCTCCTCTCCATCCGCACGTAACTGGTTCAGCATCTCAGTGAAGTTCTGGTGCACGTCTGTAACCACCTTGTCCTTCGCCAACCCCTTGTTGAGCGCCTCCTCCAGCTGTTGTCGTAGCAGAGCGCTCTCACTCTGAGCCTGTGCGAGTCTCTCCTGCATGGTTTCCTGTTTGGTTCCGGCACGGCTGGCCTGCTCGCGTTCGCTCAATATCGCCGCCTCCAGTTCTTTGAGTTTGGCCAGGGCTTGGTCTTTCTCCCGGGCGAGTGTCTCCAACAGGACGCCTTTCTCCGTAATGGCCAGGGCACTGCGGTGACACTCGTTCTCCAGGCTGTTGGCGAGCCCCTCGGCCTTGCTGAGCTTCTGAGAGAGGGACTGAATGGTGTCGCGTTGGGTGTTGGACTCGAAGATGTACTTTTCCTGTGTACGCTGGTGTTCCTCGCGGTCTCGCTGAAGTGTGCGCTCTGCATCTGTAAGTGACGCCTGTGAGGAAAAGAAATATCAGATAATTTTAAACCAGCCCAACACAGCACTATTGACTCAACAATGCTATGAGTTTGGTGTGGGACTATTTGTTTGTTGAACCAATTGCAGTTGGAGGCAGTATTCAGGAATCTGTTAACAAACAATGTTTAACTTTCCTATTTCATTTAGTGCTACTAGTGGCATTGAAATTACAAATTTCAGCTTTAAAAAAGAACATTCAAGATAAACCAATGAAGTTGTCTGGACTCTAACCTGACATCTCTCGGCCTCCTGTAGCGCTCCCTGCAGTCGTGCCCGGCTCACCTCAGCCTCTGTCTCTAGTTGCTGCCTCACTTGCCTCTCATGATCCAGTTTAGCTGTGATCACTGAGCATTCGGCCTTCAGTGCACTCAGCTGCCCGTTGAACTGGAACACCGTCTGTGCCAAGGCCTCTTCGCTATGTTTCAGGTCCCTACGAGCGTCCTCAAGCCTCTCGCTTAGGGCATCTCTCTCCTCGGCCAGTCGTGACTCCTCCTGTTGGCAATGAGACTGAGAGCGGTCCAGCTCTGCCCGAGCACCGTTCAGCTCGTCTTGAAGACTGCGATTTTGCTGCAGCAGTTCTCGTTCGCGGTCTGAAGCCTCAGTTAGCTGAGACAACGCCTGAGCATAATATTAATAATGAACTTTAAAATTATGAAAAAACACAGCAATTCTATAAAAAAGGACACCTTTAAAACTGTCACTGTATACCTGTCTGTAAAGCTATGACATCACTGCATACGTGACTATAAAGCCATAATGTTACTAGATGTGTCTGTAAAGCTATGATATTATTAGATACATGACTGTAAAGCTAAGACATCACTGCATATATGACTGTAAACTATGATGTCACTGCCTATATAACTGTAAAGCTATGACGTCACTGCATAAATGACTATTAAACTATGACATTACTGCATACATGGCTGTAAAGCTATAACATCACTGCATACATGACTGTAAAGCTATAACCTCACTGCATACATGACTGTAAAGCTATAACGTCATTGCATAAATGACTGTTAAACTATGACATCATTGCATACATGACTGTAAAGCTACAACATCACTGCATACATGACTGTAAAGCTATGCAGTCACTGAATACATGATTGTAAAGCTATAACATCACTGCATACATGACTGTAAAGCTATGCAGTCACTGAATACATGATTGTAAAGCTATAACATCACTGCATACATGACTGTAAAGCTATAACGTCACTGCATACATGATTGTAAAGCTATAACATCACTGCATACATGACTGTAAAGCTATAACGTCACTGCATACATGACTGTAAAGCTATGACGTCACTGCATACATGACTGTAAAGCTATAACGTCACTGCATACATGACTGTAAAGCTATGACGTCACTGCATACATGACTGTAAAGCTATAACATCACTGCATACATGACTGTAAAGCTATAATGTCACTGCATAAATGTCTGTTAAACTATGACATCCCTGCATATATGACTGTAAAGCTATGCAGTCACTGCATAAATGTCTGTTAAACTATGACATCACTGCATATATGACGTCACTGCATACATGACTGTAAAGCTATGACATCACTGCATACATGACTGTAAAGCTATAACGTCACTGAATACATGACTGTAAAGCTATAACATCACTGCATACATGACTGTAAAGCTATAACGTCACTGCATACATGACTGTAAAGCTATAACATCACTGCATACATGACTGTAAAGCTATAACATCACTGCATACATGACTGTAAAGCTATAATGTCACTGCATAAATGTCTGTTAAACTATGACATCACTGCATATATGACTGTAAAGCTATGCAGTCACTGCATAAATGTCTGTTAAACTATGACATCACTGCATATATGACATCACTGCATAAATGACTGTAAAGCTATGACATCACTGCATACATGACTGTAAAGCTATAACGTCACTGAATACATGACTGTAAAGCTATAACATCACTGCATACATGACTGTAAAGCTATAACGTCACTGCATACATGACTGTAAAGCTATGACGTCACTGCATACATGACTGTAAAGCTATAACGTCACTGCATACATGACTGTAAAGCTATAACATCACTGCATACATGACTGTAAAGCTATAACGTCACTGCATACATGACTGTAAAGCTATAACGTCACTGCATACATGACTGTAAAGCTATGCAGTCACTGCATAAATGTCTGTTAAACTATGACATCACTGCATATATGACGTCACTGCATACATGACTGTAAAGCTATGACATCACTGCATACATGACTGTAAAGCTATGACGTCATTGCATAAATGACTCTTAAACTATGACATCATTGCATACATGACTGTAAAGCTATGACGTCTCTGCATACATGAATGTAAAGCTATGACGTCATTGCATAAATGACTGTTAAACTATGACATCATTGCATACATGACTGCAAAGCTATGATGTCACTGGATACTATGGCATCACAAAAGCCATGATTTAACTAGATAATATGACATCACTGCATTTCTGAATGTAAAGCTATGATGTCACTGCACATGTGAGTATGATGTCACCGAATGTGTAAACGCAAATGTCTGTCACCTGCTGACAAGTATGAATTGACAAACAGAAACAGTCATTACTGTTTATAAAGGTAGCAATAATTGGAAGGTTATAGCAGTACTTCATTGCTTTTGGTGAGTTTTCGCAGGTTTTCCTCCTCGATCTCCTGCTGCTTGCGCAGGTGGTTGGTGAGTAGTTCCTCTTGTAGAGCACGAGAGCTGCGCTCATGCGACAGGAGACGCAGAGACTCATCTCTGTCCTCCTCCAGCTAAACACAAACATACACGCACACATCAACAAAATCAGAAAACTACTTTATTAAATTTTAAAAACATTTCTGGACCCTACAGGAAATCTCTAGACCCCTACATTACAGAGTTGTGTAATTAGTGTAAGGCGGTAACTGGTTATAGATGGTTTGGTCCAAGCTGATCATTAAAATGGGTCCAAGCTAGACTAGATGGTTTATCAGCTGAACTATCAGCTTATGGACCTGGTTTTGACCTGGTAAACCACTAGCAACAAAGTCGCTACAAAAACCATCATGAGCATCTATAGCTGGAATGAGCTGGTTTCTTCAGCAGTAGACAGTAACATCTAACAGTGTGATGCCGGTAACCTGTTTAATGCTGTTCTTCAGAGCTCTGATCTCCAGTTCCAGACTCCGGACTCTTAGGTCAGCTTTGTGTCTGTCCTCGGCTTCGGCCCGCTGCTGTTCCTCTTTCCTCTGAAGCTGCTCACGGGTTTTATTGTACAGCATCAAAGCACTCTGATGCTTCTCCTGCTCCTGTCTCAGCAGGAACCTAACACGAGCAGAGAGAGAGTCAAAGTCTAGCTATCAAAACTTGTGATGGTAAAAGTGTCATATCATGTAATATAGCATTTTTATTGGCCTATTGAAATAATAGACTTGGATGTAATAAGTAGACATACTTTGACATTCACAAGATGTCTCATTAAAAAACAACCATGATCACGTGACCCCATGAAATCAAAACTGGAGTTTTGTGGCTTTTACTCTATGCTTTGAAACCTATATGCTAGTGTACTACTGAAAGTTGCAATATGTTTCTTTGGAATAACAGAAACGGATCAGTCATTCACAGTAACATGTATTAAGCTGACTTTAAATAGTTTGTGTGAGGTCCAACCCACATGCATCAAGTTAAGCTCACTTGAGATTGTTCATGTCTGTCTCTAGCTCCAGTTTGAGATGTTCCAGGCTGGACTTGCTGCCTCTGATCTCATCCAGCAGGATTTTCAGCTCATTGCGTTCCTGCTCCAGTTGAGAGGTCTTGTCAGCCAGACGGCTGTGTCTGTCTCTCTCTCTCTGGATGGTGCGTTCGTACTCGTGAAACATGTTCTGTAGCTTCACAACACTTACAGAGTCTGCAGGGTGGACACAAAACTATTTTGTATCATTTGACAACAGGTTAGTGGATCAAGTGCAATAGCATTGCCCTTATAAGATCTGAACATATATTTCAGGACACAGAGAAACAGAGAAACTTTTATTGCTCAGAAGTTGCACTTTCATAGTTCAGGAGGCTTAACGGTTTTCTCAGTAATGATTCAAAGTATCTTTGTCTCAGATTTTTCTCCTAAACCTCCACAGGAGGAGTGAAAATACACACAAAAGTGAACTGTTGCCATACAACAAGAGTACAGAGCTGTTAAATGAATGTGGATAACATAGCTCAGATAATTTGATGAGGAGTTTTTGGGTTCATATTTAAATATCTGACATTTGAGTGTAAACTTTGGCATCTTGGCAAATCTCCATGTAATCAACTATTATAAAGAGTAAACAGACTCACCGAGATAACTTGAGTCGAGCTGTTTGAAGAGCAAAGAAGCGTTGCGGAATCCAGATACTGGAGCGTCCATCTCTTCCGTGGCTGTGTCAGAAGATTGGGTGAGATCTTCAAAATCATCTGCCATCTCCAGCTCTCCAGCAGTCTGCACAGGGAACAGATGTGGTAAACAAATACTCAAACATTACAGCACATGTGTACAGATGTGTTCTTACGAAAGAAGCTCACCTGCTCTTTCTTATGCCTTGAAGATGGAGACCTGTTATGGACCAGAAAAGAAAACATGATTTCAGACTGATTTCTGCTTGATGAGAGCAACTATCAGACAATACCAGTCTACTGGAGAGCAGGTGCTATACGATCACTAGAGGATATAATGCAGTATTCCCTTTTAGAATGTTGATTATAAACAGGACAGCATGGAATCTGCACACACCTCTCATATTTCCTGCATCGATTCTGGGAAATCTTTGGAATTCTGATGGACTTGAATATGGTCAAATGTATTCAACAGAGCTGAGAGTACAATGGGTGAATCTTAAGAAAGCTTATAAAGAAACCCAATATAAAAAAGAAATAAATGGATATTTCTTCAACTTCGGGCACATGTCCCAGGGGTGATTTGTATTAAAACAAACTTTTTTTTCTTTTAGTTATATGAAGGTCACATTAAAACTGTCACTGTATACCTGTCTGTAAAGCTATGACATCTCAGCATATGACTATAAAGCCATAATGTCACTAGATATGTGTCTGTAAAGCTATGATATTATTAGATACATGACTGTAAAGCTTATGCAACTTTTTACCAGGTCTTCATCATTTATTTGTATTATTTTCAAATATCTTATATGACTTTTGTAGCCTCATCCCAGACTTTCAATATTAAACTATGAAAATCCATTTTAAAATAGAAACTATTAAACTGTTAAAATGAATTTTAATCTAAATAAAGAGTGAATTACACATAATTTCCAACATACCAAACAATTTTGCCTGTGATGATAAAAGAGTCATCACAAATTACACAAAAAGCGTGAAAATATTTAATTGTGTATTTAGGATATCTGAATGAATATTGTCTAAAAGCTTGATCTAAATTGAATCTGCCCAATTTATCCCATTATTTAAAAAAGTCCACTGCAAAACGGCAAACAATTTTGCCAAACTGATTTTATGGCATGTAAACATATACTTGTATCAAAGATTTATACCTGTAAAAATTTGTCTAATTAACTCAACAAATCATTTTAACACGTTTAATCATAGAAATTAGATTTTTGCCATTAGAGTAATGAGAATGGCTGTGGCTCAGGTGGTGGAGCGGGTCGGCCACTAATCGCAGGGTTGGTGGTTCGATTCCCAGCCAACATGACTCCACATGCCAAAGTGTCCTTGGGCAAGACACTGAACCCCAAGTTGCTCCCAATGGCAGGCTAGCGCCTTGCATGGCAGCTCTGCCGTCATTGGTGTGTGTGTGTGTGAATGGGTGAATGAGTTACAGTTTAAAGCCCTTTGAATACCGCTAAGGTTAAAATGCCACTATATAAGTGCAGACCATTTACCATTTGAAATATGACCTAGACATGACATTGCAAGATTTACTCAATAGACACTGAGCCAAATATTTAATAAATGGGCATCCAATCATTAGAATACTGAGGAGCTTTCTGTGGAATCATGCTTGTACAGAATCTATGCAGGCCTAGTTATACCACATGCTAAAACGGAGCTAGAATAAGAAGATTCATTATGAAACGGCATAAAAAAGCATGTAAATACTGCATGTATACCTCCTGTCCTCCTCTGACAGCTCACTTAAAGTACTGTCGTCAAAGACAGACTCGAGGTCTCCATTATGGCGGACTGCAGGTCGTGAGGGTTTGTTCTGCTGGGGGGCAACTACATGGAGATTTCTCCCTTGGCTACAAACAGTTTGCTTTTCCTCCTCATCTTCCTCACCATGTGCTGGCACACTGTCAGTACTAAGGGACACAGATCTTATCATGAAAGTTGAAATTTGAAACCCTGGTCCAACTACATCTATTCTGTGACCCAGTCTTTGGCAACATATTGTCAAGGTATAAACACCACTCTAGGATTCAAGAGATACTCTGGCACAGGGTTCCCCAAGCTGGGGTTCATGTCAAATGTAAAACCAAAATTAAAATTGAACACTTTCCTCTAACGTAATATGGAAAAATGAAGGGGTTCGGAAGAACCAAGTTCAGGCACACAGGATAGATTAAGAAAGATTATTTAAGGAATTGATCATTCATAAAGATCATTATGTCCAATTAGTTATTGACGTAAAATTTCAAGCATATTTCTTCTCAACGAGATTGAATGGATCACTCGATTTTGTCTAAACTGAGAGTTGGCGTATCAAACAATTTCTCCATTCACATTCACTCCACCGAGCAATGTGTGATATATACCTTCTTGGACTTCTTGTCAGTTGTCTTGGTGAAACACTACCCTCTATTCCCAAAGATCTGCCATCAGCCATCCCTTCCTGTTGAGGTTTTGGGTTGCCAGAGTTGGTGTCAATTTGCCCTCCTTTTCCTTGGTCAAGTTCAGCTTGTTCTCTGGATTCTCCCGAATCCCAGAAGGCACTGCTTTGGTGATCTCCCCTCATAATATTGGGCTTCTCTTCTTCACCCTAAAATAGAAGATGTTGCTTGTTGAATACAAAGGTTAAACACATCTTTAATCTCCATCATTATAAAGCTGTATTTCATTGAAGTATGAGAAAGTTCTAGATTTGAAGTATGAGAAAGTTCTAGATTTAAATCCATTTCTTCTTAGTATCGTGTGAATGTATTGGTTTGTGTAGGTTTCCAAATAATTAGTCAAGTAAAAACATTGCAACAATGAAAAGTGCAAAGATCACACACAATGTCTTCTTTTCACATTTAAAAAGAAGCTCTGTTGACATGACAAACACTTCAAGCCGACATCAACAGAGAAGTTTCAACCACAAAAATGGTTAAAATGGTTGTTGGAAACTACTCCATTGAACATAATATGAAAACACACACTAACACAAGTATGACAGATCTTCAGGAAGATGAGGTATTTTCAGAGAACGCTCCTTGGCACACAGACACATGACAGATGAGGTGTGAACTGACGCCCATGTGCTACTTCAAGAGTATCATTTGACACCAGTGCAAAAAATAACTGATAAATATTGAATTGTGCGACAGACTGGATTCAAGACAATTGCTGTTCAGGTCACACATCATGAAATTAAGACAGACAGAGGACAAGATGGAAAAATAAAAGACCCCATGGAATCAAAATGTACGTTTTGTGTCTTTTAGTCGATCTCTGACAGCTTTAAGGACATCTATATGCAACTGCACTCCTAATAGTTTTAGAAGATATAAGAGATGCATGCATTTAAAATTCACAGTCCTATTCCAATTCTTGGAATACTGGAATACTGTATTCCCACAATGCAAGTGCTCTTAACAGTAAATACTAAAACAGTAGGCAGTATAAAGTATGATACCGATATGTCCCATCCCAACACTTGTCAATCTATTTCATGGGGTCTCTTAAATGCACGTAAGAAATAAATGGTTTGAAACAGTTAAAATAGATTGAAATGGTATTAAAAAAAGATTCAAATAATATTAAGCATGTTGCAATAGCTCTATTCCAAAATGCTATTAAGCTGCTTTGATGTCTACCAGTTACATAGGCAGCATGTCTTGTCCACACGATTACTTTTTTTAGTCAATAATGCATTAATTTTGCTACGTTTACACCTCTCATCCGCACAGAAACAGTATTTTTATTTTATCGAAAATGAAAAACGCTCTCCAAAATCGCATTAAAAATCAATGACACAAGGAAACTGAACATGCAGGTTCAAACTTAAACGTATTAATATGGACATGCCTTCTAAGGTCACGTCTATGCTAATATGCTTTTGTATGAAAACACATAGATTTTGCTATGTTTACACCTCCCATCCACACTAGAACACCATTTTCGTAAACCGAAAACAGAGACTTTCGAGTTCTGCATACTTTGGAAACAAGTTTTAAGTTGGCATAAGTGCACAGGAGACTCGCTTTAATTACAGATTCCAATAGAACGCAACAATGTCTGCCCACTTTTTCAGTCATCTTGGTTCCATATTTATCACACTAATGTTTTCCATAGGGATTTTATCAAATCCTTCATGAAAGATGAACCAAACCAATCAGCTCCAAAGTGAAACACTTAAAAACTTTAATTTGATGCAAAAAAAGAAGTATTTCAAAATCAGACAAAAAGGCAAAAGGTACAAGACTGTGTACTTTATATCTTTCACGAGGGAATGAACTACAATCCCATGAAACATTGCAAAACTGACTCAATCGGGACATTTAAGGTGCATCATAGGAGTTGGTGGTCGCTGCAGAGCTCATTTGGTGTGCTTTGTTGCTCATAATTCTCTGAATTCAAGGGGAATGTCTTCACCGTGAATTCCACTATTTAACACAATTTGTAAAAACTGAACATGAAATGACATGGAATGATGGCCTCAACAGAAGCACATACCCAAAAACCATGGGGGGAAGGGCCTTTTCCTATAACGTGCCTAAGTTATGGAACACACTACCCTCATTTATTAGGGATGCTGCTTCTGTGGATTGTTTTAAGAAACTTCTTAAGACACATCTTTTTAGTCAAGTTTTCAATTTATAATTGTATTATTTTTATGTATTTATTCTTCTTCTACATATATTTTTATTTACATGTTTGATTATTTTGTTTTGTACATGCTGTAGCGCCTTGAGTCTGAGAAAGGCGCATTACAAATAAAATGTATTATTATTATTATTATTATTATTATACCACTGTAGGTCTGTCATTAACAGGTTTGTAAATTACAGCGAAAAATACATTAGCCTATGAAAACAATGTATGGGATTTTTACTTCTGGAACCAGCCTGTTGCGCTCTATAGTTTGGGGTTAGCATGTGGCTAAGCTAATTGCAAGATACCCTAAAAAGCATTAAAATACAAAGCAAACACAAAAAAATGGCTAAAACAATCAATTTGAATTACATTGAACTTTTTTCTCATGGAGCGCATCTCGTTTTGCTATGTATGAAGCCTTGGCTTTATTAAAGCTGTCAAAACAAAAAAAGACTAGCCATACATTCATAGAAAACAATGGTTTCGATTTTAGGAGGTCCGCTTGACATGTCCAGTGTGCGATTCCCTTTAAAATTTGGCCACAATAAGGTCTCTTAGAAGGCATCATAATTTTGCTACCTACCTTTTGGAAGCCTTCATGTTTTTATAATCCCTTAAAATGCTGTCTAGTTAGGCAGCTCACTAGGTTTTGGAACAGAGCTATTGATTAGCAAAACTAAAGACAGGAAACAAATACATAACAGCTTTGTAATTAGGCCTATCTACAATTCAGTTTTGTTGTCTGCAACTGGAGCTTGTGTTCTCCCTCATATAGACAGTTTTACACGAACAAAGAGTTTAAGTGAATGAAGAATAAGAAGACAGAGGCAAAAATGGAAGTCTTCATTGTTTCTAAAAGGTTTGTTTGACACTCCTCTTGCTCAGGGGTCCTACCTCATGTCTGGACTTCGACAGGCCCTCCTCAACCTCATCACAGTCGGAAGAGGCCACTTCCAGAATTTTAGGTGGGACCTGTTGACTAGCATCAAGCAATGGACCTCTGTAAGCCTTGACTTCTTCAGGTACTACATCTAAGTCACTTCCAGATTCTGGGTGGCTCCTATCAGCGTCGCCAGAATTTTCTTTGCTTCTGCTACAAGTGAAGAAATTTCCCTGATTGTCATCTGAGGTGTCTGCTTGGTTCTCTGGCTGATGGGCCTCATTCCTAATTGGTACTTGGAGGTATTGATCCTTTGGAAGGTTATCTTGATGAAGGCCTGCATCGCTGACCTTAACACTAAAAGTGTATTGCGCAGTTTCTGGAGGTTCCTCGGACTGCGAGTCCTCCAAGCCTGACTCTCTCTGCTCAGGAATAGGCAAAAGTACGGGAC
Source organism: Moxostoma hubbsi (assembly GCA_032164185.1). Classification (NCBI taxonomy): domain Eukaryota; kingdom Metazoa; phylum Chordata; class Actinopteri; order Cypriniformes; family Catostomidae; genus Moxostoma; species Moxostoma hubbsi. The sequence goes on along the minus strand of JAVLUX010000049.1, from coordinate 20,036,037 downwards.
TTCTCGCTCGGGCCATGGCAAGCACTATCGGCTCCCCCTCTTCCTCACTGGAGTCTTCAATATCTGCCTCCTTTTCTTCTGGAACTTCTACCTCTTCCTCTACATCATCTTGTTGTCCTTCTGTTCGTTCCTGCTCTGAATGGTCACCTGGTTCCTTGTGCTCCAGTTCTCCAAATCTCTCCTTAAGTTCAGCAGCTACATTTCTGTATTGGGATTTGGTCTCCTTCTTTTCCTTCTCCACCCAAATCTTCTCATAACGTTCCTCCCAGGGAATCAAACTAGCGTTCTCCTCGTTCTCCCCATCTCTCCTCACCTCATCTTCAAGGGAGGTTGGAAGCTCCAACGGGTCATTATACAGGCTACTTACATCTACAGAAGATGCTTGTAATGCCTCTCTTGCCTTTGTTTGCATAATTGAACAAGAGAATATAATTAAGAATGAAATCCAAACAAACATCAACAAACCTGGTTGACAAGGACTTCAGATGGGACTTCAAGACACTTGTATTGACATGCACATGACTTGTTCCAACATTTACAACAGTTTCACAGTCACAAAGGTCATTCATATATTTAACTAAAATATAGCAAAAAAATACAACATCCTTTCATCCTTTCACCCTTTCAAAACTATCTTCCAATCCAAACAACCCATTGCTTTAAAACAAAGCTGCAAAAACAGCTTGTTCTGTTACAATGCAACGCAGGCTTTGTAAAGAGTCTGTTACTGAAGAATGAGGCAGCACGATATTAAACTTGACAACAACCCGCAAAATGTTAGTAAATACTGCAACTCATTTCTAATGCAGAGGGGTCCACCAATCACAACAGATATAATTTACAGTCTTAAAAATACAGCAGCAAAAAAAAAAATTCTTGTTTAACTCTTTGGGTTAGAGAGAGGGGCATTTTTGCATCTGTCTGTGTTATTAGACTTCCGCCGAAAGTCTATGGCAGCCCATAGAACCGTACATAGGAAAGTTATGAGATTTGGCACATTATAGAAGATAGAAGACACTCTTATATGTAACTGACCTAAATTTGGGGTTTCCCACTCAAACCCTCTAGTGCCACCAACAGTTCAAAGTTTCACTTACGTTTCAGCCTATACATTTTGAAACGTAATACAAAATGAAATAACCAAAATAACCGTAAACAAAATAATTTTTCCTCTGATTCCTTGGGTCATTACGCATCTGCATAGGTTGCATTGTTTTTGAGCTCCGTCCACTAGATTTCCTGTCATTTTCCTTTTTCTAACTCGCTCAAAATATTAGAGACACTCATGACAAATATGGATGAGATTTAATAGGAAAGACCAAATCGTTCCTGTATAACGCTTCAACGAATTTGACTGCGAACATGCCAAAATTGACATAAGGCTCTGCAAGTAGTTGGCATATATATATACACTACCGTTCAAAAGTTTGGGGTCACTTACTCATTCTTTATTTATTTATTTATTTCACATTTTAGAATAATAGTAGTCAGCAAAACTATGGAATAATAGAAATGGAAATATGGGAATTATTTTGTGACCAAAAAATCCAAAATAAATCCAAAACTATGTAATATTTTAGCATCTTCAAAGTAGTCACCCTTTGCCTAGATTTTGCAGACATGTACTCGTGACATTTTCTCAACCAACTTCTTGAGGAATCACCCCGGGATGCTTTTTAAACAGTATTGAAGGAGTTCCCATCTATGTTGGGCACTTATTGGCTTCTTTTCTTCATATTTTGATCCAAGTCATCCATTTCAAAAACTTTTTTTTTTTTTAGGAAATTTTAGATTTGTAATTAAATAAATGTATATGTTTTGGCAGAATAATATTTTGTCTACAAAGTTAATTTCAAACTTTTAAGCATACACCTTCAGATCAAAAGATTTTTAAGATCATGAGAAACATTTCAGACAAGTGACCCCAAACTTTTGAACGGTAGTGTATATATATATATATATATATACACAGGTTTATGCAGTTTTTATGAAGCTAAATATAAGACTTTTTAAGACCTTTTTTAAGACCAACTAATGTACATTTAAGGGAAAACAATGTCATCGCATTGCTCACTAAATGTAAAGTGAGCCTAGGGAACACAAGAACAGTCATATTGCATATAGTAGTACCAGTTCAAAGTTTAAAAACACAACTTAACAAATCATTACTTATTTAATTATTTTTATAAAAAAAGTAACACGATAAGAATTGAATACCTCTGCCCCTAACCACCAGAATGTGGAAATAACTTTTACCTTTGTGTCAGACCCATTGTATCAGCTATATACCTCTACAAACAGCTGTTTCACAACAACCAAAAATATACTTCAAAGCTCTGGAATAAAATATATGTTATCACCATCAAACATGTAAAAACATTTTAATAAAAGATTTTATTCAAATACATTTGGTCATTATATCTAGAAGGTCAACAAGATTTTTTTTCTTTTGTTATAAGAGTCTCCCTTTGATTATGCAATCTAAATCCCCTGTCCTAGATCAGCCAATAATATATAAATGTACAGAATTTTACACCTTGTGCCACTCAGTTGTTATGATTCACAAATGTCAAAAGGACAAGCCAAAGTCAGCACACAAGTGTGGATTATCTATTGAAATTTAGGTGGCGCTGTCTCCAAACTGCTCAAGTACGTTTAGGACATGATGTCAATGATGCATACCAAATTTCTTATAAATCTGGCAATGCATTCAAAATATATTTAACTTTTTGATAAAAATCAATGTGCCAGACAGGGAGTATGGCTAATATGGGAAAACTTACATATGGCTGATATGAGTATCCCATAGACACCAAACTCATGATTTTAGGACATATGGTTTAAAAGTTACGGGCAAAAATAGTCACTTTTCACATTTCTTGTCCCATAAGTGGCGCTGTCACCAAACTTTGTATGTACCCACAGATCATGGTCCTGATGAAGCATACCAAATTATGTTTAAATACGACAAACCATTGGCAAGATATAGCCCCACTTTCTGTTTTATGTCGACCTCATTAGATTTGTGTTAACGTAACTTTTAAACAAAATCACAAATCCAAATTTGGTGTGATTTATTCTGTGCAGATCAGTCTGGAGATTATTTTGAGCCACTGTTCAGGCAAATCAGGGAAAGTTTGCAGGAATAGTAATGAATAAACGATAAGCATCATAATCCAAGATGGCAGCCACTGTAATAATAATTTCTAGGACAAATGGTTCAAAAGATTTTTTAACTGGTGATGGCACTATAGAGTTTGTCCTAGAGATCACAAATTTGTTATGGGGCTATTCATGCTAAGAAATTACTCTTCACTTTAAAATGACTTAAACACAACGATCAGACCAATCCCTCATGCAATATTTAATACCACGACTGTATGAATTAAAGAACTTTAAGAACTTTTTACGGTCTTCATTTGCGAAAGGGCAATTTAAGACTTTTTAAGACTTTTTCAGACCTGCAGAAACCCTGTATAAGTCATCACAAGCATGACCTGAGGGTACCTGCACAGTTTAGGCACAGCGCCACCTAGTGGTCAAGAAATATGGAAAATTGCTTATAACTTGTGAATAGTTTGGCCTAAAATTATAAGACTAGTCTTTGTAGGTTCCTAGGGGCTTACAGAGTCGAGTGATACCCAATTTTCTTATGTCGGCCATATTGGGTGTCAGACAATTAGAATTTTGTCTTAAATTGATGTATATTACAAACACATTGGCGTATCATTACAAAATTGTACTTTAAACAATTATTTTGTCAAGAAGAGGTGGAGTTTGTTTATTTTATTTATTCTACCCACCTGATCAGCATGTTCGTCATAGCTCCTGTCACCGTCGACATCATCTGCTGTAGGTTTTTGCGAAGGAACTGAAGAGGAATTCAAACAAAATTAAACTTTAATTTTGAATTAGTACTTTTCTAAATAAAAATGCACAGAGAGGTGTATAATCTTGAATGTTCATCCTTTCCTACAATTTACCTGCAACAGGCTCAGCGATGTTTGGCAGTGAATTTTTTATCTTGGTTGGACTGGAGGTGTCAGTATCCCAGTCTGACTCTGTGCATAAATGAATTGTATCGGGTTAATTAATCAGCTTATATGGGTCCATGTCTTGACAACCAACACAAATTAATTTCAATCAGACACTTTGAAATTAACATCTTGAAATCTTGAGGTTTCTTTACCACAAGGAGTTCTACCTTCACTCTCTGGTCTTTGGTTTGAGTCCAGGTGCAGTCGTGGCAGTGGTCGCAGCTTTGAGCTGGTATTTGGGTTTAGAGATCGTGGACTAGGTAGAGGTGGTTTGGTTGAGGTTGTTGGTTTGCTTTTCTCTGGGCTGGCTTCTTTATGTTCCCTGGTGTCCATGTCATGCTCCTGGGGCGTGATAGATAGCGTGGGAGCAGCTGGGTTTTCGTAGAGGGGTTCCTCTTCTAGCTTATGAACTGGAAAGTTTTTACTGGCCTTACTGGTGGTGCTGGCAGAGTCCCAATCAGAGGCATCTGTAAGGGGCAGTGAAAATAACAAGATCAAATGCAGACCTCAAAATGGGAAAAAATATGTTTTTATTTATTGCCTCTTTATTTTCTGCACTAAAAGTCCTCCCCAGCTAAGCAGGTTTTTTCTTTCTTTCTTTTTGGCCTATTTGCCATTCTGCTGACATTTTACACTAGAGAGACTGAAAATTATGGAGATAAATGGTTGGAGTGGATATGGGAAATGGTGCAAGCTAGATTCAAACTCATGTAACCCACTTGAGCATCACAGCTTAACATGTCAGAGCATATTACGCACTACTTACTAGGCATCGGATCTGAAAATAGCAAGCATCAGCCTAACTATAAATGTCCTACAGAGGTATGCAGAGCACACAAGCATTTGAGTACCTGACAGGCATTGGCGCTTTGCTTTCGAGTCCAATAAGAAAAAAGACAAGCACATCAGACTTACAAAAACAGACTTTCAGTGTGACATTGGAAGAATGTTTTCGTGAAGCAAAGATATCAAGATTACCTTCAAGATCATCAGCATCTCCCAAACCAAGTTCTTCCATCAGGTCTGTAAGAACAGAGATGTTTAAATAAGAGAAACAACCACAAATTTCACCCAATAGAAAGTCTAAACTGATGGATTACCTGTTTTCTTATCAGCTTCCTTTAAATCCATCAGTTTACTAAGAACTGACACTGGCTCTCTTTTAATCACTTTGGGCTGAAAAGAAAACATGTTGCATATCATATTTAACTCAATGTGTATAAACAAATCACAGAGGCAGAAATGTAGTGAAATTATTTATAATGTCTTAGGTGAGCTATCTATACATTTTAGCTTTATACTTTTAAATAAAAAGTAAGATTACAGTTAAAGCATTCGCATTGAATTTACACTGAAAGAATGTTCAGCATACAAAAAATAACTGGCAACAATACTATTTACATACTGAATTGTGATTGGTCTTCTTTCTTGCATTTTTTAAAGCATCTAAACAGCATATTTAGATATGAATAGTTCACCCAAAAATGTAAATTCTCTCATTTACTCACCCTCATGCCATCCCAGATGTGTATGACGTTCTTTCATCTGCTGAACACAAACCAATATTTTTAGAAGAATATGTCAGTTCTTTTGGTCCATACAATGCAAGTGAATGGGTGCCAAAATTTTGAAGCTTCAAAAACCACATAAGTCAGTGTAAAAGTAATCCATGTGATTCCAGTGGTTAAATCCATGTCTTCAGAATGCTATATGATTGGGGTTGGGTGAGAAACAACATTTTTTACTAGAAATTCTCCTCCCTCCTCAGTCAATCTTCACTTTAACTTTCACATTTTTCTTGTGTTTTTGGTGATTCACATTCTTCATGCATACACCCCTACTGGACAGGGAGAAGAATTTCTAGCAAAAAGTCATATGGATTACTTTTATGCTGCCTTTTAGTGCATTTTGGAGTGTCAAAATGTTGGCACCCATTCAATTGCATTGTGAGGACCTACAAAGCTGAGATATTCTTCTAAAAACCTTAATTTGTGTTCTGTAGATTAAAGAAAGTCACATACATCTGGGATGGCATGAGAGCGAGAAAATGATGAGAGAATTTTCATTTTTGAACATCCTTTTAAAAGTGCCGTAAGCTGCCTGCCAATCATTTAGCGCTCTCTCATAGCGTTGTAGTTGCAGCGAATTATTGAGGCTTAATGCCATTTATAGTCAAGCCAAGTCATTTTTATTTGTACAGTGCTTTTCACAACACACATCAATTCAAAGCAGCTTTACAGAAAATGAAACTGTAATATCTATAAAATCTTATAAACACAAATTAAATAATTAAATAATAATTGTATTTAGAAACCCAGTGAGCAAGCTGAGGGCGACTGTGGCAAGGAACACAAAAGTCCCCTCTGACTAACTAGCATGAGTATAATGCCAATATTAGTTATTTATGTGCAGTGCAGGTCATAGGTCTTAAGGTCCAGGTTAATGACTAATGTCTTTGAAGTCCATCCTGGATTAACTTCAGAAGTTAGTCCATCATTAGACTAAGGTGATGCAGGCAGAGATCAAACAGGTGCATCACAGTTCAACCGGCAGGTCATTTTGGTGAGGTTTGGTGGGGTCCATCCTAAATCCAAGGTTCAGGCAGTGGCATATGAAGTATCCAATGTCTTACAGTTGGAGTTAGCATCAGTTCATCCTCTGAAGTCCATCATAATAGACTGAAGTGATGTCTGTCTATCACCGGATGTAGTTTGTCATCATCACTCAGAGACACGTAGCAGTGGAGTCCAACGCGAAGCAGGAATGGAGCTGGATCCAGACGTTTCTGGTGACCTCAGGATAAGACTCTCAAGGTTGAGACAGGGAAACAAATAAAATAATATTAGCGTAGATGCCATTCAATTTATTGCAAATTTATTGATAATGAGAAATATTTCTGAGAAATGTTTCTATTTCCAGCAGACCCAACTAAAGCAGCCTAATTGTGAGTTGATGGGTAAATTAGGTGTATGCCTGGCTTAATAAATGAGTCTTTAGTCTAGACTTAAACTGAGGGAGTGTGTCTGCATCCCGAACAGTGTTAGGGAGACTATTCCATAGTTTAGGTGTCAAATAGGAAAAGGATCTACCTCCTTTTGTGGATTTTGATATTCTAGGAACTACTAACAGGCCAGAATTTTGTGATTGTAATGAAGGGGATGGAATATAGTGTGTCAGAAGGTCACGACCATTCAAAGCTTTGTACGTAGTTAACAACATTTTTTCATTAATACGAAATTGAAAAGGTAGCCAATATAACGATGATAAAATGGGGCTAATATGATCATATTTCATGGTTCTAGTCAGCACTCTGGCAGCTGCATTTTGAACTATTTGAAGTTTATTTATTTAACTTGCTGGACATCCTCCCAGTAATGCATTACAATAATCTAGTCTTGATGTCATGAATGCGTGAATTAGTTTTTCGGCATCAGCAACAGCGAGCATGTGTCGTAACTTAGCAATATATCTGAGGTGGAAGAATGCTGTTCTACAAACATTGGTAATTTGATTTTCAAAGGACTGATTGGTATCAAATATAACACCCAATTTCTTTGCTGTAGACGACATAACAGTACATTCATCGAGAGTCAAATTATATTTTAGAGGCTTATTTTTAGAGGTTTTTGGTCCAATAATTAGTACCTCTGTTTTGTCGGAATTGAGTAGAAGAACATTTCTGGCCATCCAATCTTTATTTCATTGATACACTCTGCTAATTTGGAAAATTGTGAAATTTCATTTGGTTTAGAAGAAATATAAAGTTGGGTATCGTCGGTATGACAGTGGAAACTTATTCCACTATTCCTGATAATATCTCCCATCTCAGCATATATAAGGAGAAAAGCAGAGGCCCTAAAACTGACCCCTGTGGCACTCCATACTTAACCTTTGTTTGATTTGACAATTCCTCGTTTACATATACAAAGTTGTTCCAGTCTGATAAATAGGACCTAAACCATGCTAATGCACTTATGCCAACATAATTCTCCATCCTATTCTAGAGAATGTTGTGATTTATCATGTCGAAGGCATCACTAAGATCTAAAAGCACTAGAAGAGAAATGCAGCTGCGGTTAGATGATAAGAGCAAGTCATTTTTAACTCTGATAATTGCAGTCTCTGTACTGTGATGGGGCCTAAATCCTGATTGAAATTGTTCATATATACCATTTATCTGTAGAAATGTACATAGTTGGGATGGCACTACCTTTTCTTGTATTTTCGATATAAATGGGACATTTGAAATCGCTCTATATTCAGCCAATTCTCCAGGATCACGCTGTGGATATGCGGTTTGATAACTGCCATTTTTAAGTTTCTTGGGAAATGTCCTAAGGATAGCGATGAGTTAATAATATTAAGAAGAGGTTCTGAGATTACAGGGACTACCTCTTTTAAGAGCTTATTTGGTATTGGATCTAACATACATGTTGTGGCTTTTGAAGTTTTGTTAGCTCTTCATGACCTATGACAGCAAAGGATTGAAGTTGCTTGTGAGGAAAATTATGAGAATTATGTTTTCTGAGGTGCTGTGTCAGTTGATTGCATAATTCCAATTTTACTTCTGAAGATTTCTATTTTGTCAGTAAAGAAATTCATGAAGACATTACTATTGTGCTGCGACAGAATATCTGGTTCAGTCAATGCTTTATTCCTAACCAATTTAGCCACAGTACTGAATAAACACCTAAGATTTTGTGGTTATTTTCTATGAGTTTTCTATAATATGTTGACCTGGCAGCTTTTAGAGCTTATAAGTAGGTACAGACACTATCCTTCCATGCACTGTGAAATAACTCTAATTTTGTATTCTTCCACTTGCGCTCCATTTTCAGAGCTGCTCTCTTGAGAGCATGAGTGTGATCATTGTACCATGGTGTCGGGCTTTTTCTTTCATTTTCTTTAATCGAAGGGGGACGACTATCAATAGTGCTAGAGAAGACAGTATTTATATTTTCTGTTATTACATCAAGTTCTTCTAGACGTTTTGGCTTACTGAGTATGTGAGATATTTCTGAAAGATTATTAGTGAAGCTATCTTTAGTGGTCAGAAGAATAATTCTACCTGAATGATAGCGTGGTGTAGATTGAGTGACATAAGCTTGTGGCAGAGTGGAAATGTGCCCTGTCACTTTAAGGATCCGACACCAATCCCTAATGGCACAGTATAAAATGGCTGCTCCAGGTGTGAAAGGTGTGGTGGAAAACCAAGTGTACAGAGATGTTTGAGGAGCAAGTTTTGCCATTGTGTACTGTGAGTAATGGGAATGACATAGGAGGAGAGAGGACAAAACCAAAAAAGGGACTGATAATCAGTGCTTTTTGCAGCATGGTGTAGCTAGAATTATATAACGGGACAGAGCTACCAAACAGGCAACTCAATTTGATGAGGAGTGGTGAGAGTACAGAACCTGACCTGCCGAATGCTCTACTATTACAGAGTTTTAGGAACGGGAACAGGAGAGTGGTGTCGCTTTACTGAGCGAGTATGCCACAGAGACATCACCCAAATGCCCTGCTGCAGGGGCTCTACAGCAGGAGACAAAGTGTGCAAAACTAGCTTCTCTTTCTCACTGACCTAGCATTTGGATGCGTGTATCTAACTCTTTAAACCTTCTCCGTCAGCCTGACTAATTCCTTACATTTATCACATGTAAATCCTTCACTGCTGATGGAAGAAGCTACAGTAAACATGTGGCATGGAATGCAGGAAGAAATAACATGAGCGGATTCCATGACTTACCGCAAATGTTTGTTGTTGCTGTTGTTATGGTTGTTGTTGAGCGGCGAGGGTTTGAGATCGATGTGGTTCATGATCAGCAGAGGTTTGAGATTGATACAATAATCCGTGTAAAACACAGTGAAGAACATGAATTCATGCAGTCAAGACGCAAGATGTCGACAAGCAGAGATGCGCGGGGTAAAATAAGCGCAGTTGAAACAGTAGACAAGCGGAAAAACCCGAAGCACAAAGCCAAGGATAAAATTATGATTGTATAAGAATAATAAGCAATGCTAAACAGGTTAGCAAGCTACAAACACAGACTCGTGCAGCAACCAGAACAGCCTTAAAAAAAGTCTTATCTGGCTATTTTTATGCCATGTTGTTCATAACAGTTGTTTCAAGAAATGCAAATCAAGCTTAATAATTGCAATTTTAAAATTATGCTTACCGGTATTTCTGTTTCCTTCTTTTTCTCATCCTCCTCATCATTTCTTAAAACTGAAAAGCAACAGGGTATAATATTTAAATCTATCATCAAAAAGTAGACCAAGAAAAATAAATATCAATGGACAAAGACAGGTTTCAATGCAGCAGATGTGCAGGCATGCACATGCAAAAATGGAGGTCCCGTTGATGCCTGTGAACTGAAGCGTTAGACAATAGAAGAAATCTTAATGCAACCAAGTCGGTTATAAAAGTTTTAAAAGTGGCTTTTCGTCCATGTCTGTTAGCTTTGAGGCCATATATAAGTAGCACACTCCTAAAAGTTGACAAAATTAACTTTTAGCAGACATATGCATTACAAATATTGTATTTGTCTAATCAAATGCTCTCTAGAACAAATATGTGAAAATATTGACCAATTACTGTCACTCTCAGACTGTTTATCTTGTAAACATGTGCACAATAATGTACTATCACCACTATTATCACATGCCATGAATGCACAAATGACAACAGACAAATAGGAAATAAAGAGATTGTGATCAGATAACAGGATGTTAATGAGACGACTGAGACAGAGATGCTGCAGGGGATTATGAGTGATGACGACTAATCCAGCAGGACAACGGCAAATCATGAAGCAGCACAGAATGCCTACCCATCGACCTGCAGCTTCCAGATTGGCCTAAACTTCTCAATACATTAACGTTCCTACCTCCTCTTACGAAGGATGGAATGTATAACAAGTCTACAAAGGAATTCAATGAGATTATGAAATGCCAATAACAAAACCACTTACACCTTGCATTATTAAGCATCGCATGTTTCTTCATCTGTTAAGCAAAAGCCATGAAAATGTCAATCTATTCTGCATATTTATAAGCATGAAATGGTTGCAGAAGGCAACAGAGACAAAGCTATTTTGGAATTCCACTCTAAAATATAATAATATTTAAGCATTGTAAAAAATATTATAACTGGTAATGCGTGTACATACCTTCAGGGTTCTCCTCACAAATACTGATCATGGATCTATGTGATTTGGCAGGAGTGTGTGGACTATTGTGTTGTTTTTTCCTTGGGCTCTCAGAACCAGACTGTGAAGGGAGAAAAATTAGAACAAATCAGTATGAAAAGCAATCACAGTGAACAGGGCAGGGGAGGGGGACCCAATCTGTTTTGTATACTGAACCCATATGACCCAAGTTATTTATTTAAATTACCCTTAGTCATTTTTTTCATAGCTTTTAATCTTTCAATAAATAGTATGTATATTACAAAATGTTAATTTTAATTGCAAATAACTTAAAAAATAACTTTAAAAAAACTTTTACGGTTTTAGTTTTATAAAAAAAAAACTATTATTTTAAAATTGTATATTTAATTTAATATTTTAAATATCACATCAGCATTACTATCACAGTCCCACTTGCAGTTCCATCATGAACCACTAGGGGTTTGCGAACCCTTGGTATGGAAGACCAACGTTAGGTCAAAGTATACTTCTGTTTGCTGCATGCCGCTACATCTTGCAAACAGTGCATGTGATACAAATTTCGTCTTTATCACAGTATGCAGGTATTTTCCTTTTTTCTAGGTACGTGGACACTTACGGTCAAAAGATTATACTTTAAAAGGCTGAGCACTCAAACGTGTGTAGGATGGAATGGTACGCGGAAAATTAAGTATACCCTAGTCTTAGGGTGACTGTAAATCTATAGGTATGGGTACTTTGCTATTATGTCAGGGGTTTAAACACAAGGCAGCTGGGAATACTTACTATACGAGACCTGAACTTTAAGCAATGCCAATTTCTAAACTGGATTACTGAATGGAGATTTCACCAGCTTTGCTCTTATATGACTGACACACACCTCTGAGTCCCAAGGGGAATCGTCATTTTCATCTTTCTTCTCAAGGCCTAACTCTGAAAGGAAATCTGAAAAAGCCATGTATAAGGTTAGTCACGAAGATAACTCGAAACTCACAAACCATAAATATGACATGGTCACTAAGCGAACCAAAATGTACCCCGTTTATTTCCTTTTGAAGTTCTTCCGTGTTGAGGATCCTTAGCGCACATTTTATCTAGTCCTTTCTTCTCGTCCTCCTCTTCTTCTTCTTCTCCATCCTCCTCTTCATCTTCTGTGGAGGCTTCCTCCTGTTTGCAGAAGATTAGATTCAAACCCATACGACCTCAGAGCAAAATATCTTTGAATCACGATTAAATTAGAAGCGAGGAAAACAAACAGGACATTTTCAATGAGATCAATTGTGCAAAAGAACAAAAAAAGAAACCAGCGGGGAAAGGCAAGGACAGATTTGTCAGGGGTGTTTATTCAGTTTATGATTTCTATTATGATTATAAGAGCCGATAAATAGACATCAAAATGTAGCAACCTCATCTAGAAGCTATAATTACAAACCACAGGTCAACACCTACTATCCACAAGCTACTTCAATTCTAATCGTCATCTCCTGAGTACCTGGATTGATCCTTGTTTAGGATTGCTTTCTTCCATTACTGACTCATTTACAGAGTTCTCCTCATGCAATTGATCATTTCCTTCCTCCTTACCATCTTCTCCATCAGAATCAGAAGCGAGATCAACTTCATCAATGACTGTGAAGGGAATGTCTTCTTGAAGATTTGGTTCTGCTTCAAGTACCTCTTTTGGACTTTCATCGGTAATCTCTAGAGAATTGTCACCCTCAACAAAAGAAGTAGGGCTTGAATGACGAGGAGATTCTTGATTTCTTGATTCATTCATAACTGCCTTTGACTCTTGATCCAAATCCTTTGAGAGAGAATGGCTAAACATTGAAGGTGATGGACTGTTTGGATAAGAATGTTGAGGACTTGCTCCAGCAGACTGTCTTAGACTTGGGGATGAAGTGTAATTAGGAGTAGGTTTTGTTGGGGATTTTGGAATTGCTGGGATTGGGTTTCTTGTACTTGAAGGCTTGGGACTACTTGAGAGAGATCTCATCAGGTGTGGTCTTCCCAATTGTGGTGGACTTGACATGGTGGAATGCGTTGGGCTTTGTGAAATACTACTCCCAGAGAAATTTGGTGAGGCAATGTAGCTTTGTCTTGAGGGTTTTGGACTGGGGTTATTCTCACCAGAAGAGTCTACGATCCTCTCCTCAGATAAGGATTTCCCTAATTTCCCCAAGGGTTTCTTATGGGAAATCCCTGCTATAGTCTGCATTTCGGTTACACTTTGGACATCAGGACATACATCAATGCATTCATCCTCTTCCAAAACAGAATCATCACCAGAGATATCAGAGTTCTCCCCCATTTCAGAAACTCTGACTGATTCACTTGCAAAGTCATTCTGCATTTGCTTTACTTGGCTGTCTGAATCTTCACTTTTACTTTCCACTTTGCTGTCATTTATTCTCTGGTCTTCATCACTTTGATCATCACATCCGATAATCACGGACATGGGTAAGGCTTCACTGTCATCATTCTGATCCACGCGGCTAGGTTCTTCATGTAAAGGGCTCTGGGAAAGTTCAGTAGATTCTAAAGATGGCCTCTTTGAAGCATTGTCACCCTGAACAAAAACTTCTTGATGTTTCTCTTCTTGATGCTCCTTGAGTTTAAATATTACTTCCATGTTTGGTGCTTCATCTGCTTCAGGTGTTACATCACTTTTATCTGAGATAGACCCCCAAGAAACCTCTGGGCTATCCGGTTCCTTCTGTCCCAGCAGTGCTAGAAATAAGTTTGGTGGCTTCTTCATTTCAGGTTCTTCTTCCTCATCAACGTCATCAGAATCACCATCGTCGTCGTCGTCTGCAGCAGTTATGGCCTTCGATTTAGGGGATGTTGTAGGAACAATGGGGCTTTCAGGATTAATATTTTCATTGCTAGGGTCAAGATTAGATATTCCTTCAGTTTGACTTAGTGGAATTCCATCGGTTTCACCTTGGGTGGACTGAAGTTGTGGTTCTTCTTCGGTTGGTCCTTGAGAGGCTAAATGTGTATGAATGCTTTGTCCAATTCTCAACAACTCGTCGTCTTCCTCATCATCATCCCAATCATCTTCATCAGCTTCATTTTGACCTTCGTTTTCATTTGGACTCTCAATTGGAATTCGATCTGATGTTCTGCGCACACTCTGGAAAAATGTTCTGGGGTTTGCAAGAGGATCTAGATCTTCATTGTCCTCTTCGTTGTCTTCCTCATCAGAGATTCGTGCTTCAACTCTGACAGCTGACACAAGACAGCCATCCTCTAAATCAAGGATCTTTGGAATTGCACCTCCACAAAGCAATGCTTTAGGAGTTGTTTGTGTCTCATCCTTTAGGTCCTCTGGAGTCCCTACATGTTCTTGATCTATCCTTACCTCCAGAAGACTGTCCTCCAATACAGGATTCTCCATTATGTCACTTCCAGGTTGACTGATGATCTGAATATTTTCATCAGCATTAACTTTTATTTGACTTTTCATTTTGAGTTCGGTGGTACTGAGAGTCTCAGTTACATCTGGAGTCATGCTTTTTAGCAAGTCAAGAACGTCTGCTGTCTCACAAACCACAGCTGCTTTAGTTTCTTCATCTTCGTCATCTTCTTCATCATCATCTTCTTCCCCAGAATCACCATCATCTTCTTCACCATCCTCAATTTCATCTTCTTCATCATCTTCATCGTCGTCTTCATCTTCTTCTTCTTCTTCCTCCTCCTCTTCTTCTCCATCATTATCATCATCACCATCATCCTCACCTTCATCATCTTCACCTTCTTCAGAGTCTTCTTCTGGACTTTCATTACCTTCCATATCTAGATTACTAACAGAGGGTAGCTCTGTTAACTCACACTGTCTGCCTGCCCCAGCAAGATGGAATGGGTTGAATAAGGACAGATGGAGAAAAAGAGGGTGAGAGTTAGAAAATGTACCAGACAAAGACACAGTGAGGATTACCTTAAAGGTGCTGCTGAAAGGGGTGGAGCTCATCTGGGGTGGGTGGGGTAAAGAGGCGTGTGAGGGTGCTACAGGGAGCTGGGTGGAGGTGCTGCTGAAGGAGAGGGGTCTGGATAGAGGTGGGTGCTTTGCAGTCTTGCCTTCACTGCCAGGCTCGGACTCTGATCCACTCCAGGATTTGTCTGCATTCCTATTGGCTATGACTACAGGCAGAGGCAGTATAAGTAGGAAGAGAAAGACCACTTGTAGAAAAATGGAAGGGAAAAATCGCAATGCTCAATATGCCAGCTATAGGAAAGTCCAGCCTTTGAGTTAAAAGAACCACTTTATTGATTGATGATTAAAGGAACTACAACTTCTTATGGGCCATTCACTCCGGACATGTCTGTCTGCACAGTTTTTATATATATATATATATACACAATTTATACATTATATTGGCATTTTTCACCTTTAGTAGATAGAAATACGTGGAGAGGTATACAGAAAAAAACAGGAGAGAAGAGCGGAATTTGGGTCGCCCAAGATGCTACTGCATCAAATGTTGGAGCACTGCCCCAAAGGCTTTGGCTCTGACATCTGCACTGTTTCTGTTATTATTTTCTATATAAAAATGCGCTAGACAGATGTCTTTGACCATTGCACTGCGTCTTGCTGTTTTTCCATGTTTTGTACAGGAATGCCAGTTCAAGGTAAAAAAACTTCAACAATTAGCTTTTGTAGTGCAAGAACATGTTCGGTCTGAATGTCCACTTAATGCTCTAAAAGGTGTATGCATATTAGCTAGAGCACCCCAAAAAAAAAAAATAAATAAAGCCAAATTTATGAAACCATTTTATGCTATTAAAGACACAAGCTCAGCCAACAGTTTTGAAGATTTCAATTTTTCCCCATTCATGCAGATAGGACCTGTAATTGCATGTCCTATACCAAGAAGATAGCTGCAGTGGACCCGGAGCAACTTGCTTCAAAGGAACTTTGCTGAGAGGCTTCAAATTACTGACAACCACAATGCTTATAGATGTAACAAAGAAGATTTAAAACTCACCCTGTATATTTTCCCTTTTGGAGGTGCTTATAAGTTTCTTTAAGTTCACTTTCGGTTTCTTAAAAAAAAAAAACAATGTTTATAATCAATTATTTTTCATTTTACATGTTATTCAAAGCTCTTGCCATACAGAGCTGAGAAATACCTTTGGACTCAAATCTAACTCATCTTCATCCGATGAAGGCCAGGAATCAGCAGCACCACTTTTTGATGCCCTACAAGTGAACACAAGCTAGTGCTTTAAAACAAACACATTGACACATTTGAAGTTATAAGTTGTGAGTACTCACTGTTACCGCTGTAACACAAAAATAATGCACTCCATCTCACCTGCTAATGGAGTTTGTATGGGAACTGTCCTCGGTATCTGAGAAAACAATTGTAAGAGAGATTACCTGAATAGATCCTGGCCAAGAAGAGTACCACAAATAATGTGGAAATTTCCAAAGTAACCCCCCAAAAGATTTTGATGTTTGTGCTTGAAAATGTGCAATCACATAGTTATCTGTCTAGGGGTAATTTCATTTTCCTCTAACATTTCTAAAATTGGGATCGTTTTCAAATCTATGCGGAGGTGCTACTCCACAGCCAGAAAGATTTCTGAACAAACCATTTTTGCATCTTATTTTTAAAACATTATATTTTTTGACCTTTTAATGATATGACCCCTTTAAAAAGTCAACATGAAATCAAATCTGACATTTATTTTAATACACATTCCTGGCCTTGTTGTGCACAATTAATCGGTGTGTGTTATTCAATCTAAAAATACAGCTTGTCTTCGTAAACTTTTATCAAAATTTAATAACTTTCCACACTCCACGGCTGACATATTCTGGTGCGTAAAGCCCGATGTTCACAATCCAAATCCAGATGGATAAAAAAAAAGTGCCGTTGTTCATTTGTTTCTTGTTGAATAACCTGTTTTATGCAGAAATGTCAGATTTCTGAGGTAGAATGGGTTGCGAATGGAATTTCATGTTGACTTTCATTTAGAATGCAGAAACTGCTCAAAAGTACAAATCCTATAGTGACACATCATGGTTTACCACTCTGTCGTAACACTGAATTAACTCATACTGCTCTTAACATTTTATGGTAAGGTAAAGGATGTTTAGGTTAATGGTAAAGGATGTTGTGTCTCATCTACAACACATAAACGATGGTGTCACGCACTGTAATACCTTTCCCTGCTGCTGCAGAGCTCCCTCCTGATGCAACAGATGAGTATGAAGTAACAGTAGGAATTTGAAATAAAATCAAAACACTGCAGTCAACACTGCAGGCCACTATGACACGAAATACTCATGTACATATTTATGAGTGCAAACAACACTAAAAACATTCAATTATGTAAATCACTTCACAGGATTGGTCAGATTTTATGCAAATGTACTCACCATCTTCATCCAGAGCTGGCCCTCCCAGAGGCAAACCGGCCCCAAAACCGCTGGGACTCCCCAGAATTGACGGCTGTTTCTTTTTGTCGGCAGTTAAATGGTATGGAGACTGCAGAGATTTTCTCTTTGTTCCATGCTCGATGATCAGATGTGAACAGCTGGAAATGACAGGACGATTATCGATATGCAAAACATCGCCTTTTCAATCATTTCTACAATGTAAAAGCAACTTACAAGGTGTTTAATAATGAAACAAATCCCCAAAATGTATTGTTTAAACACCAACTTAAATGAAGCATTGAGTCAACTTTTTTGGTGCCTGATAGATTCGATCAGTTTGATCTGTCGATGTATGAAAAGGGCCCCATAGATTCGACATTTATGTTCACTTACAGCTTACAGTTTTACAGCGACCTGATGGTGAGTGAATAATGACATCATTTTTATATTTGGGTGAACTATTCCTTAATGTCAAGAGGTGAGTTTCAAATGTAATCAGGCAGGGGGGTCTGGGTAGCTCAGCAAGTAAAGACGCTGACTATCACACCTGGAGTCGTAGGTTTGAATCCAGGGGGTGCTGAGTGACTCCAGTCTGCCTTCTTAAGCAACCAAATTGGCCCGGTTGCTAGGGACGGTAGAGTCACATGGGGTAACCAAATTGGCCCGGTTGCTAGGGACGGTAGAGTCACATGGGGTAACCTCCTTGTGGTCACTATAATGTGGTTCTCGCTCTCAGTGGGGCGCGTGCGGAGAATAGCGTGAGCCTCCACATGCACTATGTCTCCGCGGTAACGCGCTCAACATGTCACGTGATAAAATGCGCATATTGACGTTATCAGAAAATCCCCCCAAACAATGTAATCAGGCAAACAAAGACAGTCCTTACGCATGGTGTCCATTCATGACGGCATAATCATCAGAAGACCATCCCTTATCGTCTTTCACAGTGATGTCAGCATCATATTGCAGGAGCAATTTGACCATACTGATTTGGCCATTGCATGCTGCTATCATCAATCCAGACCTAAACAGAGAATGAAAACACAATGTGAAGGATTCATTCAAAGGGTTTAAAATGTAACCAACCAAATTTGTTGAACTGATGATAAGGAACAGCACATACAATATAATAATTGTATACTAAACAAAACTATGCTATTTTTGTAACATAATTAAAAGTAAAAATAAAATTTTTAACATTAAAAATCTTTAACAACACATTGTCTTATCAATGTCATTAAGTGAATAAATCAGTAACCACTCTGATCGACCTTTTTAATCTCTTTACAGACTCACAAATCAGCTAAATTATCATTTCTTTTACCGTAGCGCTGTAGGTTTAGTGGAGGCGTTAACAGTGCAGAAAACACATGTATTCATCTATCTCACCGTTGCTCCTGGTTCTTCACATTAACGTCTGCTCCCTCTTTCAGTAAAAGCTCTGTCATGTCTGGGTGGTTTTCCATCAGCGCTAGCATCAGAGGAGTGTTGCCATCCTGTCAATCAAACCAGACAGATCAAAACACTTCATAAACAGACAATGATGGTTGTCATTTTTCTGATGTTTCATTATTTTCTTCAATCTCGTTTAAATGTTCACAGCTATAATTGAGCCATTTAGAAGTGTTGAAAAGTGTACTCTATAACTGTGGCACTGTTTTGTTAGAGCAGCCTGTCAACTTCAGGCTCAACCAACCACATGAGTTTGGGTTGGGAGGGACTAACTTTTTGTCTGAAAATGTCAAATCGGAGAAGTTGGAAATATTCCATTTCTTGCTGCTGGTGGAGCTGAAATTACACACTTCAGCTTGGAGTATCAGACACCTGTTGTGTTTTGATAATACTGCAGTAATCTGGAGTCCTGCTGGGATATCTGCTAAGGTTTCACCTTGTTCTGGGCATTGATGTTGGGCGAGTACTCTAAGAGCTGCAGTGCCACAGGTAGGGAGGGGATACGGGCAGCCAGGTGCAGTGCCGTGTTTCCATTGATGTCCACTAGGTTGGGGTCAGCCTCGTGCTCCAGGAGCAAAGACACACAACGTTCCTGCTCACATTGAACCGCCTGCCATGCATTAAAAGACACACAGAGACACACAACCGCAAAGACAAACCACACATTGTTAATCACCTGTATATGTGTAATATGAAAATACACTTTTAAAATAAGATGCCATGTAAATCATAGAATGGAATACAATAGAATGGAATAGAGCCAGTGTAGATTATTACAGGTTGGAAATGGTTGTATAACAGAGAAGAGAACTGAGCCAGATGAAATTCATATAGGTTGGAAATGGCTGTATGTCATGAGTAGAATAGAATAAAATAGAGGAGCCAGTGGAGATCACTATCAGTTGGAAATTGTTGTATATAATGTGAATAATAAAATAGAACAGAAAAGAATCATTGGAAATAATTATAGGTTGAAAGTCATTTTTGTTGTGAAAATCATAGAATAGAGCAGAATAGAATAGAACAATAAATAAATAAATAGTTATGTAAAGAATAGTTAGGTAATTAAATAGTAGTAAAAGAATAGAATAGAAAATAATAAGTCACGTAAATCATAGACTAGAATAGAATAAAATAGAAAATAATAGAATATAGCCAGTGGAAATGATAATAGATTGGAAATTGTTCCAAGTCATGTAAATCATAGACTAGAACTGAATAGAACAGAATTGAATAAAATAGAATATAGCCAGTTGAAAATATTATTGGTTGGAAATTTTTGAATGTAATGAATAGAATAGAATGGAATAGAATAGAATAGGATAGAGCTAGTGGAAATTATTATAAATTGAAAATTGCAGCAAGTCATATAAATTATAGAATAGAATATAACAGAATAAAGCCAGTTGAAACTATTATTGGTTGAGGGTTGTTATATGTAATGAATAAAATAGAAAAGAATAGAATTGAGCCAGTGGAAATAATAGATAATAGATTGGAAATTGTTGCAAGTCATGTAAATCACAGACTAGAATAGAACAGAATAGAATAGAATAGAATAAAGGTGGTTGAAATTATTATTGAATGGAAATTGTTATATGTAATGAATAGAATAGAATAGAGTCAGTGGAAATTATTATATATTGGAAATTGTTGCAAGTCATGTCAATCATAGAAAAGAATAGAATAAAATAGAATAAAAGTGGTTGAAATTATAATTGAATGGAAATTGTTATATGAAATGAATAGAATAGAAAATAATAGAATAGAGTCAGTGGAAATTAATATATATTGGAAATTATTGCAAGTCATGTCAATCATAGAACAGAATAGAATCAAATAGAATAAAGGTGGTTGAAATTATTATAGAATGGAAGTTATTATATTAAACGAATAGAATAGAATAGAATAGAATAGAGTCAGTGGAAATTATTGTAGACTGGACATTGTTGCAAGTCATGTCAATCATAGAACAGAATAAAATAAAATAGAACAAAGGCGGTAGAAATTATTATAAATAAATTATAAATAAATATTATAAATAATATTCCAAAATATTATATACATTTTTGAATGTAATGAATAGAATAGAGCAAGTGGAAATTATTATTATTATTATTAAAATTGCAGCAAGTCATATAAATTATAGAATAGAATAGAATAGAATAAAGGCGGTTGAAATTATTATTGAATGGAAATTATTATATGTAATGAATAGAATTGAGCCAGTGGAAATTATTATAGGATGTAAATTGTTGCAAGTCATGTCAATCATAGAATAGAATAGAATGAACTAAATAGAATAAAAAAAGTGGTTGAAATTATTATTGGTAGGAAATTGTTGTATGCAATGAATAGAGCAGAAAATAATAAAGCCAAATGAAATAATTATTGGTTGGAAATGGTTTCAAGTCATAATAATATGATATAATACAATATAATAATATAATATAGAAGAGAAGAGAACAGCTGTGTAATTTGTCACAGGTACAGCTGGTAACATACCTGGGAGATTGCAACTGCAAATATTTTAATTTACAATACTAAGTGCATTTATTTACATTTTTAAAATAGTATAATATATAAAGACCAATACATCATACAATACAATATACACTATGTGAAATCATCCATGATTCAAAAACTCAAACCTTCATTAAGGCGGAGCGGTTCTGATTGTCGCATAAGTTTAGCTTCACTTTGCTCTCCACCAAAAACTGAACCACATCTGTGTGTCCACAGGCACAAGCAATATGCAGCGCAGTTCTGCGGATTCAATCACAGAAGGTTACGACAAAACAAAACATCACTAATGCCACAAATGTCCAAGAGCAAAGAGAAGCAAGCATAGGTTCATGAATAAACATCAACAATACAACCATCACCTGTTTTCCTTATCCAGCTGATTCAAATCATTCTTTTTGGCCAGCTGTCTGAGTTTGGCCACATCTCCACTGCACGCAGCCTTGTGCACCTTCCCGAGGTCCTTCTCCTTCACATCATAGCTGGCTGACAACACGCTCCCTGTCTCAGATGGGCTAGGGGAGCCCCTCTTTTTCTTGAAATTGAATATTTTCTTCATGATCTGTGTCTCAGCACATTTCCCTCAGTGGATCAGCGTCTACCTGAGGTTCGGGAACAGATCACCTTACATGTCTCTTCCATTTGCTAAAAATAAAACCTACAAAGAGGATTAGACTTATTTAATAAAGAGTCAGGTCAACATGTTGCATGCACGTTACGTCTGCAATCCTTGAGCTACCTCTGCTTAAATATGAGTTATACTAATACAAATAAACTATAAGCTATGTTCTTAAAAAGTGTATAATACAGCAAAGATCTCCTTTACACTGCACTGTGGTGGTACTATGGTAAACTGATAGTCTCCAAGGCATTACTATAGTCTAAAAACATGGTAACTCATTGGTTTAATCTTGAATGAGCTATAAACCAGCTACTATAACATATTAAAGCAAATACGGTGCATATGTCATATAAACTATCGTTTAAATAAAAGGACATACACTTATTTTTGTTTATATACGCTTGCATCTCAGAATGATAAACTCATTTTGACACGTTAATCTTCAATGGGTGTCAGACAAACAACCTGGCGTGTTTACAAACTCACCTACATTGTCGTTAAATGCATCAACGATATTTTAGAGGAAATATAACACGAAAAGTGTATAAAATAATGTTTATTATCGAGAACGAAATGTCGAGTCCCCGTTCACGGTGCCTAGCAAGCTCACTGCTTCCGTTACCATGGGAACAGTGTGACGCGCATATTTAAGTACAATTCATTATCGAAATGTGTACTAAATAAAATAGTACTGGTAAAATGTTAGGTATTGTTTTAAAGTATTTTAAAAGTGTCGCGCTAATCAATTGTGTGTTTAATAGTAGGAATAAAAATAAAATCAAGCTCGGAACCTTTTACGTTTTACTATGTTTCCACTCGGAGCAACAAACGCGGGAACGTCAGTGTGGAGGCGGGGCTTTTAAACTTTCTCAACCTGCATTGGACGGTTTGAATCCATGATTGGCATATGCATGCTCCAATGACAGTGCAGACCCGCCTTTCTAGAAAAATCTCAATTGTGATTGGTTACATACTCTGTGACAGGCAGAACAATTCTTCAATCACAGAAGTGATTCTTTTACAGCTCTCTTATGATTGGTCAGAACAGAATTTTAAACTATTTAAACCGTTTTGAGCGGGTGCCGGATAAACAAGAGTCTGCTGTGCTGGATAGAAACATCAGTTGTTTTAGCGTCTAATGTTTATAATTGAAAGATTGGAAGAAGATTATAATTCACTAACGGATTATTAGGTTTTTGTTTTTGCGCAGCCATCGTCCATAAAGGCTTAAGAGGTAGATGGCAGTTTTGAAATATTCTTCTGGATTTGAAAGTTAGCCTGTAGTCATGGACTATTCATATTTCGTTTAAATCACATTTTAATACTCTTATGTTATAGATGTTATGATTTCGCTGATAATATAAGTATGGGTTTTTTACAAATATCTCCCTGGGCCTGTTTTATTGGGTTAATTTGACAAAAGCAGCGCAAAAACTCATTATGCTAAAATTAAAGAACTAGAAAAATCATGTAATGCATTTATACTTTTCTGCTGAAGTGTGTTAATCATTGTTCTTTAGAAATGCAGTGTAAAAGCTGAATTTCTCTGTATTTTTACAGTGTTGGGTGTAATGCATTACTAAGTAATTAATTTACACATACGGGATTATGCCTAATTTTTCAGTAATTCAGTTACAGCTACTGATGATGTAATTGTGTTAAATACTGTACAGACTAAAAACAATTGTGAATTAAGAATCGACATTGAACTTTTCCTGTTAAAATATAAAGTTTTCTAATTTAACGCTGTGCCTTTTAAATTATTTGGCCAGTTCATGAATAATTTATTTGAATTTAGAGGATTTATTTGAAAGAATTAAAAGAAACGTTTCACGTCTATCCTTGTATTTTTCATCTGGTCGAGGATGATCAGGATTTTAGAAAGTAAGTAGTAATATGTAGTGCAATTACTTTTCATACAGAGTAATTAGTTCAGTAATCTAATTACACTGTAGAAGATGTAATTAGTAGTTTGTGATTATTATTATAATTTTTTTTAAAGGGTAACTCACCCAACACTGGTCTTACAGATATGTCTAATAAAGCAGGCAAATGTAATGACCTTAATATGCATTACTTTTGGGGGTGGAGGTCAGTATTTCATATTCTGTATGGGAGATGCATGATGTTCCATCTGCTTGAAATACATTATGGATATGTATAGCAGGCAGTATGTGTGTTTTCAACATGACAATTTAGCTAAAAGTCTCTCAGATGCACATTGCACAGGTTGTGTGCTGATCAAAGTTGTTTTTTCTCCTCTAAACTGTCTGGTAAAAGATTTGAGCTTATTTTATATAGAAATTATGTCCTGCTGTTTTAATAATTGTGCTTTGCTTTATTGGTCAAAACTGATTGCAAAACGAAACATTCCAGCCCTTCTTGTGCACTTCCAGGGGCGCAACCATGAGTTCCTTGCCGGAGACCACGCGTTCCCTCATGCAGGTTTTTAATGGGAAACTGCAGGATTTTACCAATGAGATTGATAATGTCCACATGGTGTGGCTGGAGGAGATCCAGCAGGAAGCTCATCGAATGTTCTCCAGGTGAGACAACATGATGTTACAGTTGTGCATTGTTATCTTGTTCCAGTACATCAATTATCACCCAACAGAAATGGTCTAGTTAATGGATTAGTTTGTGATCTGTGATGTTTTGTGGTACAGTGACTTCAGCACAGAGCCAGAACTCATGCCAAAGACTCCATCACAGAAAAAGACAAACCGCAGGAAGCGAGTGTCAATGGAGTTCAATGAGTCTCGCAGCAAACGACGGTGAGATTTCATACATTTTAACTTCACCTATGGCTGTCTGTCTGTTAATTTTGTAATTTTATTTCTAGAAAAATTGGTTCCCCTGTAAATGGCCAATCTTATAGCTTTTAAACTGTAAATAATTTTTCTGTGTCAGGTAAAGAAAGTACTACACCACTGTCCAGCCTTTCCATCATATTTTTCTATCAATTCCATAATATCAGTTATTGTCCATTACATTGAAACAGGCTATATTAGGTTGTTATGCACTCAGTGTTTTGAGTAGAGGTCGACCGATATAGGATTTTGCAGATACTGATAGCTAAGGTAATGGAAAAGGCCAAAAAAATGATACATTGGACGATTGGTTTTATGTCAGCATTTAATTTCTGCACAAATAAATAATTTAAAACGATATATATTGATCGAAACACTGTTGTCTTTGCCATGAATATAGCCATTGCTGCTGATATGGCATCAAAATATAAATAAATATTGGTCGATCTCTACATTTGATGGAAGCGGTGATCAGGATGTATTTGATTTAAATGGATAGTTCACCCTAAAATCATCATGTCACCATTTACTCTCCCTCATGTTGTTCTAAACCTGTATGACTTTCTCTGAAAGGTAAACCGAAATGTTAGGTGGAATGCGGTCAATTTATTTTTTACACCTTTTTTTGTTTGTCATAGATTTATTCTTTTGACAAAAGTGTCCTTTTAAAATTAGGCAATATTTCTTCATTTCAAATTCTTTATTTTAGTCAGTTTTACTCTAAATAAAATGGTATATAATTTTCGTCCATGAAAACATCTTTTAGTTATTAATAATGTGCAAAATGACTAAAACGTGTCAAACTGTAACATTAAACCATAATTTAATGTATACATTTTTTTTATTTATTTTTTTATACCTTTTTCTCCCAATGTTGGAATGCCCAATTCCTAGTACTTGGTAGTCATGGTGGCACGGTTACTCACCTCAATCCGGGTGGCAGGGGAGTCTCAGTTGCCTCCGCTTCTGAGACCGTCAATCTGCGCATCTTATCACGTGACTCGCTGTGCATGACACCGCGGAGACTCACAGCATGTGGAGACTCATGCTACTCTCCACGATCCACACACAACTCACCACACGCCCCATTGAGAGAACCACTAATCACCACCACGAGGAGGTTACCCCATGTGACTCTACCCTCCCTAGCAACCGGGCCAATTTGGTTGCTAAGGAGACCTGACTGGAGTCACTCAGCAACCCCGGATTTAAACGCTCGACTCCAGGGGTGGTAGTCAGTGTCAATACTCGCTGAGATACCCAGACCCCTCAATGTATAAACATTTTTTAATTTTAACATGAAACATATAAAAAAAGAGGTGTTCATTCGCTTCATTGTCTGTGCAGTTGTAACAAAATTGTTTCATTATTGTCATGCATCTTTCATCTCATATTCGTTATTGTCGAGGAAAAACCCTTAGTCAACAAATGTTTCTGTCTGATTTCGTTGATGAGATTATCACCGGTGGAATGACCGCCTCCGTCACCATTCACTTTCATTGCATCTTTTTTACATAATATGAAAGTGAATGGTGACTGAGGTTAAAGGAATATTCCGTGTTCAATACAAGTTAAGCTCAATCGACAGCATTTGTTGCATAATGTTGATAGCCACAAACAATTATTTGGATTCGTCCCTCCTTTAAAAAACAAAACCGAAGTCAAGGTGCAGTCACACTAACCTTTGCACTGCAAAGTTCGGTGTGTATTTCGTTTACAGATTGGCCCCATTGACTTCCATTGTAAGTCTCTCACTGGACCTTGAATTTTTTTGTAATTTTTACAGAAAAGGGACGAGTCTAAATTCATTTGTGTTAATAAACATTATGCCATAAATGCTGTCAATTAAGCTGAACTTGTGTAGAACCTCGTATATTCCTTATTTTCTGCCTAACAGCTCTTTTATTGGGGTTATCTATCCCTTTAATATGATGAATTCATTTCAATAGCCTTTGTATTGTTGTGTCACATGATCATAATGGAGTACCCTTATCCTCTTTGTAGTTTCTCTAAGGGGAAACGCAGCAACCTGCGTCGCTCCTCGGTTCAGATGACCCTGAACACCATCTCTGAACTCGTTAAACCTCACGTCCCAAACGACAGTTCTGAGTGCGTGATGGAAGAACCTGCTCGCTCTACACGTCGCAACAAAACTACCACCGCGGCTGAGAGTGAGCCTGTCAAACGCAGCACTCGCACCAAAGCCAAGGTGCCTAAAGAAAAGGGCAAAGAAGAAGCAGAGAACGTTCAAGAAGAGAAAGGAGCGGATGAGGTGGAGGATTCCGACTCTGGTCAGGATCAGATGCTGGTGTCTGAAGCCGTGGTGAAGATTACTTCATCAGAGTGCTCGAGTGCAGAAATGCTCCTGAATTCTGGACCGTCTCCGGGCCGAAGTGCCAATAAAATCGGCATCGCTGCGTCCGAGTCTCAGTCGACGACTCGGGACTCGGCACGCACATCTGCCCGTCGTTCGCAGGTGGTGCGGCGCTCATTGGTAGGCCTCAGGTACAGCATGACCCAGGAAGCAGTCCGCAGGGCATCCCGGCGCTCCTTCCTGAGGAAGAAAGCCAGACTGGGAAACTCCACCTGCAGCAGCTCCGTCAGTGGTGAGACATGCACCATTTACATGCCGTTACGATTTGCAATTGTTCTGTGATTTACAAAAATGAATATAAATTGACTTCAGCTATCCATATGCAATGATAATGCGTGCGGTTTTCAAAGGATGGAGTTTGTGTTAATTGCGTTATCTTTCCAGAGGACATTTATATGGACTTAGAACCTGACGACATGGAAGAGAATACAGAACAGCTGTAAGTGCTTTTACTTTATCAGCTGTGTTAATAGAGACTTTAGTTTTCTTCTTTAAATTAATGAAATCATAAACATTTGCATCTTCGTGTGTGTGTGTTCAAACTGGCATTTAAGATTTGGAAGTTATGATCAGGACTGATGCTGGTTAAGAAATGTAACTAATTAAAAGTGGAAAATAATATATAATTATCATGGCAGTTTTTTTTTATGCTGACATTTTTGTCCTCCTAAGGACCTCTGAGTAACTTTTTTGAAATTGATGCACAAGGGAACAATGGTGATTTGTGGTTGAGGAATACAATTCATCAGATCTAACCACTGTTACCCTTTTCTCTTTTAGAGTTGAAGTGGAGCAGAATGTGGCAGAACCCGCCACTGAATCCAACAATGAACTTGAAGTTGCCAAACCTGAGGTGTGAAGTACAAGAATTATGTTTTTGGTATCCTTTACACTTGATTAGGAAAAACGACACCATACAAACCGAACTCTGATGTTGATGGCGGCGACTTAACAAGAGTCTGTGGTTTTTACAGGAGCCTGAACCCAAGATGACTGAAGGGAAGGAAGGGGAGATAAAAGATGAACTTGTAGAAGAGATCACAGAATCTCCCACTACCAATGAGAACTGTCGTTTCACACGATCCATGGCTCGCACTTCAGAAACAGGTGCATCTCTAAACATGCGGTCACATTTATCATTGCATGCCAATATAGTCATCTGAATGGGAATCCGTGCAAATTTCCCGAGGCGAAAGTTTGGCCTTTTGATGTGCAAAAACGCAGGATTGAGCAATAGGAAGTTGCTTGATTGGTAGTTTGGTGTAATCTGATTACAAATTCATGAATATTGAATTACACTACTTTTGATGTAATGCATTACATTGAAATGTGTTTTAGGAAGTAACTTATCATAATTAATAACGTGATTACTTGGACGTCATATTCATTTGTAAAGTAATCTTATAACAATTTTAGAGAAGTCATTTGTTGTGGATTATTTTTCAGTAATTTATCCAACATTGGTGGTGAAACAGTCATGTATTGATGTTGTGATCCTATTTCTCATGATATTGTACCTCTAAAAAATAGTTTATCCCTGTACGGTTGTAGCTACTTCTAGAGGTAGACCGATACATCGATTTTACTGATTAATCGGTGGCGATAGTTGCAGGGTTTTAAAAAACAACAAAAAAAAAAATCTTTCTTTTTTGTGCCTCTAATTACACTTTTTTTTTTTTTTTTTAAATCAAGGACATGCAAAGAAAAATGTGACTAAGGAAATGTCCCTCATCCGAAACACCATGTCTCCAACTTCATACATATATTTTGAATAATATATAGGCTATAAAAAGCTTAATTTGGTAAATATTAAATGTAGAGCACTGTAATGAAGCCAAGTCCCCGTCATTGCAAAATAAGAGTCCCTGGTGTTTCAAGCTTGTTTCGTGTTAAAAGTCCCACCTTCTCTTTATCTGATTATTATTGGGGTTTTGCAGACTAAGAAAATATTGTAACATTCTACGAATCAATATTAAAAACTATTTACCGATTAATCGGTCATCTGCCTTTTCCACCTCCTTAGTTATCGGTATCGCCAAAATCCACTATCGGTCGAACCTCTAGCTGATGTCTTTAGGGGTACCAGATTATTGCAATTGCCCTTTTAAAGTTGAAAGGTTATCTGGAATATTTTATCTTCTCAATGTATTAAATCTTGATGCATGTATCGCATTGTTTATCCAATCATGAGGTAGCTGGCAAAACCCAGCCATAGTCTGGCATAAGCTAAATTAATATCCGCGCCACTAAACGGTATTGCTAAAATAAACATTTGCTGTTGATCAAACAGATAGTCAATGTTGTTTCATCAGGGTTGACCGGGAATTTTTATGGCACAACAAAGACACTGTTTACAGTTTGAATAATATTTATGCTGTAGTTGGCTCTGCATATAAGGCTGGCAAAGGAGAAAGTATTTTATCAACGAAAAGCTTCAATGTATCAAGGCGTCACACTTCATGAAATGTTATTGTGCTTTTTTAGATGACAGTGGAGGGTCGAAGACCAAAGAAGATCGGTGAGCTCAGTTCATTCTTTTTCTGATTTATTGTAACTGGTAAATCTGTGCCGTGTTTTCTTATCCTCTATGACATTTTTCTATTAGGTCCACACGCTCTGGTTCCAAACGGCGTGCAGCTGAGTCTGCTGCACAGGACATCGGCACACCCAAGAAGAAGCACTCTCCTCCAAAGAAATGCCTCACGGTGCGAGTCTTTCTGACCATCATCATAATGCCGTAATAATGCCCATGATAGCACTCCATTCACCAGCACTGGGATGTGTTCAAACTAAATGCATAATGACAGAGTCAAAACCACTTTAGCAACCAGTTGAGTGCAGAGCATCCGCAAGGGATTTTTGAAGATTGTGGGCAATTTCTCAGGGTGGAGAGCTGCTGTTTGTGTTGATAATTGGATAAGCCAGACCAGACAATCTATTATGGTTCAGTTTTGTAGCAAGTTTTTGTCTGTTTGTAGACGGTTGCTCCGCACATGCGATCATTCATGCACACCGTGCAGAAGAACCAGATGTTGATGACCCCTGGATCTTTGGGCCGCAACTCCATCATGAAGTCCTTCATCAAACAATCTGGCAGTAAAGTCGACTCCAAGGTTGGTTTTCCTCTCAGATTAGTTTTCTCACATTGACAGCGTTTGCATTTCAGGGATTTAAATGACACAACTGTTGAACTTTATTATTGTATTTTATTCACAATAATTTAAGGTAGTCTAATTTAAAAGTATTACAATTTAAGTTACAGTGCTTGCAAGGTAGCAGTGTATTAATATTCCTCAAACATTCTGGTTAAGGATTGTTCTAAACCCCCAATCTTAAAGCCATGCCCACACTAATCCATGTTCAGGCAACAATCGGCATAGATTTATGCCGATAACAGATAAATCTAAAGAGCAACTATCGGCACCGATTAATCTATAAAACCGATATATCGGTCTACCTCTATTAGTAAATAAATTAATTAAATGTCAGTAACTATAATCCATTTTCGTCAACTACCAGCACAGATTTTTGCAGAAACTATATATAAAAAAAAAAAAACTATCGGCACCGATTAATCAATGAAACCGATATATCGGTTTACATCTACAGTACTAGTAATTAAATTAATGTCGGTATCTATAATCAATTTTTGGAAACTACCAGCACAGATTTTTGCAGAAACTATATATAAAAAAAAAAAAACTATCGGCACCGATTAATCAATGAAACCGATATATCGGTTTACATCTACAGTACTAGTAATTAAATTAATGTCGGTATCTATAATCAATTTTTGGAAACTATCAGCACATATTTTTGCAGATAAACGTTAGTTCAAAAAAGCAACTATCGGCACCAATTAATCAATGAAACCAATATATCGGTTTACCTCTACTAGTAAATAAATGAATTAAATGTCGTAACTATAATACATTTTTGGCAACTATCAGTAACTAACTATTTTACAGTAACTACTTAATTTGTAATCAGATTACACTCAAATCTGGTTACTAAAGAGTACTTTTGAATGTTTCCAAATGTAACCGACAGTGATGTTGTCATAATATTTTCATACTAATTGCAATTGGACCTTTCTCACATTTGCATTCTGAATTGTGATTTTTGTCAGACAGAAAAAAAAAAACCGCAAAAGTAAGCTTGGCTAAAATGTTACCGCTATAATATTCCTAAAATATGTTTAGGTAAAAGTTAGAATATTTAGTTGGTAATTGTATTTCCTGTCTTTCTTCCTCAGTTGGGCTCAGGCTCTGTGGTGAGTATAAACACTTTGAATCTGAACTCGGGTCATTTCTTAAGTCAAAACCATTTCATTTAAAAATTAACATCTGTTTGGCATCTAAACTTGATTAACTGAACTGGAATTGACCATGCCAGTCTGAATTCATATCACTTGTGTGGTGTTGGTCTATTTGTCTTCGCTGTGTATTCGGTGTGGGCTGATTGTTCTCATTTTACTCATTTGTGTGTCTTTGACATTTATCAGATCTTTTATCATGCACCACTTTTAACACAATGCTAATGGTAATGGATAACTTGCAAAAACCGGTTTCATCACAGTATTAAAATACTAACTTGTTTTAACTCCTAGCTTGCATTGTCCTTGTTTAAAACCTTGCTAAAGTCACTTGATCGCTGTGGTTGTTTAAAACGCTCCCTCTAAAATGGTTCACTTCACCTCCAGGAGCGAGAACGACAGAAATGGGATGCTTTAAACAAGAAGATAGAACAAGAGAATGAACGAAAGAAAAAGATCGAGGAGGAGAGAAGACAAAAACAAGAAGAAATGAAAAGGTGGGGCTTTGCGTTATCTGTTTTTAAGGTAAGCTGATCCAAGATCGGCCTACTTGCACAACGGACGTGTGTAACAATCTGAATTATTTCAAATCGAGTTTTAGTGTGAATGCAAATCGGGACTCAAAGTGAATTCTGTCCACTTTAGAAAGCGAGACGAGCGTTTGAAACGTGTTGTTGAGGCTCGAGTGAAAGGAGAAAAGGAGAAGGAACAGGAAAAGAAAAAGAAGATTGAGGAAAAAATGGCGCAGCTGGAAAAGAAAAATGACATGGTTTGTACGCTGAAGACCTCGAGAGAGGAAACTCGCATCTTATGTTCTGCTGTTCTGAGTTACGGGTTTTGATTGAGTTCTGTTGTTTCTCAGCTGCGAGTCGAACGGTTGGCGGAGGAAAAAGCCAAGAGGAAGGTGGCCACGAAACGACAGGAAGAACTGGAGCTGCGCAAGAAGCAGGAAGAAGCGGCCAGAATAAAGAAACTTCAGCAAGTTGTAAGTCTACGCCAGCAATCGGAGTGGCAAACCTGTAATAAATGTGATTTTAACAACTTTCTAGATTGTCATCAAATAATGAAACTGTCCTTTGGTCCATCAATTTGAGAAGTTATTTCAATTTCACTTACATGGTGGTGAAGACATTCTTTTGAAATGGTAAAAGGTGATATTGTTGATGATACGCTGGGAACAAAGGAAGTATTTTAATATGTACTTTCGATGTTTCTTCAGGAGGAAGAGGAACGGCGACACCAGGAGATGCTCTCCAAACGCAAGGTTGAAGAGGAGCGAGAGAAAGCACGCAAACAGGCCGAAACTGCACGTGCTCTGGAACTGAAGAAAGAACAAGAGCGTGAGAAAGAGAAGGAGCGCGAACGAGAGCGGGAAAAGGAACGTGAGAGGGAACGTGAAAGACAGGCTGCAGCTGAGAGGTCAGTGTTGCTTTTTGTCGGTCAGTTTTACATTAAATAATAAGATAATAATCGCATTCAAAGATATTAAGTGTGTTGATGTTTCGCAGAGAGAGGCTAGAGAGAGAGAAGGTCATTGCTCTTCAAAAGGAACTGGAGCGAGCAGCCAAAGAGAAAGAAAGGAGAGAGATGGAAGAGAAGAGGAGGATGGTGTGTAATTGTGTTCGTTGTGACGTAATAAATGTTGTCAGATTTGTCTTGTTGTTGACTGAGTTTGTTCTTTTAACAGGAGGAGCTGAGGAGGGCTGAGGAAGAGAGGGAGGCCCAACAGAAACGTGCTGCTGCTGCCGCCCTGGCGCCCCCTACTGTCACTGCACAGGTAATGCACATATATGGACTGAGATGTATAATGTTGCACAAACAAATAACCTCTATAGTGTTCCATTGTCTGCATAAATTATGTTAAACGTGTGTGTCAAGTTCAATGCATTTTTATAGAAAAATTTCAAATTGCTATCATTTTTATTTAAAAAAAAATAAAATAAAAAATCCATCTATTAAAATAGATTTGATCACAAAATAATTTGTATTTTATACAAGATTAAATGCATTTTGGTTAAGTTGTTTTATTTTGAAATTGATACATATTTTAATATAATTTAAAGATGGATGTTTGTTTTTATGAAAATTTAAATAAAATATTTTTATATAAATGTAGTGAATTTTTATCGAAATTTTCATTTAGATTAAGCATTATTAAGTACGTCATAATGGAAAAGTAATTCATCTGTACAATTTTGAAAATATATGCATGCAAATGTTTCACGTTACAAGTGATAATTTTATTTTTTTAAGTCTCTTACATTCCACCTATTAAAATATATTTATATTAATATAACATTTTATATTAATTAATAATGTTTAATATAAAATAACTTGTATGCAATGCTATTCATTTAAGTTAATAGTATTACATTTTCATTTTGTGTATACATTTTTCAAAATTGTGAAATAGATATTTTTTTTATTTATTATAAAACGGTCTTATTATAATTATAACTAATTTTTTTTTAATCCATCTCTTTAAATTTCTTGTCATATTTTATATTAAACTATATAAATATATATAAATAAAACTTTAAAATATTTTTATATAAAATGTATACTATATATATATATACAAAAAAAATCACTCTACAATTCTTCTCATATATTTGATATTAAAATGCTTTTCATACAAATTACATTAATTTTCTCTAAGTTAATGGTATTAAATTGTTAGATTTACTAAATCTGTTTCTTTTTTTGTGTATACATATCAAAATGATATGATTATTAGAAAATGTTTAAAATTTTTATATATTAAAATGCCTTATTTTAATCTAGTAAAAAAAAATATTTTTTTAATAAATTTACATGTAGTTTATTAATAGAATTATTTGTTTAAATATTTCTCAATTTTCTTTTTGCATAGGTCCCTTTCACGAAAACACTAGCAACCAATATGCATAACGCAACAATAACAAAGGGATCCGCTCTGAATGTTACTGTAGATATTGAGGTAAAACTTTCTTCTTTTTCGTCAGTATTGTCAATATTTGTTGTTTTTCAGCTCTGTTGTGAGACTAATAAAGCTGTTTTTCCTCAGACCTCTGTTATGAAAACTCCAGTTGGTAAAGGAGCTGCTCCCAACAAGACCATAGATCACGGAGCCGCACTCAACGTCACCGTTGACATAGAGGTGAGGTCACGGCGACTGGTAGGAGTCTTTTTTTCCCTACTAGAGGATGTAATCATTTCTGGAGAAGGGAAATCATGATTCAGAGGTCCATTTCTAAATTGGAATTTATTTTAATTTTCCCTTCCACAGCAATCTCCACAGTCCTACCAGATTACTCCTAAAGGCCAGAAGGTGGCTGTTTTGATGAATCCTGAAGATTACGGCATGGACCAGAACAGCGACGACTCCACGGACGATGAATCTGCACCAAGAAAACCCATCCCATCCTGGGCTGAAGGTATGATGCTTCCTGCCAAGCAACTACAGAAAGATTACATTTTTTTTATTTTTTTTATTTCCAGCTCTTTAGTTTCCAGGATGGAGCGTTACGAGTCAAAATCTAATATCAAAGTACACTTAACGGTATGCATCAAAATAGTTATTTTTGCAAATACATGAAAACCTCTTAAACTATATTAGACCCACCGGCGGGTCCAAAAGGGGGCTCTTTGTTGCGCAAAAAAAGAAAGGTTACTGTGGGCAGTTTTCTAAAGAAAAAGCCATGTTTTACTGTTCTGTGAGCTTGCTTGTGTGAATAATCCAATGTTATATTTTATGGCACTTTTCCACTGCACGTTATGGCTCGACTCGCTGCTTTTTCACTGCAATTTAGTGCCGATCGTCATAGTTGCGCCGCCTCTACTGCCGTGACATCATCTTAAACTCGACACAAAACATTACTGATCATAATCAATAACACGAGCGCTAGCTGTTAGCTACTAGCTCATTGTGCTGCATAAGCAGTTGTTGGATGGTGATTTTACACAAGTGTAACAGTTCAATTGATCTGGTTGTTTCAGAAGCTTCCAGTAGCTGCTCAACTAAATAAAGTGAAGCTTTCAAGCAGAATATAGAGTTAACGTAACAAAACGTACCATCCTCCATCGTGGACCCCAACAACGCCGTGGCCGAGTTCAGGACACTCTCCCTCCCATTGCTCGCCGGTCTATTGCCATAGATGCCGTCCATTTGGTCGATCCACTTCTTCTGTTTGAACCACTCTGGCTGTTGTGGTCCTTGATGGTTCTGTAGTCACTTGTTTTGTTTTTTTACTTTTCCCATTTCTTTTTACAATTCGAAAGTCGCGTGAACAAACGAAACTGCTATCGCTGTTGCTAACTTTAAAACTAGCGGGTTGATGTCTCGTGTCGCAAATCCAAATCCAGTGACGCAGCAGTGACGATTCTCTCTGACCAATCAGTGATCTGCAGGATTTTGACGTCACATTTAATATCGGCTCG
This sequence comes from Moxostoma hubbsi, assembly GCA_032164185.1. NCBI lineage: Eukaryota > Metazoa > Chordata > Actinopteri > Cypriniformes > Catostomidae > Moxostoma > Moxostoma hubbsi. The sequence goes on along the minus strand of JAVLUX010000049.1, from coordinate 19,999,931 downwards.
GCTCGCTTGGAACCTCGCCCGAGGTGGTACTAAAAAAACGACCAGGTACCATCCACAGTGGAGAACCCCCAAAAAGCGAGCAGAGACGAGTCGACCTGTACCGTGCAGTGGAAAAGCCCCAATAGATGTCCAGAACAAAATATGCAAAAGGATGCTAAACAAATCATCAGAAATATATGAAATTGACTATTAATGATCAAATGATATGTCAGCACAAGGGATGATCTCAGATTTCTAATGAAACCAAGATTGAGCTTCTAGTCCACTCGAGATATTCAATGAAAAATTGCTTGAACTGAAAATGATCTTGTCTATGGACGAGCACATCTGTGAGGGCTAAAATGTGTTACAGCGCCACCTACATTTCAGATATGCATTTAAATTTCTAGTACTTCCTGCCATCTAGTGGAATAAAATAAGACTATATCGAGTGAGAGGTGGTGAACAATTATATGCTAACAAAGGTCAACAAAAGTAATTATTTTTTTATTATTTTTAATTCTGTTTATCATGATTATAAATGCATACAATATTATTCATGAATAATTGGTCTTATTTTATTGGTCCTCTGGAATAATTGCAAAAAATGTATCTAATTTTTCACAGTATGTGTCGTCCAGCCCTAGTGCACACAGTTTATTTTGCTTTTCTCATGCAAAATACGACTATTACTTTAATTGAATGTTTTGTTTTGTGTTGTGCAGGTATGCAGTTGCAGCAGGCCATCATGAAGCAGTATTACAACCCACTGGACCTAAATTCATATTTCGGAGAACCTGAACCACCCAAGCTGGAAGAGATCTTCCGGCGGACCAAACCTCGCTTCTTCAAACGCACTAGTTCAGCTGTCTGGCATTCGCCACCACGCATGGGAAATATGGGCAATTTATAGTGAATGTTCTTTATTTTAATGTTTTTTACTGTCGTCTTTGTTGTCTTTTATACTTTAAGCTCACTTTAATAAAGCCCTTTAAAAAATCTGTATGCAAGTAGATTAGACTGAGGAAAAAAAACGCAGATAACGCAGCAGACGGATGTTTGGTGCTCCGTTTCTGTTTGATTTACCTGCGTTATTTCTAAATGGGATTAAACTTCTTCATCCATGTATTGAAATATAGCGTCATGTAAATTACATTAGGAAATGTACACAGGAGCTGCTACATATGGGGTGGCATTTGCCAACAATATTCACTTCACGGAAAAGTGTTTTTTTTTTTTTTTTTTCTGGACTGTCAATAAAAGGTAAAAGAGGTGTTTGTGCAGTATTTATCATTAGCGATGCATCTGCTGCCATTCTTTGCATCGGCTTTTAAGAATGTAATTTCTCTTGGGGTTAAAAGCTGTATACATTGAAATGGTATTCCTTTATTACTATTTAAATGATTACTAATTACTTTTCAGCTCTGTGACTTAAAAAAAAATGCTTGTTTTAATTTGAGTGTTTCTATAAAATTATATCTCTGACTTTCAGAAATATGCTCTTGTCAAGCTTAGACAAATTCAGTGTTGGCTGGTGTATTGTAGGCTGCGCTGCCTCTACTGCAGTGACATCATCTTAAACGTGACCCATACATTAATGACCATAAACAATATGACAAACAAACAGAATTTATGCATTTTACAATTTTAAGTTTTAACTGTTCATGAGATGGATAACCTGTGGGAAAAAACTGTTCTTGTACCTGATGGACCTGGTGCTCAGTGCTCTGTAGTGCCGGCTAGAGGGCAACAGTTCAAAGAGGTAGTGGGCTGGGTGAGTGGGGTCTGGTGTGATTTTCTCACTTTGGAAGTGTACAGTTCTTCAAGGGGAGGCAGGGGGGCAACCAATAATCCTCTCAGCAGTCCGAACTATCCTTTGTAGTCTTCTGATGTCTGATTTTGTAGCTGCACCAAACCAGACAGTTATTGAAGTGCAGAGGACAGACTCCATGACTGCTGAGTTGAACTGTATTAGCAGCACCTGTGGCAGGTTGAACTTCCTCAACTGGCGAAGGAAGTACAACCTCTGCTGGGCCTTTTTCACAATGGAGGCAATGTGTGTCTCCCACTTCAGGTCCTGTGAGATGGTGGTGCCCAAGAACCTGAATGACTCCACTGCTGCCACAGTGCTGTTCAGAATGGTGAGGGGAGACAATGTTGGGGTGTTCCTCCTAAAGTCCACAATCAGCTCCAGGTTGCTTTGACTGTGCCAGCCGTTCAACCTCCTTTCTGTATGCAGACTCCTTGTCATCCTGGATGAGGCCGATGACAGTGGTGTCATCTGCAAACTTAAGGAGTTTGACAAAGGGATTCTTGGCGGTGCAGTCATTTGTGTACAGTGAAAAGAGTAGTGGGGAGTGCACACATCCCTGGGGGGCACCAGTGCTGATTGTTCATGTGCTGGAAGTGAATTTCCCCTGTCTCAAAAGCTGCTGCCTGTCTGTCATGAAGCTGGTAATCCACTGACAGATAGATGTGAGAACAGAGTTTGTGTCATTTAATCTGGAGAATAGCTGGAATGATGGTGTTGAAAGCAAAACTGAAGTCCACTAAAAGGATCCTTGCGTATGTCCCCGGTCTGTCCAGATGTTGCAGGCTATGATGCAATCCCATGTTGACTGCATCCTCCACAGACCCGTTTGCACGATAAGCAAATTGAAGAGGATTTAGAAAGAATCTATTGATGTCATTCAGGTGGGCCAACACCAGTCTCTCAAATTACTTCATGACCACAGATGTCAGAGCGACAGGTCTGTAGTCATTAAGTCCTATGATTTTGGGTTTCTTTGGGACAGGGATGATAATTGAGTGTTTGAAGCAGCATGGGACTTCACACTGCTCCAGTGATCTATTGAAAATCATGTGAAGATGGGGTCCAGCTGGTCAGCACAGGATCTAAGACACGTGGGCGAAACGCCATCTGGGCCCTGTGCTTTCCTTGTTTTTTGTTTACGGAAGATCTGTCTTAAGTGCAGGCTGGGTTGCAGGAGGGGTTGATGTTTGTATGTAGTGAAGGTCAGAGCGGGTGTGGGATGTGAGATTGGGCCTTTCAAATCTACAGTAGTGCACATTCAAGTCATACGCCAGTTGTTGGTTCCCTACAGTGTCGGGGATGGTCTCTTGTAGTTTGTAATGTCTTTCAGGCCTCTCCAAACTGATGCAGGGACATTAGCTGAAAACTTGGTTTTCAGCTTCTCAGAGTAGCTTCTTTCAGCCACTCTGATTTCCTTATTCAATGTGTTCCTGGCATGATTGTACAAGACTTTATCCCCACTTCTGTAAGCATCCTCTTTGGCCTGACAAAGCTGCCTGAGTTCTGCTGTAAGCCATGGTTTGTCGTTGTTGAATGTTAAATAAGTCCTAGCATGAATGCATATATCCTCACAGAAACTGATATATAATGTCAATATCTGTGAGCTCGTCCAGATTGGTGCCTGCAGCTTCAAAAACACTCCAATCAGTGCAGTCAAAGCAGGCTTGTAGTCCCAGCTCTGCTTCATTAATCCACCTCTTTCTACTCCTTATTGCAGATTTAGCTGATTTTACTTTCTGTCAGTAGGATGGAACCAGATAGTGATCAAATAGTCCCAAAGCTGCTCTAGGGACAGAGCGACATGCATCCTTTATTGATGTGTCACAGTGATCCAGTATATTTCTGTCTCTGGTTTGGCAAGTAATGCGCTGTTTGTATTTGGGCAGTTCAGATGTAGTGTATTATGCATAATATTTACATGGTAGCAATGACCCAAAAGTGATGCTCTACTTTTGGCAGTAACGTGTTGTGTTTTCTGTGTTTTATATTTGAACTTATTCGTATGAGTAGCCATACCAGACCAGCTAATTGAGTAAATGTGTCCAGAATTGTCTTAACCAGAACCAGCCACACACACACACACAATTCTGGTAAATGGTGTTACTGAAAAAGAATTAGTGCCAGCGCACATGCGCAGTGTGGCTCATCTGGGGTACGCGCAGTGTAAAGTTTCATCGTCACTAACGGCGGCGCGCATCCAAGGAACAACAATTGCCGGGGAGAACGTGCTGAAATCAACAGAGAGGTACTGTGTCTGTTTAAACCCCTTTTATTTCAATAATACACATACCCGGCTGTATATTAATTGTTTTATTATGTTTAGTGGTTCTGTATAATAACAGCTGCAGTTCACGGTCAGACGCCTAATAAGTCCCGCTATTTGTGAATTTACGCGATTTCATTCAAATTAAATATAAACAGGTCATAATTCAATGTCCATATTTACATATTATATACACTAAATTACTAACTCTCGATGTGTGCAATTTTATGATGTGTTATATAAAAGTATATTAGAAAAATGGAAAATAAACAGTGGCCTGGTGCTTGATTACACTGTATTGGGTGACTTGGGTTTGATATTGTGTTATAATTATGTGTTACCAAGAATAATGTGTTAGATGGATGTTTTTGAGTGCATCACGGATGGTGTAGGAAAGGCCTCCAAACAACCATCAGTGTTTTCTATGCGCATTTTGTTGGATGGAAACACCAAGATGCCAATACATCTCCAAGATGCGCGTAAATAAATGACTTTTATTGCTTGAGGTGGATGCATTTTTTTATTCGATAAGAGAGATGCGCATAAACTATTGCTGGGTTTCCATCCAAAATATTTCGCATTTTTAAAGCGCATTTCTAAAAATTCGACTTAAGAAAATTCGAGTCGTTGCGCGTTTCCATTTACTGCGTCATGCGCATTAATTTAAAGGAGCCGCCCCTGTTATGAGACCTATAAATCTTTTATTAAATGCTGCCCGGAGACGCAGCGGAATCAGTGTAATATCTCATATAATGAGGCAAGGGCGTAGTTTCCAGGGGGGGTGGGGAGAGGTAACCACCCCAAGAATCAAAACAAGCAAGTACAACACCCACCAGTATTTATACCATGATCAATGGAAACATGTAAATGCTTCAAGCTGCAACCCCCCTAATGTTCAAGTAAAATCTACGCACTTGTTATGAGAGCTGAAATGCCTCCGTACTGGGCTGGACTGGAAATCTGGCATACCGGGCATTTTCCCGGTGGGCCGACGCACTTTGGGACCGATCAGGGGCGGAATTGCCATCAGGAGAAAAGAGCGGGCCAGTGGGTCGGCCGTGAAATGTGCAGAATGGGCCGTGATAAGCAAAATTGAGCCGCTGCGTTATGTAGAACAGACCACAAAACGGCGCCGCGATATGCAGAGAAGGACAGCGAACCTGGAAAATACACCTCCGTCTAGTGCATATACCTACATTTACATTTATGCATTTGGCAGACGCTTTTATCCAAAGTGACTTACAGTGCACTTATTACAGGGACAATCCCCCCCGGAGCAACCTGGAGTTAAGTGTCTTGCTCAAGGACACAATGGTGGTGGCTGTGGGGATTGAACCAGCAACCTTCTGATTACCAGTTATGTGCTTTAGCCCACTACACCACCATTTTCAATTTCAAATTCACTATTGATTTATATAGAATTGTTTTATAGTCTACACAGTATTTACCACAATATCATCAGAAGTAACTGTAATAAATTACTGAAAAATTAAAAGTAATCCCTTACTTTACTTTTTTCAATGAAAAAGTAATTTCATTATAGTAATTAATTTGTTAGTAATGCATTACACCCAACACTAATCAGATATTACATGTATTCTGCAGTGTCTCGTGGATGCAATTATATATATTAAGAAGCTCTGCCAATAAAACTCTCCCCAAAGCAGGAGAGGTCACTCAGCTGCTCCCTCATGATAATGCGCATTACATTGCGTGACAATTCCGTATTTTCTCATGTCGAATTTTTAGAAATGCACTTAAAAAATGTGAAACATTTATAATGGAAACACATTTACAGAATAATCTCAGAATTAAATATTCAGTTTCTGCGATTTTTGGTAGAGCTGGATCGCTGATGCGACGGTAAACTGCCTGCAGGAGGTGAAGTCACCGGAAGTGTTTGAGGTGGCATCTTGATATGCCCAAACTGCCATAGAGCATCAATGATTGACAGGCGAAAACACCCCCGTTTCACCGTCTCCGACCCGCGGATACGACAGTTGCATTTCGCCCTCTAGTGTCAATCATGTTGTATGTTTAATTAGCTTGTATGGATAATATTAGTTACAAGAGAGAAGCACAACGATCACCAAAGGAAGCAGCAAAACTGTCCACAAGTTGTAACGGAAGTTGGAAAAGCTGTAATGTCTGCTTGTTTAAGGTGCCAACACGTCCTTACCCCCAAAAGGGACTTTAAAAAAGTCAGACTGGAATTTCTAAGTCACCTTAAATGACCGGGATTTGCTTGTTTTCACACTGCTCTCTGTAGTCATACATGTCATAAATACGTGTTCATCGGGGGGCCTGGGTAACTCAGTGAATAAAGACGCTGAGTGACTCCAGCCAGGTCTCCTAAGCAACCAAATTGGCCCGGTTGCTAGGGAGGGTAGAGTCACATGGGGTAACCTCCTTGTAAGCGGTAACGCACTCAACAAGCCAAGCACTCAAGAGAGAGAGTGCGCTCTTATTCAAGTGACCACGAGAAAAAGGCACTTTTTGACAAACAAACACTTGGATGTTCACAATAAATAAGTCTGTTTGTATCTTACCTCAGTTTCAGTGAACTTGTTTACATCCAGCTGAGCTGTTCACCAGTAAAGTTTGTTAGAGGTGGATACTGTTGATATAGATACTCATAACTCGCTCGGGCTTTCAAGAAACATCTTATTACCCTGAAAGCACACATACATCACCCAGACATCTATTTCATGTTTGTGTTTACATCTGGAAGACGTTTTACGTTGTTCGCTCATCTGCAATACCTCTATAAGACGTATGTTAGTAATTATGTCTTGGATGTTAGTAAGACATTCAGCAGATGTCTTTAAAACGTTTATGATTTATAATGTTTGTAAATCTGATATTTTTATGACGTCTAGCAGATGTTAACTAAAATGCAATGCTTTCTAGATGTAAAACAGACATCTCAGAGATATATGTGTGCCTTCTGGGAAGTCTCTTTAAGGATGACACAGTTTAAAGTCCCTGTGAAGTGCCTCGACGAGCGCAGTATGATTTATTGTTTTGACGTTTTTCCTGCTGAAACAGGAAGTTGGGGTTAAAAGATAATATCCATGATTTAAATTACAATACACTAAGCATAAAGAGTAAAGAACACTTTCTCATCCCAAGAAACCTCTGGGTGCACAAAAAATATGAGTAAACTCCAGCAATTTTCCTCGCGTCCAGCTCCCACGTTGGCGCGTCCCATTCAGAAGTAATCATCCCTATGTCCTATTCTCTTCGAAGACAAATACTCTCCACTTTGAGAGCTTCAGATGGCTGAAAGGTGAAAATGGTCAGTCAGAACCCACAGTTTAAGAGATTGTTATTGGAAAATCTGTTTGGAACGACCCTACAGCATGGATTGTGCTCCCTTCAAAGTGCCCTTGAATTAAATATTAAAACACAGCCAGACGTGCTGAACAGGGGAGAGTACATTCTTGTTCTAGAAAGCATTTGATTGGACAAAGTTTCTCAACCTCATTGTCTTTTCATATTTTCTGAAAACGAATTTTGTCAATGTTTAGAAGTACACTAGCATATAGACTTTAAAGCTAATTGATATGGATTAAAGCATCCAAACTTTCATTTTGATTTCACAGGATCTTTAAATGGCTAGTTGCCATGGATACATACATGAAATGCTATTTTCAAACATAAAAAAAATATATACTTTTCAGACTTTTTCATGACTTTAAATGTTCTCCTACACTATTCATTGAATTTCTCTTTCCACAGAAATGGGTCATCTAACATTACTTTTCCTCTTGGCACTTGTGGTCTCCGTTGTGGCCGAACGAAGTAATAAAGGTGGAGTCAGCTGGGGCAAAACTGGTGGTAGCTCAAGCAAAGTTGGAACCAGCACTGGAAACCGAGGCAGCAGCATCAAAACTAAAGGCTCCACATCAAAAGGGACACACTCATCCCCAGGAAACTACCCTCGCCAACCTCAAGTACCAAATCAGAATCCACCCTCCTACCCTGGCACAGGAGGCGGGTATCCTAACCAAGGCCGTGGTGTCCCAGCGCAAGGCAGTGTCCCAGGGCAAGGCGGTTACCCAGCGCAAGGCGGTTACCCAGCGCAAGGCCGATACCCAGCGCAAGGTGGTGTCCCAGCGCAAGGCGGTGTCCCTGGGCAAGGCGGTTACCCAGCGCAAGGGGGTTACCCAGCGCAAGGCCGATACCCAGCGCAAGGTGGTGTCCCAGCGCAAGGCGGTGTCCCTGGGCAAGGCGGTTACCCAGCGCAAGGGGGTTACCCAGCGCAAGGCCGATACCCAGCGCAAGGTGGTGTCCCAGCGCAAGGCGGTGTCCCTGGGCAAGGTGGATACCCAGCGCAAGGCCGATACCCAGCGCAAGGTGGTGTCCCAGCGCAAGGCGGTGTCCCAGGGCAAGGTGGATACCCAGCGCAAGGCCGATACCCAGCACAAGGCGGTGTCCCAGGGCAAGGCGGATACCCAGCACAAGGCGGTGTCCCAGGGCAAGGCGGATACCCAGCGCAAGGCCGATACCCAGCACAAGGCGGATACCCAGCGCAAGGCGGTTACCCAGCGCAAGGCCGATACCCAGCTGGAGGATCATATCCAGGCGCAGGTGGTTCTTACCCCAACAGGCAACCTGGACAAGCCGGAGGGCATGGAAACCCCTACCCAGTTGGAGGTTCTTATCCAGGGTATCCAAGCCGAGGGGGTTCCTATCCTGGTGGGGGTGTTGCAGGAGCAGGTGCAAATCCAGGTGCTGCCCAGTACCCTTACTGGAACCCTAATAACAAAATCATGAGCCCGGGCTATGGTGGCAACTATGGTGCTCAAGGGCACGGTTATGGTGGTGGCAGATCACCTTTCGCCCAGTCAGTGCAGAACATGGGTATGGCCCCTTCTTACCAATCAAAGGGATTTGGCAAGCAGGCAATTATGGCTGCTGGAGTCGGGGCGGTGGCCGGCATGGCTCTGGGGTATGGCCTTGGGAGTTTCCCCCGCCCCCGTTTTAATTTCCACAACCCGCAGGAGGAATACTACTATAATAACTACATGTACAAACAATATGGACAATCACCCCCTAACGGTAATGTGAATCAGAATGAAAACACCAACTCTCAAGGTGGCATGCCAGGTAAATCAATATCTGGATCAACATCTGGATCAACATCTGGATCAATATCTGGATCAACATCTGGATCAACATCTGTGGGTCAAGGAAAGGGTAACCCATATGTCATCTTCCAGTATCCTCCGCCACAGTCCTATGACAACTTCATGGAAAAATGTATAAAGAGGACAGACTTGCTGCGAAATGAAGGCAGATCAAGGAGATCCATGGATCTATCTGTGCCTCAAGTTCCACGTGTCGAAGAAATTACCGCCAAAGATGATAGTCCCATTGTCGCTCAAGAAGATGCCACGAGCAACAGCAGTACCATTGAAAGAGCAATGTCAGGAACCAGTACAGAGGACCCATCGTTTGTAACCTCAAAGCTTTCCGAAACACAGAATCAACCTCAAAGACAGACTCAGTACAGTGCAGCAGAAGAAGCCAAGGAAGATGACGATACCGTGAGCATTATGGAGATTGGCTATCCTGTGCTAATTGAGCAAATGAAGGCGCGCCGTTGTGTCGAGCTGTATATGGTCTACGCAGAACAGCATGCAGAAAAACAGATGCAACAACTCAGTAACGTTGACGATCAAAACAAAAGCAGCAGTGCTAACCTGCATGGACTTCTTGGCCATGGAGTCATGCTACTCCTTACTAGCATTCTGTCTGCTACCTTCTGTTCCCTGCTACACTGACATTACTGACATTCTGGAAAGGGTTGCAGGTGAAGCCATTGAGGCAAAAGTGTGAAAATATGAATGAGAAATATCTTGAACGCCCATCATATTTTATTTGAGGAATTCATCTTGAATGTTTATAGCATAACAAAATGGTACTCTTGTTTTTAAAGGACTACTTGAAGAGTCATCTGGTAGTACTGACACTTCTCACAATGACTACAATGGGTTGTTTCTCTTCCTGTACGAGCCACCTTTGGACATTAGCATTGTTGTTAAAGTAATCTTCAGGGGTTTAATACAAGTCGACAGCATTTGTGGCATAATGTTGATTAACAAAAATGTTTTGACTCGTCCGTACTTTTCTAAAAAACAAAAATTGAGGTTACGGTGAGGCACTTACAATGGACGTGAATGGGGCCAATTTTTTAAGGGATTAAAGGCAAAAATTTGAAGCTTAAAATGTTCATAAAACCACAATAATTTGTCAGTTAAATCATATGTATTATATGAGCTGTAAAGTTGTTTAAATCATTTACAGTCGTTTTAGGGTTTCAGGGTTTGTTGATATTACATCATCATGGCAACGAAGTTGTAAAATTGGATATATCTTTACACAGAAAAGGTTAGTAAGGGATTTTATCACACTAAAACCAACTTATCATGCATATTGATTATGTCTTGTGGATATACTTTTGATATAGTGAGTATTTTAATGTTTATGGTTTGGCCCCATTGACTTCCATTGGAAGTGCCTCAGTATAACCCGTATTTGTAATTCGGAAAAGAAATATTCTTTCAAAAGAGATATTTGTGGCAATCAATATGTATCACAAATGCTTTCGATTGATCTCAACTTGTATTGAACTCGGATTATTCCTTTAAACACATTTCATAGTTACTTTCCAAGAATTGAAAACGTTAGCATACACTGCGTTTTCTGTTTCTGAAACATACCTATCACTGATAACACGCATGTGGATTTGTACACACGTCTACTAACTTCCTTTCCAAGACAGCATATTGCATGAACACACTTTTATCCCCACTTTCAACTATAAGATGCATGGTATTTGGGTTTCACCCATTGTATTCCACTGGCAGCAGTTATAGAGACAAACCAGCCATTACTAATTTTTGTATGACATGAGAAGGTGCTTTCCAGATCTGTTGTCCTCATGACCACACACCTACTCGTGTAGTACATGTTGAAAAGCTTGTGTTACTGACACTTAATGCACTTAACTTTCTACTGATTCAATTTGATTTCTTTTAAGATCTTATTATAGTTTATTCTTAGCTCTCCAATGTTTGTTTTATTTAAGATTTAGTTCATCTGTGTGATCGTATGATAATATCATAATCTGGTTCTAAGACACGGGAACTCTGTACATTTGTTATGCTCTACAAAGCTGTAGTGTCCTTGGAGTGTCATTTTTACCTTAACTTGGACATTTGGTTGCTTTTATAAGTATTGTTAAAAACAGATTATCAAACCAGTTCAGCCGTTTGCTAAATCATTGACCTAGATGGACCGCTGAAACTCCTGGATGAGCAGCAGAAGGCAATGCTTAACACCATATTGTTACTCAGTCGCATATGTAATGTTGTGCTTTTGAGATGTTGTGAATGTTTAAAGTGTTGATAATGTTGCTATCACTGAGAGTAAAACTATTACACACCTTAGTTGCTTGTTTGTCTCTTTGCATTTTAGATTTTAAATGAAAGCTATATGACAAAACGTCATACAGAAAGTGCATTCAGACCCCTTCATTTTTTCACATTTTGTTATGTTGCAGCCTTATGCTAAAATGCTTAAAATTATTTTTTTTCCATGTCAATGGGCACTCCATACCCCATAATGACAAAGCAAATAAACAGATTTTTAATATGTTTGCAAATGTATTAAAAACACAAAATTAAATATCACATAAGTATTCAGACCCTTTACTTTGACACTTGAAATTTAGCTCAGGTGCATCCCATTTCTCTGAATCATCTTTGAGATGTTTCTACACTTTGATTGGAGACCACCTGTGGCAAATTCAATTGATTGGACGATATTTGGAAAGACACACACCTGTCTATATAAGGCCTCACAGCTGAAAATGCATATCAGAGAAACAACCAAGCCATGAGGTCAAAGGAACTGTCTGCAGAACTCAGAGACAGGATTGTGTGGAGGCACAGATCTGGGGAAGACTACAAAATATTTTCGGCTGTACTGAAGGTTCCCAAGACCACAGTGGCCTCCATAATTTTGAACAACTAGGACTCTTCCTAGAGCTGGCCGCCCGGCCAAACTGACCAATCGGGGAGAAGGGCCTTGATAAGAGAGGTGACCAAGAACCCGACAGTCACTCTGGATGAGCTCCAGAGATCATGTGTGGAGATGGGAGACACTTGCCGAAGGACGACCATCACTGCAACACTCCACCGATCTGGGCTTTCTGGCAGAGTGGCCAGACGGAAACCTCTCCTCAGTGCAAGACACATAAAAAAGCACCCAAAAGCCTCTCAAACTGTGAGAAACAAGATTGTTCTGATGAAACAAAGACTGAACTATTTGGCCTCAATTCCAGGCATCATGTCTGGATGAAACCAGGCACCGCTCATCACCTGCGCAATACCATCCCATCAGCATCATGCTGTGGGGGTGTTTTTCAGCGGCAGGGACTGGGGGACTGGTCAGGGTGATAAGATGCCCAGATTGACGGTCTCAGAAGCGGAGGCAACTGAGACTTATGCTCCGCCACCTGGATTGTGGTGAGTAACCGCTCCACCACGAGGACCTACTAAGTAGTGGGAATTCCAACATTGGGGAGAAAAGGGGATACATTCTAAAATATATAAAAAAATTTATTAAAAAAAAAAGACCTCCAGCCCATCCACTTCCATCAAATTTTTAGGCATCCAACTTGACACGGTCACATACCTCAATTCTCTTTACAAGCAAAAAATATATGGGATCACCTCAGTCACCCTTACAAACTCACACACACACACACACACACACACACATTAAAGGTTGAGTTTCAGACTGTTGACCTTTTCCCTCACTGAGAAGGTTTACACTGAGTGGAAGCAACAACTGTTCAATCCTGTTCATTTCTGTTTATTGCTGTTGCTTTTATTGACATATTTATACATTTACAACAGTGAGTTATTGAATTGGTATGTTTGAAATCAATGATGGGTAACAAAAATCTTACTCCAAGTCACTATGGTCCGTAATCATAATGTGGCATCAATGCAAAAACTGACACTTCAAAACACCTTAAGCCAAAAAAATGCTAAACAAAAAAAGTGATTTTTTTTTTTTTTTTTTTTTTTTAAATGTCTTTGATAATGTCTAAATATATGTCCAAATGCATAACTTGTGATGAGATGAAAAAATAATAATAAATAAAATCAGTTTGCTACAACCAGGCGAATGATTGGACCTCTGCAGCAATCCACTGGTTATAGTTGTAATTTCAGGTCATTTTAATACAAAATAAAAACGGTGACGCAGCAATTGGCCCCAATGAGAAATGTAGATCTACACTGAAGTGACTGTAACAAAACATTCTTATTTTATAAGAAAATGATTGGTGTAGATTAGTAATGTAGATGTAAAGAAGGTAAAATAAATAAAAATACAACAAACTCCCAAAAAACTACACACATATAGAGAAGTTAGTGGTATTACATTTATTTAAAAATGTTTACATGATTATGATACAAAATTGCACCTTTAAGGTCAAAATTGACCCCAACACTAGAAAATCACCCGTAATGAACAGAGGACAAGGGTTACTGTGATAATATAGTGCCATCTAAAAAAACTCCAAAATGTCGAAAGCACTTTTTTGCAATTTATTTATTTTTACATATATTTACAAGACTACTGTAGCATTTCTCAGTTTTATTTTACATAAAGCAATTTGTTACATTTATACATTTAAAGTAAGCATACTTACTGACACAAAGATGCATTTGGCCCACCATTTTTAAACCTTTGACCGTTTGAGCATGTGTTAATGGCGACACTAACAATGTGGTGCTGTCCCGAGTGCTGAAACGCTGTTACCAAATACAGGTCCTTCTCAAAAAATTAGCATATTGTGATAAAGTTCATTATTTTCCATAATGTAATGATAAAAATTAAACTTTCATATATTTTAGATTCATTGCACACCAACTGAAATATTTCAGGTCTTTTATTGTTTTAATACTGATGATTTTGGCATACAGCTCATGAAAACCCAAAATTCCTATCTCAAAAAATTAGCATATCATGAAAAGGGTCTCTAAACGAGCTATTAACCTAATCATCTGAATCAACTAATTAACTCTAAACACCTGCAAAAGATTCCTGAGGCTTTTAAAAACTCCCAGCCTGTTTCATTACTCAAAACCGCAATCATGGGTAAGACTGCCGACCTGACTGCTGTCCAGAAGGCCATCATTGACACCCTCAAGCAAGAGGGTAAGACACAGAAAGAAATTTCTGAACAAATAGGCTGTTCCCAGAGTGCTGTATCAAGGCACCTCAGTGGGAAGTCTGTGGGAAGGAAAAAGTGTGGCAAAAAACGCTGCACAACGACAAGAGGTGACCGGACCCTGAGGAAGATTGTGGAGAAGGACCGATTCCAGACCTTGGAGTAGAAACATCTAGAGCCACCGTGCACAGGCGTGTGCAGGAAATGGGCTACAGGTGCCGCATTCCCCAGGTCAAGCCACTTTTGAACCAGAAACAGCGGCAGAAGCGCCTGACCTGGGCTACAGAGAAGCAGCACTGGACTGTTGCTCAGTGGTCCAAAGTACTTTTTTCGGATGAAAGCAAATTTTGCATGTCATTCGGAAATCAAGGTGCCAGAGTCTGGAGGAAGACTGGGGAGAAGGAAATGCCAAAATGCCTGAAGTCCAGTGTCAAGTACCCACAGTCAGTGATGGTCTGGGGTGCCATGTCAGCTGCTGGTGTTGGTCCACTGTGTTTTATCAAGGGCAGGGTCAATGCAGCTAGCTATCAGGAGATTTTGGAGCACTTCATGCTTCCATCTGCTGAAAAGCTTTATGGAGATGAAGATTTCATTTTTCAGCACGACCTGGCACCTGCTCACAGTGCCAAAACCACTGGTAAATGGTTTACTGACCATGGTATTACTGTGCTCAATTGGCCTGCCAACTCTCCTGACCTGAACCCCATAGAGAATCTGTGGGATATTGTGAAGAGAAAGTTGAGAGACGCAAGACCCAACACTCTGGATGAGCTTAAGGCCGCTATCGAAGCATCCTGGGCCTCCATAACACCTCAGCAGTGCCACAGGCTGATTGCCTCCATGCCACGCCGCATTGAAGCAGTCATTTCTGCAAACGGATTCCCGACCAAGTATTGAGTGCATAACTGAACATAATTATTTGAAGGTTGACTTTTTTTGTATTAAAAACACTTCTTTTATTGGTCGGATGAAATATGCTAATTTTTTGAGATAGGAATTTTGGGTTTTCATGAGCTGTATGCCAAAATCATCAGTATTAAAACAATAAAAGACCTGAAATATTTCAGTTGGTGTGCAATGAATCTAAAATATATGAAAGTTTAATTTTTATCATTACATTATGGAAAATAATGAACTTTATCACAATATGCTAATTTTTTTGAGAAGGACCTGTATATGAGCAGATATTATCATTTTGAACAATTAATTAATTGTTAAATCATAAATGCACCCCTGGAATCTACGCCCATGCTCCCACTGAAAAAAACAACATGACTTTTCCAATAGTTAATTCAATCATTTTTGAGCAATTTCTAGCCAACAAAATATTTTTGAGCTGCGCATGTCAAGAGGAACACGTTTAAAGATACTAATTAACTTACTGCATTATAAACACTTTCAATTCATTTCAACTAGTTTAAATGTCCTGATATTTTCATGTTTTCCCTGACTGTGGGTTCCCCAAGTGTAAGTGTGTGATAGAAGGTTTACCTTTTTGACTTACAGCTTGCTGTCCTCCAGACTTTAATTAGTATTGTGCCTGAGTGAAGAACAGCCCCTGAAATACAGTAATGGGGAAGTAACTGTGTTGGGACATCCCAAAATGCATGTGTCTGTAACCCTCATTTTTGAACATATAGCACGAAGCACCCATTCATTTACACCCCTAAATATTTTAAAGTAGGCCATGACGCTCTCCTTGCAATGCTCACAGAAAGAATATTCCATGTTTAATACATGTGCTCTATGACAGCATATGCGGCATAATGTTGATTACCACCAAAAATTATGTCGACTCGTTTTCTTTAAAATGGGAAATATCGAGGTTACAGTAAGGCGCTTACAATGGAAGTCAATGGGGCCAATATTTGGAAGTTGTAAGGCAGAACTGTGAAGTTTATAATTGACATAAAAGCACATACATTCATTCTTCTGATCAAACTTGTGTATTATTTGAGCTACAAAGTTGTTTAAATCATAGTGTCAGTCGTGTTAGTTTCAGGGTTTTAGGGTTTATGCCGCCGCAATGTCAACAAATTGGTAAAGTAGGCTCTAACTTTACACAGAATTGATAGGAAGTGATTTGATCATGTTAACACGCATATTGTTTACATCTTGTGGCTATACTTGAAACAGTATGTTAACGTTTATGGATTGGCACAATTCACTTCCATTGTAAGTGCCTCAGGAGGGACGAGTCGTAATTAGTTTTGTGGTAATCGACTTTATGCCTCGGGTGCTGTTGATTGAAATTAACTTGATTAAACCGGAATAAT
This sequence comes from Moxostoma hubbsi, assembly GCA_032164185.1. NCBI lineage: Eukaryota > Metazoa > Chordata > Actinopteri > Cypriniformes > Catostomidae > Moxostoma > Moxostoma hubbsi. Next base: position 19,983,345 of record JAVLUX010000049.1, on the reverse strand, counting down.
GCTTTAAGTCAAGGGCGTAGCAGCCGCAGTGAACGTGGGGGACATGTCCCCTGCATGAGTATTCATTAAGTTATGCTTTTTAAATTATGCTTGATCAGTTGTTTTTGCCAATTTAAGCAGATTACTAGATCTATTTTGTATTATAATTTTTTTTAATCCCCTTTTCTCCCCAATGTTGGAATGCCCAATTCCCACTACTTTGTAGGTCCTCGTGGTGGCGCGGTTACTCACCTCAATCCGGGTGGCGGAGTACAAGTCTCAGTTGCCTCCGCTTCTGAGAACGTCAATCCGCGCATCTGATCACGTGACTCGTTGTGCATGACACCGCGGAGACTCACAGCATGTGGAGGCTCATGCTACTCTCCACGATCCACACACAACTCACCACACGCCCCATTGAGAGAACCACTAATCACCACCACGAGGAGGTTACCCCATGTGACTCTACCCTCCCTAGCAACCGGGCCAATTTGGTTGCTAAGGAGACCTGGCTGGAGTCACTCAGCACACCCTGGATTCGGTCTCGTGACTCCATGTGTTATAGCCAGTGTCAATACTCACTGTGCTACCCAGGCCCTAATAGATCGGTTTTAAATATATAAAGCTATTTTTAATATCAGCACCTGTTATTTTACCTCCATGTTGGTGTGCAGTCTACAAACTGTAGGCTCTTTTGAATTGTAGTGAATAGATATGTAGTCCCTGTTTTAATACATGAAATCATACAGACGTTATTGAAACTCATAATTATTATAAGACTATTATTGTTGTCTTTTGATCAAATTCATTGTAGGGAAATGACAGATTTGCTTTGTTCTACAGATTACAGTAATGAATTACTTAGTAATGCATTACACCCAACACTTGTCTAACGCTGAAGATGTGAAAAAGATTTACTTCAGAAATTCACGCCAATCCGGAGACCCCGAGCATGCACAGCATCTAATGTGCGAATGCATAACTATGAGAAAAATAAGGTTGTTTTGTTCTACAACATAAATGACACACAGTCATACCTCAAACGTGAATTTTGAAGCCGCCATGTGTTCAAAAATGTGTATAATTACGTCTTACGTATTAAATTACGTCTTAAACCCCAATATAAAAATCCAGAGGGAATCCAAGGAGAATTCACTTCCAGGTGTTTGGACTACGAGCTGAACAGCTCTATTCACACTGAATTAGCAGCTTTTCAAAATGTTGAATCTAGCCTAATCTACTGGATTTAAAATATAATCACATGTATGCTATTGAATGTATTCCTCAAATGAATAAACTGAATGTCAGTAACAAAGATGATAAACTGAAAGCTATTTTCTTATACAAACACCACCAGACCACACGTATGTCCTGAAATTTAATGGACTGTATTAATAAAACTTTTTTAAAAATATTCTCAGATATAAAGAAGAGGACTAAATACTGTAACTGAAGAGGTTAACAGTATCCGATCAGTGTTTATTCCAAAAAAACGGAAATGGAGAGATAAAACTTAACACAAGAATAAAAATAACACAAATTAGATGACGCGTACAAGTACGAGGAAAACAAGAAACAGGATGCAACTCAAAGTTGAAACAATTGGGATACGTAGCAGCAAGTTAAAGCCCATTTCAAACTCGCTTATGGTCAAACTGGTTTGCAGAGTCGTTATAAGCTGCGAGGACATCTCCGTACTGCATGAAATCGCCAGTTCAAGGTTGAGAATGAAGCTTTACAACACTGAGACCCAACAAACAGCCAACATTATGAACTCTATAGCTCTGTGAAGAGTAAACCAATTTACCAAGAAAACTAGGAAGCCGGTTTGATCTCCACTCAATCACACGCGGCCCACAAGGTCCAAAATGAAAACGCTATCTGCTCCAGGACTGAGTTGACGGTGTTAGAGGTGTTTTTGAATGGAGGATTACGTTGATGTCGCCCATGAAGTTCTTGCTGCTTTACAGAGTTCTGTCACAGTATTTGGGCAGGAATGAAGATGTGGTCGACCAGCAATCATCTCTCGGGCATCCGACAGAACACGTAAAATGATTGGAACACAAATGAAGATAGTGAAAATGAAGGAAGGTAAAATAGAAGAGATGTAGTGTTTCACTCTCCCTTGGTGACCAAATCTTCAATGTAGGCATCCAGCTCATCATCACTACTGATCTCTATGTCCTAAAGAACAAGATAAAAACAAATACATTAATGAAAATGATTTAAAGGAATCTGTGTGAATGTAAAAGCACAGGAAGACTAGGTTACGTTCCGAAACCTAGTGAGCTGCCTACCTAGACAGCAAATTTACCACTCTTGACTTTATATATGCAACATTATTGTGCATTCAAAAATCTATTTTTTTCAATTTTTTGCCAAACTCTAAGGCAGCATCACATAATTACTACATGACGATGCCCATTCCCGATAGATAAATCTACTTTAACACACCATTTCACCCAATATTTGCGTGAGCTGTTTTTATTGTTAGTAAATTAATCACATTGTTAGCTTAGCATCATGCTAGCATCAAACTCTATTAAACATGGTTTTACTACAGTAACTATTGTTCAGCTATGTTATTTGTAGTAAAACACGTACTTGTTTTAAAAACCATACTTGTACCACGAATTAAACATGACAATATGATTTTTATTAGCATTGTTTTGTGTTGCCTGTGTTATTACTTTGGTTATACTACGAATATACAGGGTTGGTGAGTAACGGAATACATGTAACGGAATTACTCATTCAAAATACAAAATATAGTATTCCATTACAGTTACAATTTAAATAATTGGAATTTAGAATACAGTTACATTCAACAAGTATTTTGATTACTGAATAGATTACTTTGCATTTTATTTTCATTTGTTTCATTTAATATTTAGTCCTTTCAGATGGAAAACATTTACATATATAAATAATGTGATCATAATAATAATAATGATCGGTGAAACACGTTCTTAAGATGTGATATGGTGCGTTCACATACAACACAAAGAAAATTTTCACCTCGTATTGCTCGTGCGAGTTTGACCGCTGGATTATAAATACGTGTTTAAACTCGTGTTTGCACAAGAAACGTGAACACGCGAGTATTCCCGCTTCTCTTCCGGAAAAGGACAGGAGGAGGGGCTTCTACGAGTTAGTTCATAATAAAATACAACCAATAGCTGGGATCAAGTAGACGCTCATATTTTCAGAACTAACCAGGTAGTCCAACTTCCTCGCTCACTTTCCTCCAAGCGACGTCTTTTTTCATCCGGTCTCTGTACATGTATGACGTTGTGTCATGCAATTTCGGGTGCCCACACACCGCTTCAACAATTTTTCCAGGTTTCTTCTGCTACTACGTCAGTGACATCCGGACAATCTCAATGCTGATAGGCTTTTGCGACAACGCGGCAAGCGAATTTCTCGCTCGAGCTGAAAAATGTCAACTCGCGCAAATACGCGAATGAGGCAATTCCGTGTGTTCGAGTCGTGTCATTTGCATCTATTCGCATCATTGCATTGACTATGCAAGTAATCGCGCTGTGTGAAAAGCTTGCTTCACGTGAACGCACCATTACATTCATACGAGCAGGCAGAGAAGTACGTTTGTAGTAAGTTTGGAGCAGAATTTGTCAGCTTTATGCTAAGCTAAAATGCTATTTCTAGCCACTTTCCGTGCACGTTACCAGACATGATCATATTTATTATCAAGAAAATTTACATTAGATCATAATTTCTTTTTTGCTAGTAAGACCTTTGATATTAGGGCAAAAAAAACATATTCTTGCTAACATTTTTTGTATCGTTTTCCTGTAAAAAATATCTAAAAATCCTTAAAACAAGTTAATTTTGATTTATCTTCTTTTAGAAGCAACACTGCATAAGATATTTGGGTTTTTCAGAGAATGTATTTTTAACATGTTTTTTGTCTGAATGGACTGGCAGAGTTTTTATAGTCAAAACAAGTGAAAAAACCTACCAGTGCTGAAGAAGTAATCCAAAGTATTTAGATTACATTATTGACCTTGAGTAATCTAAAGGAATACATTACAAATTACATTTTACAGCATGTAATCTGTAATGGAATACATTTCAAAAGTAACCCACACAACTTTGCGAATAGCATGGTAAAATATGGCTACTTTAGGCTATTTCATATGGGATGGGTAAAAGTATTGCGAGGGAACACAAAATAAATGTGAGGGAACACATCTATTTCAGAAGATACATTCTCTCCCCATCTTCTAAAGGGGTTCTGTATTTTTGTGCTTAATTTCAAAAGTGCTATTTTGTAGCAATTTTAGAGTTGTAGAACGTTCCAAATTAGCCACTTTGAAGGTTCCATTTCAGTTTGGATGCTGCCTTGGAAGGCAGCTCCCTCTGTAGGCAGTTGACAGCAAGGTAGCTCGCTAGGTTTTGGAACAGGACTAATGTGAGAGCGTGTACGTCAGACCTCCTGGACTTTCTGCAGCAGAGCGACGATATTCGTTCGTAGTTTGCGAAGTTTGTCTTCAGACTCTCTGAGTTTAGCCTCTGCTCCGCTGCTCTTCTCCTCCACAGCACGTGCCCGTGACTCTGCCCGAGTCTGATAGGAGTTACACAAACTCTGCAGCCCAGCCTCATATTGTTGAAAATACTCTTTCTGTAAAAAAACACGTCTTTCAATGTTTGCATATGTTTCCATGTTAGTGTAGTGGTCGACTCAAGAGTGACCAGACAAGGTTATAAATATCTCCACACAGTCTGTACTTACGATGGGGAAGGCCACAAGGTCCTCGGCGCTCATAGTGTTCACAGAATCTTTAGGGATTCGGAAATCCGGCGGGAAAAAATACCGTAGCAACGTCCTGTGCGGAACAAACAGCATGAATGTCATGTCATGAAATTCACGCTAAAATACGTCTCGTTAACAGAAGCACACAAACATACCTCATCATGGTGACGAGACCTTCTGTCGTCTCTCTGCTTGGCCCGCTCTGAGTTGTGTCTGGCTCGGCGGTGGTGGGCGGGGTTACAGAACGTGCTGGAACCTGATTGGTGTCTGGACTTCGAGACTCTGGCGAGGCGGGACGCATAAGACGGACGTCTTCACTGCCCTTAAACACCCTGAAAACATAACATACAAATTAACATAAACACCAATAAATATGACAAACATTTGCTATACAAAACAAAGAAATTCAGAACTCTAAATAAAATCCTCTTACATTCAGACTGTAAACAAACTAGGCCAAAGGTCAAGCAAAGCAGTGTCATTTACTTGCGTCATCAATTAACAAATTTCAGATTCAAATTCTTCAGTCATTGTTCTAGCTCCATCATATTTACAATCGTATTTAACAGAGACGTGCCAACATCGATAAAAAACAACTATAGGTCGATAACGACACCAATATTTTGTCATTAGATCACCGTTTTACAAAGAGGTACAAAAGCCTTTTCAGTTTTACAAAAAATAATTTCCATTGAACATTGGATCTGGCAATACTTTTAAAGAGAGCCACTTCGAAAGATAAATATATGATAAAGAGATAAACAGCTACAAAAAAAAAAACAAAATATGATTTTGAACACGTGATGATTGATCTGAAAAAAATTGTAATATTATATTTTTGCACTTCTGTTTTTACAGTTTAAAACGCAGCCTTTTAAGGTTTCGCTCATGGCCACATTGTGATTTTTGGCACTTTTCCGTTACGGTTCAACTCGCCTCAACTCTACTCGCTTTATGTTTCAGAGCTTGCTTTTCCACTGCAGTTTAGTGCCGCCTCAACGTGGGCGGGATTATAGTCTGATCATCATAGTTGCGCCGCCTCTACTTCTTAAACGCGACACAAAACAATAATAAATAACACGAGCGCTAGCTGTTAGCTACTAGCTTATTGTGCTGCATGAAGCAGTTGTTCATGGTGATTTTACACAAGTGTAACAGTTCAATTGGGCTGGTTGTTTTAGCAGCAAACTTTCCAGTAGCTGCTCAACTAAATAAAGTGAAGCTTTCAAGCAGAGTATAGAGTTAACATAACAAAACGTACCATCCTCCATCGTGGCAGAGTCCAGGGCGCTCTCGCTCCCATTGCTCGCCGGTTTCGATAGCGTCCATGTGGTCGAACCACTTGATGGTTCTGTAGTCACTTTAAATTTTTTGTAACTTTTCCATACACTGTTGGTAGGTCCGGTGGCAGCCATGTGCGGCCAACAGCTGAGACACTTCCTGAGACACTTTTTCGTTTCGCTCATCGCTAACGAGTGGACCGTCTGCACCTCGTTTACTGACCACTGTGTGGTTTTGCGCACAGCCATTTCTTTGTTCACAATTCAAAAGTCGTGTAAACAAATGATACTGCTATCGCTGTTGCTCACTTTAAAACTAGCGGGTTGATGTCGTGTGTCGGAAATCCAAATCCAGTGATGCTGGTAGTGACGATTCTCTCTGACCAATCAGTGATCTGCAGGATTTTGACGTCACATTTAGCATCAGCTCGGCTGGAGCCTCTTTCACAACTTTCATGTCCGTTTATGCCACATTAACGTGAGAACAAGACAGAATAAATATTAAATATTCTTAGGAGTGCCAACCCTTCTAGATATTGTGGCTATTATTATTTTTGGATAATGCATTTAAATTCAGAGTTTTTACAAAGTGTGTTGCTAATTAATTATAAATAAAACACTGGTTTTTCATATCAGCGTTTTTATGCTTTTTACCGACATGCCGATGGTAAAATATCGCCAGTCGATACATCAGTGCATCCCTAATATTTTGCAATGCCATCTTTCATGCTTTTCATCGTTACTTTAAAAGCTTATATCGATAATTTATTTTCATTCATTTATTTGTGCATTATTTTCATTCAGTTCAAAGGTCAAATAAATCCGCACAAATTCTGAAATGGTGTTTTCTCGGTAAGTTTAGAGCAGCTTCTGAGACGCTGTACAGGACACAATCAAACAAGATCACACAACTGTTGCATTGTATTGAATAGTGACATAAGTATAACAATATTGTTCAGTAGTTGCGGTGTGTACATACCAGCGGTCTCGTGGAGTGTTCATGGGAACGTAGTCAAACTTGACCTTCCAGCGTACACTCTCCTTCCCCATCTCTACCGCAGTAACGCGACCCGTGAACCATTCCCCTTTCACCTTCGCCTCCACCAGAATGCCTTTATCTATAACACGCAAACAGTTCAGTCATCTCTAAATGGTATTCCACTATTCCATTCTTCCATCATTGTGTGAAACAGAATTAAATATACTGTATATATATAGATACACAACCTTTCTGGGCCTCTTTCTTCAGCTCTTCATTAGTGCTGTTAGTGACATGCTACGAGAGAGACATTCAGATGAATTAAACCTGTATCAAGTATAAATGAATCACAATTGCTCTGTAGTAAGGCTGTTATTGTACCTCTGTGCTTGTCTGTTTAGCTGGTGTTGGGGTTTTCTCTACGACAACTTTCCCTCGACTCTGAACAGATGCCGCCATCTTCGATTTTTTGGGCTGTGGCTCATCTTCTTCCTCCTCCTCACTGTCTTCCTCATCTTCTTCCTCCTCCTCCTCTTCTTCTTCCTCACTCTCTTCTTCCTCCTCCTCATCATCAGCTTCCTCTTCCTGGACTCTACCCTTCTTTGCATTGCCTTTCTTGGTGGCTGGAGTTTGTTTGTTTGCAGTCTTGGTGGAAGATGGCTAACACAAATGACACAAAATAAGCCATGATTTTCAATTACATTTTTCAATGAAACTATTAAGACATTACAGACATGACAGCGACTTTGCAACCTCAATGTGAACGGCACATTACACTGAAAGTAGACTAGAAATGCATAGTTTATGTGAATCTATTTTAGTTGTTCGGCTGTATATGAGATCACTTACTGTCGCAGCGCGACTCTGAGTGGCACTTCTGCGAGCTGGTGCTTTTGAGGGCGGGGCTACCAGTTGGGGGGCGGGTTTTGTAGGCTTTGCGGAAGGAGCAGGTGACGGCTTAGCTTTGGGTGGTGGGGGAGGAGCTGGTGGGGTCCGAGTAGGTCGTGATGGTGGCGTTGGTTTAGGGGGCGGAGTTTTTGCTGCCTGTGGTTGACCGACAGCTTTTCTGACCACTGCAGGGAGAGGAGGTGAGCGAGGGCGGGGGGCTGATCGCTGGGATGAGCGGGTCGGCTATATAGGACAAAAATAAAAAATAAAATCTTACATCAAACAAACCAAGTCATATTTCTCACTAAAATCAAGAGGAAGAAAATTAAGCCTTTTTTTTTTTTTTAGGATAATTAAGATTTTTTTTTTAAACATATTTCTTCCAAAATTCCCTTAAAAAATAAATAAAAACTAATTCTCATTATGGTAATGCAACAAATAAATAATTCATTATACATTATTTACATTTTAAAGTAGCTATACATCATGATGGTATTTGTGTACTCCCTTTATGCTGATTAAACTGATAAAAAATATGTGAACCCTTTGGAATCAGCTGGTTTTCTGCATTAATTGGTCATAAAATGTGATTGCATCTTCAAAGTCGCAAGTATAGACAAACACGATGTGCATAAGCTAACAACACACAAACAATTATAATCTTTAATGTCTTTATTGAACACATCCCATTAAACATTAACAGTGCTGTGGAAAAAAGTAAGTGAACCCTTGGATTTAATAACTGGTCGATACTCGTTTGGCAGCAATAATCTCAATCAAGTGTTTCCGGTAGCTGCGGATTAGACCTGATCAGAACTGCTTTTAGTGTTCTTAGGATGTCTGGAGTGAACGGCTCTCTTCAGGTCCTACCACAGCATCTCTATATTTTTTTAAGCCATCTGTAGTTGATTTACTTCAATATGGTCATTGTCCTGCTTCATCACCCAACTTCTACTGAGCTTCAGCTGGCACACAGCCAGCCTGAAATTGTCCTGTAGGATACCTTAAAGATGGAAAGCGACCCAGGCCCCAAGAAACAATGCAGCCTCAAATCATGATGCTCTCTTCACCGTACTTCACCTTTTGCATGATGTTTTCATGTTGGTGTGTTGTGTCCATTTTACGCCATACACAGTTCTGCGTGTTCTTCCCAAACAATTCAACCTTAGTTTAATCTGTCCACAAAACATTTTCCCAGTAGTGTTGAGGAGTGTTAAGGTTGTCTTTGGAAAACTTCAGGCACGCAGTGTCCTGTCATGGACACCATGTCTCTTTAACGTTTTCCGTATAGTAGCCTCATGAACAGAGATTTTAACCAGTTCTTTGTCTTTTGAGTCATCTTGGCTGGACGGCCACCTCTAGTGAGAGTAAATATAGTACTAAATCATCTCCATTTATAGACAGTTTGTCTAACTGTGGACAGATGAATATCTAACGGCCACTTCTAGTGAGAGTACCTATAGTACTAAATCATCTCCATTTATAGACAGTTTGTCTAACTGTGGACAGATGAATATCTAACGGCCACTTCTAGTGAGAGTATCTATAGTACTAAATCATCTCCATTTATAGACAGTTTGTGTAACTGTGGTCAGATGAATATCTAACGGCCACTTCTAGTGAGAGTATCTATAGTACTAAATCATCTCCATTTATAGACAGTTTGTCTAACTGTGAACGGATGAATATCTAACGGCCACTTCTAGTGAGAGTAACTATAGTACTAAACCATCTCCATTTATAGACAGTTTGTGTAACTGTGGTCAGATGAATATCTAACGGCCACTTCTAGAGAGAGTACCTATAGTACTAAATCACATCCATTTATAGACAGTTTGTCTAACTGTGGACAGATGAATATCTAACGGCCACTTCTAGTGAGAGTACCTATAGTACTAAATCATCTCCATTTATAGACAGTTTGTCTAACTGTGGACAGATGAATATCTAACGGCCACTTCTAGTGAGAGTAACTATAGTACTAAACCATCTCCATTTATAGACAGTTTGTGTAACTGTGGTCAGATGAATATCTAACGGCCACTTCTAGAGAGAGTACCTATAGTACTAAATCACATCCATTTATAGACAGTTTGTGTAACTGTGGTCAGATGAATATCTAACGGCCACTTCTAGTGAGAGTACCTATAGTACTAAATCACATCCATTTATAGACAGTTTGTCTAACTGTGGACAGATGAATATCTAACGGCCACTTCTAGTGAGAGTACCTATAGTACTAAATCATCTCCATTTATAGACAGTTTGTCTAACTGTGGACAGATGAATATCTAACGGCCACTTCTAGTGAGAGTACCTATAGTACTAAATCATCTCCATTTATAGACAGTTTGTCTAACTGTGGACAGATGAATATCTAACGGCCACTTCTAGTGAGAGTAACTATAGTACTAAATCATCTCCATTTATAGACAGTTTGTCTAACTGTGGACAGATGAATATCTAACGGCCACTTCTAGTGAGAGTACCTATAGTACTAAATCATCTCCATTTATAGACAGTTTGTCTAACTGTGGTCAGATGAATATCTAACGGCCACTTCTAGTGAGAGTACCTATAGTACTAAATCATCTCCATTTATAGACAGTTTGTCTAACTGTGGACAGATGAATATCTAACGGCCACTTCTAGTGAGAGTACCTATAGTACTAAATCATCTCCATTTATAGACAGTTTGTCTAACTGTGGACAGATGAATATCTAACGGCCACTTCTAGTGAGAGTAACTATAGTACTAAATCATCTCCATTTATAGACAGTTTGTCTAACTGTGGACAGATGAATATCTAACGGCCACTTCTAGTGAGAGTACCTATAGTACTAAATCATCTCCATTTATAGACAGTTTGTCTAACTGTGGTCAGATGAATATCTAACGGCCACTTCTAGTGAGAGTACCTATAGTACTAAATCATCTCCATTTATAGACAGTTTGTCTCACTGTGGACAGATGAATATCTAACGACCACTTCTAGAGAGAGTACCTATAGTACTAAATCACCTCCATTTATAGACAGTTTGTCTAACTGTGGACAGATGAATATCTAACGGCCACTTCTAGTGAGAGTACCTATAGTACTAAATCACCTCCATTTATAGACAGTTTGTCTAACTGTGGACAGATGAATATCTAACGGCCACTTCTAGTGAGAGTAACTATAGTACTAAATCATCTCCATTTATAGACAGTTTGTCTAACTGTGGTCAGATGAATATCTAACGGCCACTTCTAGTGAGAGTACCTATAGTACTAAATCATCTCCATTTATAGACAGTTTGTCTAACTGTGGACAGATGAATATCTAACGGCCACTTCTAGTGAGAGTAACTATAGTACTAAATCATCTCCATTTATAGACAGTTTGTGTAACTGTGGTCAGATGAATATCTAACGGCCACTTCTAGTGAGAGTACCTATAGTACTAAATCATCTCCATTTATAGACAGTTTGTCTAACTGTGGACAGATGAATATCGAAGCTCTTCGAAATAACTTAGTAACCTTTTAAAGGGTTATGCCAAGCAACAATTATTTTTCTTTGTGAAGCATAGTCCACGTCAGATGCTTCTTGTAAATAGCAAATTCAAAATGTTTGAGTGCTTTTTATATGTCAAAATAGCTCTAACCCACACCTTCAATCTCATTTCATTAATTGCATGCCAGGTTTGCCAACTGCTGACTCCAATTAGATTTGAATGATTAGCCTAGGGGTTTACATACTTTTTCCAACCTGCACAGTGAATGTTTGAATGATGTATTCAATATGTACAAGAACAATCTTTTCAGTCTTTTCAGACAAATTTATACATAAATGCATGTAATTATAAAGGCTTCTCATATTTTTTCTTGCCACCGTATCTGCCAAATTAATACATTACGTAACTGTATAGCAATGAAGATTTTAGGATAATTCTCAAATCTTAATAGTACTATAAATAGGCCTAATTTTCGGAAAAAACAAAAAAAAATAATTTGGTGTGAAATTCATCCACAAATATATAAGACACACTCAGTACCTGAGGGGTGCGCTCTTCTGTAGGTTTTGCAGTGATAGCTAGTGGGAGCTGTTTTATATCTGCTGCAGATTTTATTGTTGTTTTCTAAATTAGGAGATATGAAGGATTCATTAATATTAAATAGACACAGAGGGGCTTTGAACAGAGCTGATAGACAAATGGGAACCTGCAGGGCTTCTAGTTTTTCCTGCTGTTGGCGGATCTTCTCCGACAGATCTTTCTGTTTGTCCTCTGTTGATTTGATGTCTTTTTTCAACACACCAATTGGCAAATTCTGCTTCTGCTCAGGGGCATCACATCTAACAGTAAATAAAAACAAAAGCAGAATGAGAAAGGAAGAAACCACAAACCAAATCTTAAATTCACACTTGGACATTGTCTGGTGTCTAGTTTCTCAACCTGTCCTGAGTTCCATCTGGATTCATTAGACACACCCAACTGTCTGGGTAACGTTTGTCCACGGCGTCCATCTGAAATGGCAATGTCCGCCACTTTAAACACTTATCTACAGGAAGAGAAAGAATTAAATTCGATTTTTACATTTTTCTCCAGAAGTTGCCATTATGATGCTAAGACGATGTGATCGTGACCTTTACCGATTGTGACAGATAGTGAATTTTGCAGAAATGGATAACTAAGGTGGTTGAAATGCCGATAACAGATTAATCAATGATAGTTTTTAAAATTGTTTTATAGAATGTAAACTCTTACTTTGACGGGCACAGACATAGCAATGAGAGTCCAAAATGAATAAATCCCAGATGGCTGCTAGCGGAATAATAATAATAAAAACAACTAGTTCCAAAAAGTAAATATCGGCAACGATAGGCATAGATTATTGCCAATAACTAGTTCCAAAAAGCAAATATAGCACCGATTAATTGGTAAAACCGATATATCGGTCTAGCTCTAGTGGTTGCAAAGTGGTTTTTATTGAACCAAATCAAAATAGCCAAAATTAAACTCTGGTCTCTTGATGGGGCTTGTGTTCCTTCTTCAATGTAAAACTAAAGCATCTTGCCCATTTTATTGCCGACCAGACAACAATCTTAAGTCTGTTTGCTTAGAAAAGAAATAACAAAAGTTTCCTTAACAAGTCGCACAATTTGAGGTATAATTCTTGTCCATAACACAAACGGTGCACGACAAATAAAGTATTTAGGGTAAGGGGTTTGATCAAAATCTATAAATGTGTTTAAGGCATGCTAAAGGAAATTAAAGTGAAGTGTTGAGTCAATGTTTATGTTCGTACCACACTGGATGGTGACCGGTATCTCCATGGCTCTCCGTCGTCGAAACCGAAGTTCATTGGATGGGACAGAGTTCCAGTTGGCCGACAAATAACCAAATTCATCCCAGAATTTCACTATACCTTTCTGAGCTGTTGAAGGAAACGTTCAATTTACATTATAAACTGTTTAAGTCACATTACTCACCATCAATCTCATAAAATTTGAATAAAGCCAACGCAGTAGATGTCTGCCCTTTTGGGATGCAAAAACAAACAAATAAGTGAGACCACCAAAAACATAAAGACAAACACTGACCTATACTGATGTCCTTCCAGTATTGTGCGAGATATTCTCCCATGGCTCTAAGTAAATGTCTGTATTCTTTAGCATCTGCAAAGTCCTGCTTGTTGTGTGTTGGTTCCAATACTAGATAGGGAACATCCACGACTCCTACAACACCGCCACATGCCCTGATAAACAAATATATGCATTGGTCATCTACATTGCACAAAAGAAGCTGTTCTCTGGCATGTTAATGATTTTTAATGCTGTTGTAACATGTTACAGTTTGAGTGATGCTGTGTGTGTGTTTGTGTGTGTGTGTTACGCTCACATTCCTCCTTCCAGCTGCGGTCCCGTTTTCTCATACATCTTAATGAGACGGCTGCAGTTGTATACAAACATTCCATCTTGGTCTCGTCTTTCAATGTTCACGCCAAAGATAAAGTTCAGCTCCTTGGGCTCCTTCAAAGCTCTGATTTCAGAGAAACAGTTACAATAGTCAATATCAGTTTGTTTTCAGGGATATTAGGCTAAATATGTTATTCATTACCGAAAACAATATCAGACATTAGATGGAAAGACTTTTAAATTCAAACACTCAATAGTGTGTTGTTACTTTTGTTTGGATGCATGGATGGCTTGTTTTCTGGTAGCTTCTGCACGCAACATCACAGCTGAATCTTGTGCTTTTCTGAGCGCGGCCTGAAATCATCCACAGAAAGACAATAATGTTAATTGTACATCTGGATCCAGAAAGATCATTGGCACAGTTCCGCAAGTGTTGTCAAGCAGTGCGGTGAACATGCAAATGCCTCCATGGGATTTATAAAGTATTCAAATCAATACTGAAGGAAATAACAGGACTAAGAGAGAAGCTGGTGTTGTAGGTCACTTTAAAAGTAATCCCACAGAGTCGACAGATTTATTCTATTTGATGCCTGTTTAGAAATCCTTAACTTTTTTTTTTTAACCGATACTGATTATGTTTACATATTGTTTTCATGTGCAATAACTGATATGTTATTATAGAAGTGTAAATATTGGTTAAAATCTTCTGTAAAACCAATTATCGGTTGATTTTTAGTCTTCAACTTCAAAATACATTAATATTTTAAATTACACATCATAGAGATGGACCAATATTGATTTTTCTTACAACCGATTACAGATTAAACCGATTATTTTTGTTCACATGTCCGATAACCGATATGCAGAACCAATATTTAACAATTGTTTTATGAATGCTTTTAAGTACAATGGTAACAAAAAGATAATAATTAAAATACAACATTAAAAACAAAAAAGCATTTGCCTATGAATATCTAAATAATAACATAATACCATATAGAAGTGTAAATATTGGTTAAAAAACTTCTGTAAAACAAATTATTGGCTGGTCTTTAGTGTCAACCATCAAAATATCTTAATATATAAAATTATATATCATAAGAGATGGACCAATATTCATTTTTTACAACCGATTATAGATACAACCAATTTTTTACTTTTTTCTTACATATGATATGCAGAACCAATATTAAATAATTTTATTTTTACCTATTCATGCACAATGGTGTATGCTTAAATGTTTGAAATTAGTTTTGTAGACAAAAATATAATTGTTAATTTATTTAAACCACATTAATTTATTTCATTATAAAATAAAATGTAATAAAAAAAAAAGTTTTTTGAAATTGGTGACTTCGATCAAATAATAAAGCAAAGCAGCCAATAAGTGCCCAACATAGATGGGAACTCCTTCAATACAGTTTAAAAAGTATCCCAGGGTGATACCTCAAGAAGTTGCTTGAGAAAACACCAAAGAAAGATACCCAGAGTCTCTGCTTATCTGCATGAAAGTGCATTAGGCATGCTGCATGGAGGCATGAGGACTGCAGATGTGGCCAGGGCAATAAATTGCAACGTCTGTACTGTGAGACGCCTAAGACAGCACTACAGGGAGACAGGAAGGACAGCTGATCGCCCTCACAGTGGCAGACCACGTGTAACAACACCTGCACAGGATCAGTATATTCGAAAACGGGACAGGTATAAGATGGCATCAACAACTGGCCTGAGTTACACCAGGAATGCACAATCCCTCCATCATTTCTCAGATTGTCCGCAATAGGCTGAGAGAGGCTGGACTGAGGGTTTATAGGCCTGTTGTAAGGCAGGTCTTTACCAGACATCCCCGGCAACAACGTCACCTAAAGGCACAAACCCACCTTCGCTGGACCAGACAGGACTGACAAAAAAGTGCTCTTCACTGACGAGTCACGGTTTTGTATCACCAGGGGTGATGGTCGGACTCACGCTTATCGTCGAAGGAATGATTGTTACACGAGGCCTGTACTCTGGAGCGGGATCGATTTGGAGGTGGAGGGTCCGCCATGGTCTGGGGCGGTGTGTCACAGCATCATCGGACCATCATTGTTGTCATTGCAGGCAATCTCAAAGCTGTGCGTTACAGGGAAGACATCCTCCCTCATGTGGTACCCTTCCTACAGACTCATCCTGACCAGCATGGAAATGCCACCAGCCAAACTGCTCATTCTGTGCGTGATTTCCTGCAAGACAGGAATGTCAGTGTTCTCCCATGGCCAGCGAAGTGCCTGGACCTCAATCCCATTGAGCACATCTGGGACCTGTTGGATCGGAGGGTGAGGGCTAGGGCCACTCCACCCAGAAATGTCCGGGAACTTGCAAGTGCCTTGGTGGAAGAGTGACATCTCACAGCAAGAACTGGCAAATCTGGTGCAGTCCTTAATGCAGCTGGTGGCCACACCAGATACTGACTGTTACTTTTGAATGACCCCCCCCCTTTGTTCCGGGACACATTATTCCATTTCTGTTAGTCACATGTCTGTGCAACTTGTTCAGTTTATGTCTTAGCTGTTGAATCTTTTTATGTTCATACAAATATTTACACATGTTAAATTTGCTGAAAATAAAAGCAGTTGAAAGTGAGAGGACATTTCTTTTTTGATGATCAATTATCAAAGGGTGTATACTGTATCATTATTTTTCTTTCAGGCATGACAACAGAGAGCCATTACAAACAACTGCCCCATATTATCCAACAGGTAAGAATTTTGATAATGCCTTGAATTTCACAAATCGTAGGGTTTGGAGTGTGTTTGGGTGGGTATGGGTTCTTACCCTGGCCTCTTTGGATAAATCATCACCGAGTTTTAACTCCAGAGCACGAGCTTTACTCTCGGACTCCCTCGCCTTCTCCTCAGCTAGAGACAAAGTCACAAAAATATACAGAAACAAGAAATGAGTGAGGGAGTTCTCACTTCACTAAGAATCCAGTCTGAAATAAGATACTTTTTCCATTACAATTTGAATCAAGGAAAGGGTTCAACAGGTCATTGTTTCATATATTAACGTCCCTGGATGCCTGTGTGTGCGTGAGCAATTATATCCTCTGTCAAAACGTTTCACTTCTGTATTTGCATTGAAAGCAGAAATGGTTTGATAAAAGAAATGTCCTCAAAACCCACAAATCCAGTCAACTTCTCTTAACCCGGGATTCTAGTCCTGTTTAGGCTGTTTCTGTGAACTGGTGTTAAACTCACCGAGTTTTGCGAGGTGATCCGCCTTCTTCACCTCCTGCTCAGCGCGGGTTTTAAAGCGTGTTGATGTGTATTTGTACATCCTGAAAGTCAAGAAAACAGGTTACTGGTTGCTAAAATGAGTGTATATATTTATGACAGGGCTGAGGGCGGGGTCGGGTTGTGATTTTACACACCCGGCCCCTTATCAGGCTAATCAAACCTCTGAGAGGGATAAAGGCCAACTGCGGACGGTGGTGAGACAGAGGGTGCGTTTATGGGCAGCTGTTCGGCCTATGTGTGTTTGTGTCTTTTGGTTTTTAGTTCTTTATTAAATATCATTTATACTGTCAAACCGGTTCTTTACTTTGCCCATTAACTGCTTTACATTGGTGCCGAAACCCAGGAAGGAGGAGGGATGCCTGTTGCGGAGTCCTCGACACGGCCGTCCACCCAGGGGAGCGCCGCTGCCATCTGCCGGGGGACGGAGTAGCTGACCGTGGGGAATGGCCGCCGTCTGTGAGGTGAGTGGGGACTGGACTCCCCGACCGCCTGGAGCAATGGAGCCGCTGCCAGGGGCGGATGAGTGCCCTGCCGTCCCCCAGAAACGCGGAGGGGTCGAAAAAAGACCGCCGTCTGCGAGGGGAGGAGGGAAGCGTCTCCCTGACCGCCTGGGGCGGAGGAGTGTCCCCACGAGTCGCCGGGAACACGGAGGGGCGTTCTGTCCGCCGGGGGTCGTAGGTCTGACTCTGGTCCGCCCAGGGAGGAACGCCGGGAGGAGTGTAGAGCAGAGGAGGGCGGGGCCGGAACAACGCATGCCCGGTCACCAATCAGCCTGATGGGGGCATGCGAGGGATAAAGGTGTCCGGTGATGACGGTTCGAGTGAGAATTACAGACAGATGCTCTGTGTGTTTGTTTGCGTGTTTTTCACTTATTTCTTCATTAAACTATTATTTATATCGTCAAGATGGTTCTCGCCTCCTCCTTGCCCATTAACCGCTTTACAATATTTGTCATGGGTTTTTATACGTCCTTATATTTTATATTCTGGATTTTTCGCAACTGTCTCAAAGGTAGGTGATTGTTAATGTGTATACCTAGGATTATAAAGGCAGCAGGATAATCTCTTTGTTCTGACTTTGTGACCCTGGATAAAGATCCTCATTCTAGGGTCGATGTAAAGGACAGCAGCATACGCACGGAAGGACCTTCTCTCCGGCTTCCTGTTTACAACACAAACACACAAACGTAAGCATCACCAAAACCACTCCACTTAATGTCACTCCAGCTCTCTGAACTTGTAAATTCAAATGCACACTGTAGGATTTCTGCCACATTTTGCAGTCTTGAAGAAACTGTAAAAAACTTACACTCCCTCTACAGGTGTCCCGGCCATTAGAATATCCTGGTGGTCCGTTTCCACATCCAACTCTGGCTCTCTGTTATCCATCAGCTTCAGATTGTAAACTACAACTAAAGTGCCTAAATACACACATACACACTCAGATTTAACATCCCTGCTAATCACAAGACATTGAGAAGAATGTCTAATATGGTTAACCATAAACACAGTGACTGTTGTGCAACTAACCACTGGGTCCCTCAATCTTCTTGAACTGCCGAAATAGCTGCTCTTCATTCTTAAAGGGAGAGTACTTAAAGATCAGTTCAGTCTCGATCGCGTATTTCTCAGAGTCTTGAGTCAGAGGCTGTTGGGTCTTCGCATCCCAACTGGGCAATGGAACAATCACCTACAAGAAGCAAATAAAATATTTAGAAATGCTGCTCTAATCTCTATTTGTCTGTTTCTACGCCAAAGATTAAAGCCAGAAACACACTTTAAACAAATACGCAGATGCAAATGCATTGCCAACGCACGGTCTGGTTGAACATACCATTCATAACGTGCGTTTTTGAATTGCTTTGGCGGTAATTCAGGTATGTTGCTTTAAATATATTGACTTTAACTTACTTTCTTGCTTAACTATATTCTCTTAGAACTGCTGCTCCACCATGACAGTAGTTGACTTGAAAGAGAAAATACTTTTCACACTAATCTCGCTATAGCACCCCTAGTGGCAAGGTTGAGAATGCATTGCGTAATTGCGTTGTGTTATCAATTGCGCTCTGACGCATTTTGGAACGCAACTACACACAAAGCTTCAAGCTTTAAGCATCTGAGTTCGCATACATGCGTAGAGTATGTTTCAGGCTTAACATCCTACCTCATCCAGACCCTCTTCTTCGTGAAATGTTCGCGACAAAAACAAACACGTTAATTTGTCGTCTTTTTTGGTGAAGAGGATGAAGTCCTTCCCGATACGCATTGAACCCCTAAGAAAAAAAACATGATGTTCATCCACAAAACAACTAAATAGTGACTAAAAAATAACCAATGATTTGTGGAATAGTTCTTATGAAGTATTGATGGCAAATTACATTTTGCATGAATGAAAACGAGGCTGTGAGGGATGAAATACGGCATTCCAAAAACATTACAATCTAGATAAATACAATCTACAAGCACCGTTGAGCGGATAGTTCGTCTCTCTCTCTCTCTCTCACAACCTTCATTTTTTAATTTTTTAAAATGCTGACTACCCTGACCAAAGTCTACGAAGGCAGTTCACGATTTTTCGTTAAAAGTGTAATGATACTTACGACTTTAACCCATTTCCATATTGGCCGATGTGAGTAGACTCTGGGAACCGTTTGCTTGATTTGCCGAACTGGATTACGTGCGTAGCTTCACCTATTCAAAACAATTCTGTGTCGTCATTGAGCTACAAAAACAGCGTTGTGTATGTGTTGTGTTGCGTTGCGATGTTTAGATGTATATTTTTTGTGGAATGATACTCACTGGGTTCCATTCCAGTGCCATCGTCAAGGAAACAGAGCATAAACCCCCCTCTCAGGTCTGGTCTCTTCTCTGATTGGTCGTAACAAATAATTATTAACAATTAACTACAGTAAGATGGAAATTTAAGAGAAATCTACAGCATGAGGATATGTTGAGCAATCTTTTATAATGAATCAAGTCATTGTATAATTACAACAAAATTAATATGTTTAACGCCAATGTTGAAATGATCAGAATTAACTATTCAGTACATTACGGTATCCAACCTGTGTAGATGTCTATCCGTGTGGCGTTTGCGTCTCTGTAGTCAAAAAATGGAGTGGATGTTCAGTTCATTTTAATACTGCAAATAATTTTAATGATTCTTAACTGTCTTCTACTACATGTGAAATCATTGACGTAAAACACAATGTTTATACCTCGAGTTATCCACGAGTTCGGCCAAAGCTCCAAATAGAAACTCGTGGGTTGTCCTGTTGACAATAAAATAGTCTGTTGATATTTTCATGTAGTTAGCAGACAAGTATTCACTTGATTCGAGTAAAATAAAACTATTTTTGATGCTGATTTTGGCCTGTGGGCCAGTAGCTCTGAGATCCGTGATCTAATCACTTCAAATGGCACCAAAGCTGTTATTATTTCAAACCAAGTATACAGTAGGTATTCTTCCAAAAATGCTTGTGGTATTATGCATTCTGTTTCAGGAAATGTCTGTAATAGGAATGGTCTGAAAACCACTGTGCAAAAACAACCCAACCAACAGAGCAAGTTGAAATAAAATATATAGATCTCAATTCTCACACACAAAGGCAAAAACATGGGTACTTACGAGTTTGTGTGCAGATATTCAAAGGTGAGCTGAGCCCGGTTTAGCGAGCTATAATATGTGTAGGCCATCGTCTTAAAGAAATTAAAAAAAACAGAAGCTGATTGTATTCACGTCTCTCCTCTACATTCTCTCCATACACTTAGAATCATGCGTGATTTCTCGACACCTATAAAACAACAAATCACACAAACATTGGACATTGTTTTAGTGAAGAATGCTGACATTCCTGTTAGCCAGTATTACCTGATGATCAGCCCATTGGAAAAGGCCAAATTCATACTAATCTGTTAAGTTCGGAACCTCTGTTTTCAATTTTCTAAGCGTTTTTGAAAGTCTCAGTTTTTGGAGGAGAAAAAAATGCTGTTCTAGTGTGGAGCGAAATGAATACGTTTTCAAATAAAAACGTTATTATGGTCTTAGCCTTAGGTCGTGTTCAGAATGGCAAACCAACTGAATCCTGGGAAGTATACACTGCATACTTCCTACTATGGTTAAAAATAGTAAGTTTCAAACGGTAGTATGCAACATTGTTGTCACATGACGTCATTATGATGCATTCAAATGCCGTTCAGTTATCTTGGAATAATTTGGTCAAGTGCCATTTTTAAATTAAATTTAATGTATAACTTGTTAAGGGACAGTCTCATTAGCTTTGCACTGCGAAATTCCACAAGCAAAGATGGTGTGGGTTGGTGTTGCTTGTGTATGAAACCAGCAAAAAGCCTCTTTTTAATGCTGCCCTTTAAATAAATTCGTCTGTCAAAGTTAATCAAACTTGAATGCCACGTAAAAATAGCAAGCAGAACCAAAAGTCCATTGCGCGAAATTCACAATCGTGCAGATTCCCACTGAGATGACAGTATTTTGCCTGAGGAATTTCATCGTGCAAAGATGTACGATATAGATGACCACGCCTTTTACATTTTGTCCACCCAATCAAATGATGAGTCAAAATAGAGTATATAAAAATTGGACCAGTGGCCACACTGGAAATGGAAGGTCAGTTCAAGCACACTGCATTGTGGGATATAGTACTCCACGTAGAAGTGCTTCGGTTCAAGCTCATTATGACAAAAGTGGTCGACTGAGTTCAGAATGGCATACTACTAGGTCATATACAGATATGCCAGAACTAGTATGAGTAGTATGGTAGTACAGAATGGCATACTACTCGGTCATATGTCACAACTAGTAAGAATATTATGGTAGTATGCCATTCTGAACTCAGCCGTTGTACACTAAGGTTTCTACTATGGTAATGCACCACCATGCATATAGATAATTAGCATGCTATGCACAGTAAACATGAAATAGTAAGAGTAGTATGTACATGCGAACATAGCCTAAACTTGAATACATGCCAATGTGTACGTCATATGACCTCTTGTTACAGAATTATCTAGTCACAAACTTTACTTGAATTCAAAAAAAAAAAAAAAAAAAGTTATTTAAAAAAATCAAACTGTTTCTTTAAGATTTGTGATATCCATTCTTATTGGAATCAAATGCCTTTGGTGTGGATACATTTGTGGAGCATGCACCCACTTTGCATTACAAAATTAAACAGAATATTCCTCGTCTAGACAAAATAATGAAGCAGACAGGTGAGATGTTGAGTGGGGAGTCTCTGAGGGACATTTAATGTCTGTCTTTTAACTGTATGCGTGTGCATTTCACCGCAAATCCACCCATCAAAGGCCACCTAATGCTGCCAGTCGCTTCAGATCCATATACAACAGCAAAGACTATGGAGCAGCTAATATTTGACTCACAATACACTCACAAATCTCCTGGTGCATGCAGTAAAACATTGGTCTAATAACTGAGGCCTGTCCATAAACAACCGTCTGCATTAACAAATGCAACAGCCTTTGTACATTTACACAAGCAATACATGTGATTTCAATAATGCAAACCATTTAACCATCCCGTGACTTCCGTTTTGTGCTTTATCCAACGTTTTCTGCCTGTTGCATGAAAAAGTACGAAACAAAACTTGTGTTTATTCCTTTTTCGTTCCTATAAAGTAGATTCAAGGCCGCGAATCGCTCCAGCAGCGCTTTCCCCCCTCGGAGAGCACACGAGCGGTTAGGACCCGCCCAACATACAGCGCGCAGCCAATCATACGGACTTACCGCTTCATTCCGCGCGTTTGATTAGTTGAAGTTGCCGTCGCTCAACTCAAACCAGGAAGTGAATTGGCTAGACATTGAAGAAATGTGGCGAAGAAAAACGCGGGGAGAGAAACGTGCTGCAGTACACATCATCGATAAATTGCCTTGGCGAGATTTCTTTAAAAAATCTGATATAAGGTAATAGTAATAGTACAGCATTTATGAAATATTAAGATAGGACACAGCATGAATGCGGCCAAATTCAGCGAGATAAGTTGGTTTACTGATGTATGCATGTTTTTGTGTGATTCTGTGCAATTTGCAAATTTACAGCATTTCTAGTACATTTCAGATGCGCCCTTTTTTAAAAAAAAAGTAATATTCCAGGTTCAATAAATTAAGCTCAGTCGACAGCATTTGTGGCATAATGCCATTTACAAGCAGTGGCGTAACCAAGCGTGGGTGGGGGTGGGCCTGGGCTACCAAAGTAGACCCATTATTCTTTGACATCAAAAATATATTTATAAAATTGTTTTTTAAAAATGCAGACATTCTTGTTTCTGAAAATGTGATAGAACTGTTTGAATGTGCCAATTTTCTGTTGATAATGAAATATGAGTATAAAAAAAATTCATACATTGGGGTGAAAACTTGGCCCACCCATTTTTATACTGGCCCACCCAAAATTAATTTCCTGGCTATGCCCTTGATTACAAGAAATATGAATTTCAACTCTTTGCTTCTCTGCTGTAAGAATGCAAAAATCGGGGTTACACTGAGGCACTTAATATGGAAGAGAATGGAGCCAATTTTTGGAGGGTTTAAATGTAGAAATGTGAAGCTTATAATTTTCTAAAAGCACTCAGAAATTAATTCTTCTGTGTATTATTTGATCTGTAAAGTTTAGTCGGTTTTGTGGGATTACAGGGTTATGACACCCATCCCTACCCCTAAAATTGGATATAACTTTACATAGAAAAGGTTAGTAAGCAATGTTATCACTAATATCATTTTAACAGGCATACTGTTTACATCTGGTGGCTACAATTTAAATGTTTATTGGCAATTCACTTCCATTGTTAATGCCTCCACTTTTTTTTTAAAGTAGGGACAAGAAAAAATGTATTTATGTGGGAATCAACATTATACCACAAACTGTCAATTGAGCTTAACTTGTGTTAAACACGGATATTCCTTTAAAAGAGGAGCAAAATGTTTATCTTCAAACAGAATACTTGTAGTCAAGAACCAATTATTCAATGTTGATGAGGGGCATTAAATTCTTAATTTAAACAAATAAGAATTGTTTAAACTGTTTATATGAATGGTTGTTTTTGAATACTGTCTGTAAAAGGTAAGTGTGTGTGTGCATATCTTTTTCTCTCCCCCTCAGAAAAAAATGTTTTTCATGGAGTATTAACATACCTCCAAGCTGTTCAGTTTAATGTACCAGTAATAAACAATGCATAGACATCATTAAATATTGGCACAATGGACTTAATCTCTAGCAAAATTAACTAATTATGTTAACATTTTATATGGAGATAATAATCATCAATCTCTGGTTATGTTCTTAATAATAATTTCATACATTATAACATAATTTTGCAAGCACAGATGGGATACAGTCACACACTCAATCTGGATCGGTACAGAACCGAATGGATTCAATCTGCACAACTGGTTGCAATTTCTTTGGACAAGATCGACTCACTCTCAGATGGGGATCATCTGCAGATGTTTCTCAGGGGCTCGGCAATGATTCATGTGAATTTAAAAAGTAGATTTTATAACAAATTAATAAAATGGATTAAATGTATGTTTTAGTAAATTATCCATGCCATGGAGATGGACTCATTTTCGAGGCAAGATGCAAACCAAAGAGAGGTTTTTAGTCGTAGTGAGCTCTAAAAATTTACAACACAAATTACTACCTTTTGAAGGTCATTTCCACGGTGTGAACGTGGTGACTTCGATGAGGAAAATGTTCCACAGAGTCCCGGCAGTGTAATACTGACCAGTAACAGGTGATACCTACATGCAGATTTCTCGTCCTAATCAAGCAACACAATTGAGAGGTTACCTACTGTAGATGTTGGTTATCCATGTCTGTAGAATAGTTCTGTATAGGGTGGGAATGTATCACGTTTTGTACCGGTGTGAGCACGACAGTTAGGTGTGGATCTGGTTTGAACTGAAGGTTGAAGCAGTGTGGAGAATTGTGCTTGTACGATTCTGCAGCAACAGCCCTGACAGGTGAAGTACCCATGTCTACGTTCTCTGCAACTGAGCATTCTGGGGGTAGCCTGAAATAAATAAGTACCGTACATTTGGTCAAATTCGTTTTTTTGTGCAGTGTTAAATATAGGATTTAGTTTTGCACCACATTTTTATGTTGGAAAAATAAAAAAACCTTACAAATTTGCATTTTTCCTTGCACTGACAACAGTAAAGACAAAAGTATACTTTAGTGTTCCACATGTCACTGCCTATAGCCCACGGTGCACATGATGCAAACATCATCATCAATAGCACAGTACACGAGGACCGTTAGCATGCAACCCTGTTCTAATAGACACGTGGATGGTTGTGCTAAAAGGGTATCATAAGGTAGTTGTAGTGTGCTTGCATCGAAGGCACCATATGGGCTTGCAGTCAAAAAAAAGTACTTTTAAAAAAACCTGTGATGGAACGGCATGAAGAAAAACAAAGTATAAGCTTTAACGGATCTCTGCTGTTCAATGAGCGAAGAGCAATGCATCATCCGAGCCAATTACAGGCCTGGAGAAAACTTCAATTTGGTCATAGTCACATTAAACGTGGCCTGCTCATATTCAGTCCAGTTTTAATAAATATGTAGACGGTCCACCTCTTTGCGCATCGTCTGCGCCAGCTGTTGACGATACTGAAACACTATCACAAAGTAGTTGTAGTATGAATACACCATTTGGGCTTGTCTCAAATTCTAATTTTGTCATAAATTATACGGAGACAGTTCGAATGCAGCCCAGTTTCAATACACACGGTCTAGGTCTGCAAGGTCTGCATTTTTGTGCGGCATCGGCGCATGTGCCTGATGTTGACTGTGCTAAAAGTGTACCACAAAGTCATTGTAGTGTGTAAGCAATGAATGCTCCGTATGGCTTTGTGGTCAAAAAAGTACTTTGTTTATAATATAATAGTATATTTATCAAATATAAAAGGCTGAGCATTCGCCAGTGATGGTATGCGCATGATGCAAATTTTGTCATCAGCATGGTACGTGTGGACTGCCTGCATGCATCCCAGATTTTCTAGACATGAGGACAGTGCATCTTTGGGTGGCATTGGTGCATGTGCCTGCTATTGACTGCACTAAATGAGTCACAAAGCAGTTGTAGTTATCGCGCATCAAATGCGTCCATACGAGCCCACAGTCAAAGAGTATACTTTGAAAGGCTGAGCGCTAGAATGTGCAGAAAAAGAAAGTATATCCTACTCTTCGGTGAGTTGTCTAATCAATAGAGTGCAACATTCTGGTCCTGGAAGTTAAAATCATAAATTTTTTTCCATAGACAAATTGATTTTCATTAACTGGGTTTCCATCAACTTCCAAGAGACCCTGTGAAATGAGCCCAGAGTTGACAGACCACTCCCATAACGAACTGTGAATG
This sequence comes from Moxostoma hubbsi, assembly GCA_032164185.1. NCBI lineage: Eukaryota > Metazoa > Chordata > Actinopteri > Cypriniformes > Catostomidae > Moxostoma > Moxostoma hubbsi. The sequence goes on along the minus strand of JAVLUX010000049.1, from coordinate 19,956,877 downwards.
ACGCAATTGATAATAGATTTAAAAATATTTTATCCCCTTTCCTCCCAATTTGGAATGCCCAGTTCCCACTTCACAGTAGGTCCTCGTGGTGGCACTGTTACTCACCTCAATCCGGGTGGCGGATGATAAGTCAAGTTGCCTCCGCTTCTGAGAGCGTCAATTCGCATCTTATCACGTGACTCGCTGTGCATGACACTCACATCATGTGGAGGCTCATGCTACTCTCGGCGATCCACGCACAATTTACCATGCGCCCCATTGAGAGCAAGAATCCCTAATTGCGACCACGAGGAGGTGACCCACTCTAATCTCCCTAGCAACTGGGTCAGTTTGGTTGCTTAGGAGACTTGCTGAGCTGTCCAGGTGCCCCGATAATCAATAGTTTGATATATTCCCATCATTTTTATTTAGATCGTCATTTGCAATGCTTCATGGGATTGTAGTTCCTGCCCTCGTTAAAGATGGTAAGTAGACCAAAAATACTTTTTGTCTCAAAACAAAGTTTGTAATGTCATTCAGCTCGGAGCTAGTTGGTTTGGTTCATGGCTTACAACTCTTTTATGGAGGATTTTATGAAACGTCAAGTCAGTTTTATTTGTATAGTGCCTTTTCACACACATCATTTCAAAGCAGCTTTACAGAAGATTAGGCATTAACAGACGATAAAACTGTAATGTCTATAATGTCGATGAATCATCATTGTGTAATTAGATAAAACACGACTGTTTATCAGTTGTAGTTGCAAAAATGACAAACTATGCAAAACATTAATGGGTAAAATACTTCCGGAAAAAGACTGCCGAAAAAGTGGGCGTGCACTGTTGTGCTATATTTAAACTGATTTGCCAATCGGTTGGACTGATTCAATTAAAGAAGTGCACCAGTTGATCAATTCGCTCACAAATTGGACAACACATTGCACTGTACATTTTTGAGTGAAGGTCAGTGAGGACAACATCAAAGAAACTTCGGTTGACTATTAAATGTCACTATATTATTTTACGGCGCCCGATCTTTCACTCTTGTCACGAACAGTACGATTCACAACTCGGCTACAACACGGCTCCTTCAGAGCGTTGCAGGAGACAGTAGGTTTGTATATAAGTATTGGCTTCTCACTTAGTTTGAGGGCGAACATAGGTGAAGGCAGTGATCTGAAGACAGGTTGGTCGTGTCAGTGTCCTAGCAGGAGTTTGGGTATTTAAGGTATTTGGTCCAGACACCCCGTTTGAGTACAGAACATCAGTCTACAGGAGTATTGATATGTTCACAGATGTTTTAGCTGCAGCTCCTTTAATATGGAAGAATGTGTCAGAATTAAAGTAAAAGCAATATGAGGACACCAACCTAAACTAAAACAAACCTTTCATGCCCAGCTGGCTGCCCAACATTGTTGCAGCTATGATACTCTCAGCTGGGACGTCCCCTATAAGCACCAGTGGTACTTGTGGGAACATTTGAACATTTGCTACAGTTCTGTCTGCATGCTCCACCATTCGAGGAGAGTCTTCCTCCAGCTGGGCATCTGTATCATTCAGATGTGTGCAGAACTTGAAACCAGCAACAGAACCTGGTTCCAGTCCTAAAACAAGTACACAAGTTAGTCTGTAAAAGACTCTTTATAGAAGCAACAGGTCATTACAGCGTACTCACTAAGATGTCCGGGTTCTTGATGTCATGATACTGAGTGTAAAGTCCAACGCAGACAAAGGTTATGGAGAGAATGAGGAGACACAGGAAGAACACAACAACGAGAGAGTGTCGAGACTGCTGGTGTTGCAGACTTGACAGAGTCCTCCACTGACCCATAATGAACCAGGTGTAATGGCACCTCCTGTAATGTGTAAACCATGCAAAATATTTCATAGACATGTTCAGAATGGAATACTATTTTTCTATACTGTATATTTACTACATTTTTTAACTTAACATTTTAAACAGTGTCAGAATTTAACTTTTACATTAAGGAGCAATATTTCCCCCTAGATTTATTTTTAGGGGCACTGGTCAACATATGTCAATTAAATTCATTAATATAAATTCTGAAGATTGAGTTTATTACCTCTTACCCTAAGAATTAAATCAACATCAACTATGCCATATGAACAACTAGGAGTATAATAGAATATTAAGAGCTATTTTTAGTATTTTAATACACTTTTTGCTACAAGGACATTGTTTATTATTTATCATTGATTAATTTATCCCATAGACGAATAGATTTTCAACAATAACTCGTACATTTTTAAAGACAGACCTACCGTGAGCTCCGAGTTGTTCATCAAATGCTTCCGTTGAAGCCATCCATCTGCATATCTCAACTTTATTGTTTAAAAATCGTGATTGATAGCGGAATTCATGGTAAACAACTACATTACCCATGGTACAACAGAGAAAGATCCTCCAATCAGAGAACAGCGGCCAATGAAACCCACTAAATGTGAATGACGTAATTGAGTCGGTCTCCCTTCACCCTTAAATTAATTATATATTTGTACATATTGGAATATTTTGGAATAAATGCAAAATATATTGTTTCTATACTTATAATCAACAAACTAAATTCAATAGTGTTATATATTCTCATAGTTTTTTATTCAGTGACAATTTGCAATGCTTCATGGGATTGTTGTGCCCTCATGAAAAACGGTAAGTACACAGTAACTTATACCTTGTCTTTGTCTGATTTTCGAATACTTTATTGCCCCAAAACAACATTTGTGGTGTTGTGATTCTTGTGGCTGGTTGGTTTGGTTCATAATGCACAACTCTTTTAAATGAAGAATTTTATTAAAAAAAGTCTATGGAATAAATGAATAGGGGAAAATACTTCTGGCTGAAAAAGTGGGCGGGCACTGTTGCGACTAATCCTTTGATAACGTCACCGCTTTCCTCTCAAGCGGAAGTGGTGGCCAAAACCATGCGCAAACCATAAACTTTTATCGTATTCCGTTGTTGAAAAATTATTTCGAGGGTTCTCGTAGACGGCTGTGGCTTCAAGCCATCAAACAGAGCAGATCATTTAAACTCACGGCTTTGCAGCAAACATTTATAGCGAACATTATTTCAGGTATCTTATTAGGTCAATATCGTTATAATAACTGTGTGGCTCTGAATTTTTGTGTATTTATGATAGTTTTGTGTCGTACTTTAGTTTTCTCGTCAAATCTAACGGCATTCTGCTGGCTTTCTGCCACAACTTACTGCGCACGCGCTGAAATGTTTGTAAACATTGTAGTACTCATCCGGGTACTACATGCATACTGCAAAAATATTAAAGAGAAGTATGCTAATAAACTATTGAAAACATAGCCCATTTTTCAGCAAAACACATCTGATAATTAAACTGATGCATTTGTGAACTCATAATGTCAGTTAAAGTGTGATTAATATTTAAATCCCGGTTTCTAGTGTAGCTTGATTTGACATATAGATTGGATTACAGTTTACCCCGACGTTTACCTCTAATGGCGTTCATTTAACCAGCGCGTAGAGACGTTAAACTGAGTAGCTTTGAAATGTTGGAGTTATTATATATGTGTAGGTGAAAATGACAACTATTGTTGCTACATTGAATTATTTGCTAAGGCGACGCAAGCAACAGGTGGGCTTTCCGTCACGGCAGATTACAAAATAAAAGCCCTCCAAAGGAAACCCACACACCACGAGAAGGATTCTACAAAAATTAACATAAACACTGATTAACCCTTGTGCGAACTTCTGGGCATTTTTTGTCTTTTTAATTTGAGTTTTTTTCGATCGTTTTGGCTGTGTTCATGCCAACGTCATTCATTTTGCCAAAGGTGTATATTTTTGAGGAATTTTAATATTTAAACCTCAGTTCCTATAATACACTGTATTATAAAACAGCAATATTAGATCCAAGTGTTATTAAAGCATAAAATCGTGAATTCAATTATATTTCCACCAGATAGCGCCATTTTTCTCATGCTTAGCCTATGGGGCAAGTACATGTTTTTTTCTATATTCTGTTTGCTATATTATGCAATTGCATGCCAAATGAGTAAATGATGCAGCTAAAAATGTGGGTGTGTTTGTATGTGTGTATTGAGAAATAATATTAATATATAATATTATTATGGCAGTTTTTTTTTGTCCTCTAAGGATCTCTGACTAACTTTTTAAAATTGACGCACAAGGGTTAATTAATCCTTTGTCACACGTTTCTTACAAAAAAAAAATATTTGAGTCAAAATAACTGAAACGGAACACAGTATTGATTATTGAAAATCACATTTGTTTGTTACTGCTGAATTTCTGTCAGTTTACTTCCAAAAATATTGAATAATTTTTCACTGCTTTAATAAAATGTATCCTGGATGTGTACATACAATGTAAATGGTGTTATGGGTTTTGTCATTTCAACTATTGCGTAAGCGTTCAGTGAACTTTTATTTTGTAAAGCAGAAGCGGAAGTGTTCATATACAACGCATCTTTCTGCTCATTCGTGCAGTTCAAATGAGGTCACCTCGGGATTTTTAAATCTTATTCAGAGACATACAATTTAATAAAGGCGATCGAAAGGTAAGCTTTTATCCATACAGTCGTATCGGTGTATCTATTATATACACTCAGCATGGTGAAGTTGCTGCGTTTAAATGAATCTGTAGTTACTTTAGCAAGAAGCTAACAGGCTAGTTGGTCAAATTCAGTTCAGTTTATATTGTTTACAAAACTTCTGCTTAATTTAGACACTCTCTAGTCCATTTTTAAACTATTTAACGTGGTTTATGTGTAATTGTCATGTTCAAATTATTCATTTATTTTCCATTCTCATTCTTATAATTTGTTTGTCTGACTACAGTTAAACCCAAGTAGGCTGATATTATTGACTGTTACGTTTTATCATAAAGCTCGATTAGACAACTGAAAGAAGTGTACTGCTACAGTGTGCACAGCAGTCAGAAAGGCATAGCCTGTGAAATGCATTGTAATTATTGATGTTTTATTAGCCCGAGAGACTCTCATGTAAATGTAACGATTTTAATGGAGTACTTTTACATTTTGATTTATAGTCAGTTATCATTGGATTAGGAAAAGTCACGAGGCATTAACTTGTTGATGTTAAATGTTTTTTGAGCTTTTAACGAAGTTCCTCATACCCAAATTAACACTTAAGGCCAGATTTAAGGCTCGTTTTAGGCCAGATTTTGTTCGACATGACGTCAAACCTTTTAATTGTAGTGTGTATGTGTTACAACTGCTGTAGTAAAACCAGGGCTTTTGTTATGGTTTTATAATCAATCTGATCTCTGTTTCATATTTCAGTCATGTCCTCCGATGCTGTGAAGAAGAGAATGCCAAAGGTGATCCGAAATGAAGGAGGAACTCCAGAGACCAAACGGGGTAGAGGAGAGGGTGATCAGGTGAGTTGTTGTAATATCACACACATCTGAAATACACTGTTTTCATCAGTACGTCTTGGTGCTTGTGTCATTATTTCAGTAGAACATTCCGCTAACCCTTTCATTCTTGCATCCAGAGTGCAGTCAGTTCACAAATTTAGGAAGGTCAGGATGAGGCAGGTTCAGGTACATGCCAATAATCGAATCACTTTATTGTCACACGACCACATGCACAAGTGCAGCAGTGGGTGAAAGTCTTGTGTGCAGATCCGAGCAACATAATTAAACATATGAAACTTATTTTTGCAATTATTTTTATATATATTTACATTTGGTTGATTTGATATCGATTCTCAAAAGCCATTGATCGATCTTTTACCCATCCCTTAAAATGTGGGATCGTCCCAGTTATAAGATGAAATGATGCGTTCCCTATCGAATCAATACGATTTGTCCCATATTAGTGCCGACGGTGGGTAAGGGACCGTTTGAAAAGTCCACACATTGAGCTAAAACTGTGGAGGGTGTGGTAAGGGACCATCAGCAAATACTCTGTGTTCTTTACAGTCGTCAGTTGTTGATTTATAAAAAATAAACATTTAATTCTCATCAGGCATGGCGCAGATGAGATAAAGCCATTCGAGTCTCTTTCGTTAACATGTGCTCATTTACATAAATGCAGAATTTCCTTAAAGAGACAGTATTGATTTTTAGCATTTGTTCAACAAATCAATGTAAATACCTGTAAATTGTATACAAATTATGCAATTAAACAATACAAATTTACAAAATATATTGTATGCAATATAATATAATATTTAATGATTAAATACATGGATTTTTAAAAAGGTAAAATGTGACAAATGCAGAGGTGGGTAGTAATGCACTACACTTACTCGGTTACATTAACTTGAGTAACTTTCTGGAGAAAATTTACTTTTAAGAGGAGATTTAATCGTGGGTATTTTTTACTCAAGTGAAATTTCAGCATACAGAAGTATGAATTCAGTTGCTGTAAGTTCTGGTGATGATAACACGAGCATGTTTGTTATGGTAATGGTCCGTTTCGGTGTGGTTCTTTACCTACAGGCTCTGTTGATCTCCGGTTTTAATTACACATTTTCTTATGTCAGTGTTGCAATACATCCGTGCATATAATCCATGTTACACATGGTCTACAATGGACGCGAGTGATGTTGCAACTCCATGCTGAAGTATCTATTGTAGACAGCTTTGTTGATTAGAATGGGAGAAATTTGTTTTTGTCGCATCGTGCCGCACCGCTCACGTCTGACGCGTGCTTGATAATGCAGCACAGGCATATGCGTTATAAAACATGCGTGCAATGTGTTTTTCTTATGGATAACAGAGAACAAGCTCTGAACTAAAATAAGCCTAAACTCACTTCTAAACACAGAGATATGGTGCAAATTCTTTTAAATACTTTTGTCACACTATATACTGTAAGCTACAGAATATACTGAATTTAAAGTCCATGCAGGACTTCAGAAAGTTGTGAAATGGTGACATTAGGTGTTAATAATGCACAATCTTGCTTTGATTCATAACTAGGAATATACAGTGTTATAAAAATATTATAATTGAGCCTGTGAGACATTTCATTTTTTTGTTTCCAGACTTTTCAAACCCAATCTGTTAAGCATACTTGGTGATAGTGATAGTTCACTTCTAAATTAATACTCTGTCATCATTTAGACTCACTTTCATTGTTCCAAACCTTTGTGTCTTCAACCAGAAATGAGGTGTTATGTGGATTGTTAGTGACTGACATCCTCAGTCACAATTCACTTTTAAAAAATGACAGACAAATGCAATTCTGTCTAACATCTCCTTAATTGTGTTCATTGTGTCCAAGTCATACTGGTTATGAACATGAGGGTGAATAAATTATATCATAATTTTTATTTTTAAACTATCACTGTAACAATGGGTATAAAGGATGACGTGGGCACATGATTCATGCACGCTTGAAATGTTAAAATTAATAAATAGATCTTTGCAATGTAACTAGTTACTCTCTACTTGAATAATATTTTAATTACTCAAGTAATTAGTAACATTAATACTTGTACTTGAGTAATTATTTTTAAAAAGACTTTGGACTTTTACTTGAGGACAGTTTTTGGCTACTCTGCCCACCTCTGCCAAAATGATGAAAAACTATTAAAATATAATTAGTAAAAATGCCTTTTCTTCTTTGTTTATATTTATTTTATTTTTGTGAAATAGAGCAATTCAAATTTGTTTCATAACAGTATTGAGAATTTGGTTCGGAAATGTGCTTCAATGTCATGAAAATGTCACAATGCAGCAAAATCTGAATGGTCTTAAAAGTAGGTTTTATTTTCTTTAAGCAAAATAAAAAAAAATTAAACTTGTATTTTTGGGGTGAAATGTGACTTGTTTTTAAAAGGTTTTGAGACTCTTTTATAATTTCATCCCAATAGGTAGTAAGGAATCTGGTTGTGTGTGTGAGGGTGTGTGTGTGTGTTGCTCTCTAGTCACTCTGCTCAGTGCACATGTGTGTTTTCTCTCAGGATGTGCGTGTGTATAATGAGGAGGTGGAGCTGGAGGGCAGAGAGCCGCAGCAGGATTATATGCTGTATAAAAACACGTGTGCCGCTCTGGCCAAACTGATGGCCGAAATCCAGGAGCTGAAAGCCGGCGGTGCTAAAGATGGTGTGAGTTTCAAGTTAGCTGTGTCTCTGTATATAGGATAATGACATCGAGTGGAATGAAGCTGACCTTTGACCTGCGTCGTGTTTTATAGAGCGTTAAGATCGAGGAGAGACGCAGACAGAGCACTGTTCATTTCATTACACTGAAGAAACTCAACCGACTGGAACACATGAGGCTGAAGAAAGGGCGCGATCAGACAAATGAGGTAAATACACATGGGAAAACTAGCAAACTGCATACTTTACAGTATATACTGTATATCTGAAACGGTATGCAACTATATCATATTTTTAATAGTATGTGAATCATACTTTATAAACGATAAACACGCACATCCTATCTTTTAGAATGGAATACTAGTGTTCAGCTTACTGCATACTCTGCGGTATATACTACCTGCCAATGAAAATAGTATGCAAAACAGTATGCATCAACAAATTTATAAACTATTAACACACATGCTATGTTCAGAATGGAATACTTGCATTCTGCATAATGCATACTGTGCAGTATATACTATATACCAAGGAAAATAGTATGCAAAACAGTGTGCAATGACAAATGTATAAACAATAAATGCACACTCATGCTATGTTCTGAATGGAATACTAGCGTTCTATTTGCTGCGTACTACACAGTTTTCAGAATATAAAATATACTTAAATAGTATGCAAAATGGAATGCAATGTGCAACAATAACCATGCACTCAGACTTTGATCGAAATGCAATACTAGCATACTACAGTACTTTGCAGTATATTCTGTATACTGCATGATTTAAAAAAAAAAAAGTAGTATCTGAAACACAATACAGTATGCAACAATATAAGTGCATGATAAACATACAACCTCAGGCTAGGTTAAAAAATTTATTTGTGCCGTATGCACTGTAAAATACATGATATTAAAAAAAGTATGTGAAACAGGATGCATTGACAAACATGAATGATAAATGCACATGCTATGTTCAGAATTAAATGCTATCATTCAGCTCACTGCATATTGTTCAGAATACACTAAATGCCAACAAAAATAGTATGTGAAACAGTATGCACATACACACTATTTCTTGAATGCAATACTAGCGTACTGCATGCTGCACTGATTATACTCAATGCTGTTTATATAGTGAACACTACGCAGTATGCAACGATGAATGTTACAAATAGTATTATCCTACGTCACATGACCTCACTAAGTTGCGTTATTAATTCAGTAAGTGGCGTTCAGGTATCTAATTTGTACTCCATTGTATACTGCACATTTTGTCCACTGTATCAGGTCATCCAAGCATGTGAAAGCATAATGAAAATTGGCATTTTTCACCCATATACATAATGCAGAAAAATAATGGTGGTAGTATGCCATTTCAAACATACCCCTACACACGCTCAAACACACTCACTATTTGTGCTTTAATGGCATTATCAATAACTGTACATATTAACTGCAATTTGCTTACTCTCTCTGTCCACAGGCGAAGCAGCGAGTGGATGTTCTTCACCTGCAGCTTCAGAATCTACTCTATGAGGTCATGCATCTGCAGAAAGAGATTGGCAAATGTCTGGAGTTTAAGTGAGTGATGGACTGGAGCTTGCTATCATAGAACACGTCATGGTTATGGAGCAGATGTTAAAGTGTGTGTGTGTGTGTCAGGTCTCAGCATGAGGATATCGAGCTGGTCAGTGAGGAGCAGTTCTTCCAGGAAGCTCCAGTAGAGATCTCACGCCCTCGTGTCACCCAGGACGACCAGCACCAGCTCACACTCGCCCGCCTGGACTGGGAGTTGGAGCAGAGAAAGAGGTGTGTAGAGTAACTAACTAAAGTTGTGATACTGTTGACTGACTTAACTACATTTTTTCAACTTTGATTATTCTAGGTTTTGGAGATGCAGAGTTTGGGATTGCATACTACTCTTACTACTGCCATGTCTTTCTATGGCAGAAATAGTAAAAGCTTTATGTTTGTATGCCATTCCGAATTCTGCCTCTCTTATACCTAGAATCATTCAAGTATGATTAATTTATTAGATCTCGAATGATTAGAGTTTATTAAACAAATGGATTAATTTGAATCATCACAATGTGATGGGTCATTGCGCGGCATTACAAATTAGTTTTTGTGTCTTATATTTTTAGTTTTATTCAGAATCAGAATTTGTTGATTCCCTACAATGTTGGGGGATGGTGTCTTGTAGTTAGTAATGACTTTCAGGCCTCTCCACACTGATGCAGGATTGTTAGTTGAAAACTTGTTTTTCAGCTTCCAGAGTAGCTTCTTTAGCCACTCTTATCTCTTTTGTCAGTGTGTTTCTGGCCTGATTGTACAAGACTTTATCCCCACTTCTGTAAGCATCCTCTTTGGCCTGACAAAGCTGCCTGAGTTCTGCTGTAAGCCATGGTTTGTCATTGTTGAATGTTAAATAAGTCCTAGCATGAATGCATATATCCTCACAGAAACTGATATATAATGTCAATATCTGTGAGTTCGTCCAGATTGGTGCCTGCAGCTTCAAAAACACTCCAATCAGAGCAGTCAAAGCAGGCTTGTAGTTCTAGCTCTGCCTCATTGGTCCAGCTCTTTACAGTCCTTACTACAGATTTAGATTTTAGTTTCTGTCAGTAGGTCAGAAGAATCTGAACCAGACAGTGATCAGAGAGTCCCAAAGCTGCTCTAGGGACAGAGCGACATGCATCCTTTAATGATGTGATGCAGTATCAGTATCTGTCTCTGCTGGGGCATATAATGTGTCTATTTTGGCAGTTCATGGCTAAATGTCCAGCAAAACGTCCGATTAGTCAAAAACCGTGAAAGTGTAATTAAGTGTAATTTTGTTGCTGTCACCCTAATTGAAATCCTCATTGTTTTTGTGGTGAATACAGCTGTTTCTTTTTTTATATAAACTATGCAATCTGATATAGTTGCAGATTATTATCGGATTATCATTTTTTCATAGTTCTTAACCAGAATACGATAAACAGTGTTGTTCTAATGGTGTGTGTCGTTCATCAGGTTGGCGGAGCAGTATAAGACATCTCTGTCTAGTAAGGAGAAAATCCAGAAGGCTATTGAGCAGAAGAGAGAGTATCTGAACAGCCTTCAGCCCGGGCTGCAGAACATCATGCAGGTTAAAAACCTAGTCACACACAGACAGACTTTTGCAGCTTATTCTGGCCACAAATCGCCCACTTAGAAAGAGACCGTCTGACTGACGTGTAAACTGGCTAATCACGTTATCTTCGCTAATGTGACCTTTTAGGGGCATGTAAATCTGACATAGTTTATCAGACATAAATTTTGTGATGTGAGACTAGTAAAACTGACAGTATCTCTCGCTTTCTCAGGCGTCTCTCCCAGTGCAGGAGTATCTGTCGATGCCGTTTGAGCACACACAGAAGCAGGCAGATGTGGCCCGTCACCTGCCTCCCCCTCTCTATGTGCTGTTGGTCCAGGCCAGTGCTTATGGACAGGCCTGTGGTAAGACATTTAAAGTGATAGTTCACCCAAAGTATAAAATTCTGTCATTACAGTTTGACTCAAAAGAAGATGTTCTGTAGATTACTGATGATTTCTGTCATTGCATCTCTGTACAATGAAAGTGAAAGGTGAAATATATCTTTAAGAATGGATTGTGATTGTCTGTTATAGATAAAAATCTGTCTGTAAACATTAGTGGAGATGTGGACGAGGCCAAAGCCCTCTCTAGACTGCCGGAGGAGTCACAAGGTACCTGTGCGCGTGTGTGCACGCGTGTGTGCGCGTGTGTGTTTGTGTAATCCGGAAAGTCTTATTTGTGTCTGTTTGTGTCTCAGATGATGAAAGTGATTCAGACGCTGAAGAGGACCAACAGAACACAGTCAGACACTTTATACGTCTTCTCTCATGCATTTTCCTTTGCATCTGCAAATTAGTTTTTGTGTAAATTCTCGTTTCTTCGCTTTCTCCATTCAGAAGCGTCGGCGAGCGACTGTTGGCGTTCAGCTGGATGACAAACGTAAAGAGATGCTCAGACTTCACCCTCTCTCGCTCTGTGTGGACCTCAAGTGTAAAGGTGTGTAAAACTGACCTACTGTTTCCTGTTACACATCATTTTAAAAAATACAATTCACCAGTTAATTTTGTGTCATCACAAATGTTGTGTAATATGAATACAAACTAATTATTTACTGTAATCTAATCGCTTTTTAGTCAAAAAGTAGTGTAATACAATACATTTCACGTTCTTGTAATCAGATTACTCACTTTAGTTACTTTTAAGTACATGGGTTACACATTTCTAAAATAAAAAGTATTAATGTAGAATACATTTAGAAAATGAATTGTTCATATGTATGTCAGTCTGTGTCCGTCACAGCTGAAGGGCGTGTGACCCCTAACAAATAATTTTAAAGGAACAAATTGTGGTACTGAGAGTTACTAGCATGCCACAATGAACTCATGAACACAAACTGTCTATAAATGGAGATGATTTAGTACTATAGGTACTCTCTCTAGAAGTGGCCGTTAGATATTCATCTGACCACAGTTAGACAAACTGTCTATAAATGGAGATGATTTAGTACTATAGGTACTCTCACTAGAAGTGGCCGTTAGATATTCATCTGTCCACAGTTAGACAAACTGTCTATAAATGGAGGTGATTTAGTACTATAGGTACTCTCACTAGAAGTGGCCGTTAGATATTCATCTGTCCACAGTTAGACAAACTGTCTATAAATGGAGATGATTTAGTACTATAGGTACTCTCACTAGAAGTGGCCGTTAGATATTCATCTGTCCACAGTTAGACAAACTGTCTATAAATGGAGATGATTTAGTACTATAGGTACTCTCACTAGAAGTGGCCGTTAGATATTCATCTGACCACAGTTAGACAAACTGTCTATAAATGGAGATGGTTTAGTACTGGTACTCTCACTAGAAGTGGCCGTTAGATATTCATCTGTCCACAGTTAGACAAACTGTCTATAAATGGAGGTGATTTAGTACTATAGGTACTCTCACTAGAAGTGGCCGTTAGATATTCATCTGTCCACAGTTACACAAACTGTCTATAAATGGAGATGATTTAGTACTGGTACTCTCACTAGAAGTGGCCGTTAGATATTCATCTGTCCACAGTTAGACAAACTGTCTATAAATGGAGGTGATTTAGTACTATAGGTACTCTCTCTAGAAGTGGCCGTTAGATATTCATCTGTCCACAGTTAGACAAACTGTCTATAAATGGAGATGATTTAGTACTATAGGTACTCTCTCTAGAAGTGGCCGTTAGATATTCATCTGTCCACAGTTAGACAAACTGTCTATAAATGGAGGTGATTTAGTACTATAGGTACTCTCTCTAGAAGTGGCCGTTAGATATTCATCTGTCCACAGTTAGACAAACTGTCTATAAATGGAGGTGATTTAGTACTATAGGTACTCTCTCTAGAAGTGGCCGTTAGATATTCATCTGTCCACAGTTAGACAAACTGTCTATAAATGGAGATGATTTAGTACTATAGGTACTCTCACTAGAAATGGCCGTTAGATATTCATCTGTCCACAGTTAGACAAACTGTCCATAAATGGAGATGATTTAGTACTATAGGTACTCTCTCTAGAAGTGGCCGTTAGATATTCATCTGTCCACAGTTAGACAAACTGTCCATAAATGGAGATGATTTAGTACTATAGGTACTCTCTCTAGAAGTGGCCGTTAGATATTCATCTGTCCACAGTTAGACAAACTGTCTATAAATGGAGATGATTTAGTACTATAGGTACTCTCACTAGAAGTGGCCGTTAGATATTCATCTGTCCACAGTTAGACAAACTGTCCATAAATGGAGATGATTTAGTACTATAGGTACTCTCTCTAGAAGTGGCCGTTAGATATTCATCTGTCCACAGTTAGACAAACTGTCTATAAATGGAGATGATTTAGTACTATAGGTACTCTCTCTAGAAGTGGCCGTTAGATATTCATCTGTCCACAGTTACACAAACTGTCTATAAATGGAGATGGTTTAGTACTATAGGTACTCTCACTAGAAGTGGCCGTTAGATATTCATCTGTCCACAGTTACACAAACTGTCTATAAATGGAGATGGTTTAGTACTATAGGTACTCTCACTAGAAGTGGCCGTTAGATATTCATCTGTCCACAGTTAGACAAACTGTCTATAAATGGAGATGATTTAGTACTATAGGTACTCTCACTAGAAGTGGCCGTTAGATATTCATCTGTCCACAGTTAGACAAACTGTCTATAAATGGAGATGATTTAGTACTATAGGTACTCTCACTAGAAGTGGCCGTTAGATATTCATCCGTCCACAGTTAGACAAACTGTCTATAAATGGAGATGATTTAGTACTATAGGTACTCTCTCTAGAAGTGGCCGTTAGATATTCATCTGTCCACAGTTAGACAAACTGTCTATAAATGGAGATGATTTAGTACTATAGGTACTCTCACTAGAAGTGGCCGTTAGATATTCATCCGTCCACAGTTAGACAAACTGTCTATAAATGGAGATGATTTAGTACTATAGGTACTCTCATTAGAAGTGGCCGTTAGATATTCATCTGTCCACAGTTAGACAAACTGTCTATAAATGGAGATGATTTAGTACTATAGGTACTCTCACTAGAAGTTGACTCGAAGGACAAGATGACTCACCGCAGAATGGTCAATGAGGTAAAAACATATGAACCCAAGAGTGACAGATAAAGACTTGAAGGAATCATTGGAACTGGTTAACATCTCTGTTCATGAGTCTAATATATGGAAAGCATGAAACGGGAAGCTGCTGCTTGCCTGAAATTTGTCAAAGATCACCTTGACACTCCTCAACGCTACTGGGAAAATGTTTTGTGGACTGATTAAACTAGGATTGAATTGTTTGGGAAGAACACGCAGAACTGTGTATGGCGTAAAAAGGACACCACACACCAACATGAAAACCTCATCCTAACAGTGAAGTACGGTTGAGGGAGCATCATGATTTGGGGCTGCATTGATGCTTCGGGCCTGGACCACTTGCCATCAGGGGTAAATTAAGTCCCAAGTTTATCAAGATATCATACAGGACAATTTCAGGGTGGCTGTGCGCCAGTAGAAGTTGTGTGATGCAGCAGGACAGTGAATCTAAACATAAAATAAATCCACAACAGAATGACTTTAATATAAGAAAATCCACCTTTTGGAGTGTCCCATTCAGAGCCCAGAACTTAACCCAATAGAGATGCTGTGGAATGACCTCAAGAGAGCCGTTCACACCAGATATCCTGAGAATATGATTAAACTGAAGCAGTTCTGTAAGAAAAACAGTCCAAAATTCCTTCTGAACGTTGATCGGGTCTAATCCGCAGCTACCGGAAACACTTGATTGAGGTTATTGCTGCCAAACGAGGATCGACCAGTTATTAAATCCAAGGGTTCACTTACTTTTTCCAAAGCACTGTGAATGTTTAACGAGATGTGATCAATAAAGACATGAACGATTATAAGTGTGTGTTGTTGGCTTAAACACATCGTGTTTGTCTATACGTGTGACTTTGAAGAAAACCAGCAAATTCCAAAGGGTTCACATACTTTTTCTTTCGAATGTATGTAAATAAAAAGGTATTTCCCCATTTAGTAGCATTAATGCAGTTAGCTCATTTTTGTTATTATCTTGAAGCAAAGAACAGCTTTAATTTAGTTTCATTAAACTGAGAATGATGAGTTAAACTTCTCCAGTTAATGAACTTTAGAGTTTTGTTTCTCAACACTTGCACTATATGATGTTTGATGTGTAGTTTGTAATACAGCATGCTTTCTGTTTTTTTCTTTTCAGACGGCAGTGTTCTGCATCTCTTTTTCTATTATCTCATGAATCTCAACATTCTGACTGTGAAGACTAAAGTTTACACCCCTGTTGATCTGTCTGGGGCCGTTAGCACCGGGTCAGTCAATGAACACAACCACACCAGTGAAACATCAAAAGACCCAAAACTAAAACAGAAGTTTATATTATCAGAAGTCAGTTGTCTGCATCTTGTATATGCAGGTTTTACTATTTCCTAATTACTCGCTATGTGTTTTACAGGGAGCTGTTGAACACGGAGAGTTTGTTGAACTGTCTTTATGCGTCTGATCATGGCAAAGAGACGCCAAACCCTGCCAACCGCTACCAGTTTGATAAAGTCAGGTAGAGCTGATATCTCATGTTAAATGTTTTAATATTTTGAATAGTAATGCTAACCAATTAAAGCAAACTCATTTTCTTTACAGTATCACAACGTTTGCAGATTATGTGTCAGACCTTGGACATCCGTATATTTGGGTGCAGAAACTCGGAGGCCTGCAATTCTCCACTGAGGGCGGACAGGTGTGTGTGTTGGTGTATTACAGTGATTTTGTAAACTACTTAAGTTGTGTGCGTATATGAGTCTTAAACAGAGGGTGAGTGCATTATATAGGGGTGACCATATATGTATCAGCCAATATTAGCATTTCTTTTAACTGTGGGCATTACAAAGAAAATAAGTGCTCATTTGTCTTATTTACTACACATATTAGTGCCGCTTGAAGCATGTAAAGGTTTAGATCATAGCCCCAAGAATGAACACTATTTAACAACAAACCTAGGCAGAACAGAATAGATCCATATCCTTCATCTCAATGATCAGACTTGACATAAAAATAACTGGCCAGTATTTCTATATTGATATAGCACTATTATCTGGCCTTAAATCTGAATAAAACACTTGGTCTGTAAGAAAGCGTTACATTACATGTCGTGTGTCTGTAGTCTGCTTTTTTGCTTACAGTAAAGTGTGTGTTAACGTGATGAAATGCCATGATGTTTGTTTTAGTCTGAGCTGTTGGGCAGTGCTCTGAGTGCCAGTCACATGGAAAGAACCATGAAACTGCTGAGTGGAAGACTGCTGGCGCGATTGGCACTACACAAACAGCTCTGCTCACTGGGTATGAACGAACACACACACTGACACTGGGGTCATGCACATTTCTGTAACATTTAAAGAAGTGTGGAATTTAGACATTGTTAAAATACCATGAACCGTATTCTACATAAACATGGCTGTTTGGTTCATTATATTAACTGAAGTTAATCCTGTACTTTGTTCTGTCCCAGAGCACCGCATCATTCCTGTCTCCAGTGAGTGCCAGCATCTGTTCCCTGCTAAAGTGGTTTCGGGTCTCACACGCTGGACCATGATGAGCTACCAGGAATTCACTGTACGCTCCTTTTGCAACTGCAAACATGCAAGAAATGTCTTTTTACACTGTTCCATTAAAAATCAAATACTCTCACTTAACATTTAAGACTTCCAACCATCTAGTGAGTGTTAAAGGAACAACATGGCAGCACTAAGATTTGTTTTGCAGATGAACAGTTATCAACAGAGAGGTTCAATTATTGTGTTATTATTATGCACTTTTTTTTGGAACATTTTGGAACATGGAACAAGTTTGGAACATTGAGTCAGTACTTGCATAAATATTTGCCAAGAAGGTCTCTCAAAATAACAGTAATTTTCAATATATAATGATTAAATTATATTTAAATAATTATAAAAAAATAAAGTATTGGAGGTAGACCAATATATCGGTTTTAAAGAAGTAATCGCATATATCAATATTTGCAGAGAAGGTCCTCCAAAATAACAGTAATTCAATATATAATTATTAAAAAATATGTCAATGATTCTAAAAAAATTAGTTTATTAGAGGTAGACCGATATATCGGTTTTACCGAATTAATCACATATATAAATATTTGCAGAGAAGGTCCCCCAAAATTACAGAAATTCAATATATAATTATTAAAATAATATTTCAATAATTATTAACAATCATTTATTAGAGGTAGACCGATATATCGGTTTTACCGAATTAATTGCATATATAAATATTTGCAGTGAATGTCCTCCAAAATAACAATAATTCAATACATTATGATAAAAAAATTATAATTTAAAAAATGTATTGGAGCTAGACTGATATATCTTTTTCTGATTAATATGGACAAAAATCTATGCCAATATTTTTATTACTATTATTCCTGTTTCTCTGTAGCTGTCACTAGATGGCTATAATAATGGCTACAATAACAGCGGCCTCTAGAGGTGAAATAAAACATTAATGTAGGGATTTGCTGTATCAATCTTTCATTACTTCAATGCATATTTTGATTTGATAATGTGTTAATCAACAGCTGTAGTCATTAACTATGAATATGTAGCATCATGTGGTGTTCTGTTGAGCTTTTCCAAGTAGTAGTTTGAAAATTCCTTACCATATTCCTTACTGAAAATTCCTTACTATATTATGTTCCCTGAGTGTAGACATGTCTCAGTGTACTTTGCTTCTCACTCATCAGGAGCTGGGCTTCGTGCAGCACGTGTTGAAGGCTGGTCTGGTGTGCGAGACGGATCTGCTCTTCATGGCCGTTGTGGAGAGAGGCACAGGTGAGGGAACTCGTGTAAAACAACCAATCATAGGCCTAAGGGCAGGTAAGTTAGAGCATGTGCACAGGTGTGCTTGAGGATGCCTTAGTTGTATTTACTACTGAGTGTTACACCTGATGTTTAGTGGCTGGAAATCTTAAATCCAGCCATAACTCTGAGAAAAAACAGAATATTCGAATGTGTGTAAGGGCGCAAGATTAATTGCCACAAACCTCACAAGCTTTAAAATTCTTCTCCTTTTCCCAGCTCGTCTATTGGCCGCTGTGGTATTGAACCCTCGTTACCCAGAGGTCACGCCTCTCTTCTCGCTCTCTCTGCACTGGAAAGGAGAACGCAGCGGCCAGACTGATGATAACCTGCGGGTAAGAGCGTCACAGCTGGAGCGCATGCTGTAGTACTGTTCAGATATTCACTATTTTATAAATGATTTTGTTTTTGTTCGCAGGCGATTGAGAGCGAGGTTAACATGTTTCGGTCCGAGCTGCAGGGGCCACGCCCAGGCCTCCAGCTCCTGACCAATCAGATCCAGCGTCTGTGTGTGTGTCTAGATGTTTATCTGGAAACTGAGAGTCAAGTGTGTGATGGATCAGAGGGACCTAAAGAATTCCCTCAAGAGAAGATGTGTTTGCGCACGGCCAGGTAACCCACAGACAAACACTGTGATATTCAGTTAACCCCTTAAACTCCCCCAAGGGGGCGCTATATCATGAAAAAAAGTTTACGTTTAAAACGTAAAGTCAATGTATATATTAGTCAGATATATGAAGTATCATTTGAAAGCTTATAATCTGAACTTTTCAGAAAAACCATCACTTCTGCATTTGTTCATTAAAATAACGAAATAAGCCCTGAAAACTTTCCCGTCGCAAACTAGCGCCTCCTAGAGGTAATGGGATAGAAATATTCATATGAAAAAATTCACATAGCACCTATATGGACAAGTCATATATCAAATGAAAGTGCTCATTCTCAGAAATGTGGCTGTACAGTTTATTTTGCCCTGAAAATGCACCACAGTGTAAGAGGTTCATGTTTTGTGTTCTTAAGTTCTATGGATCGCGTCTGGGTTCACCGCAGATTCTTCAGTTTGTCAAAAAGAAGGAATAACGTGTTTATAGTAAATGCACTTACAAGTGAAGCCTCTCTGTCTCTTTCTCAGGGGTCCCAGTCGTCTAAAGCCCTTCAAGTTCAATCACCCCCAGGGTTTCTTCAGTCACCGCTGAATCTGGATCTGAGGATGAGAGAGGCTGATTTAGTGTTATTAGGACAGATCTTGTCATCTCAGCCTCTTTTCTCTCCCATTTTTATCTGAACTTTTTTAGGCAATATCATGTTGGATTAGAAAATAAAGTTTTTTTTTTTTACAAGAAAATGTGTCTGATCTTATTGGTTGTTTAATGTCTCAGTCATAATCACACAGTTCCATTAATATTAAATGAGAGTATTTACCTTCAAGGTCTATTAAAGACCTTCATTTGCATCTAATGAAGAGTCTAATGCAACACACATTAAAGGAGAAGCTTTAACGTGAATAATAAATAGAGATCACAATAACTGAATAATTATTTTTATTTATTTATTTATTTATTTATTTTACACAATATTTGTTAAATATAAAAACCTTTTGATTAAATTGACATTGAGCTATTTTATTTAAGAATAGTTTTTATTTCTCTAAATTTTTTCATAGCACCCCCTGGGGGTCCCTGGGCCCCAGTTTCAAAGTCAAGGGTCTGTCTTTATTATTTTATTTAAAAATCAAAATATAACATCTTTAGTGTTTAGTTTAGTGTTGTTTATAGTAAGTTTGCAAGCTTTTAAATTTAAGCCTAGTGGTTGATTTAAAGGGATAGTACACCCAAAAATGAAAATTCTCTCATCATTTACTCACCCTCATGACATGTCTTTTGCAGAACGAAAATGAAGATCTTTTGAAGAATATCTCCGCTCTGTAGGTCCTAGCAAGTGAATGATGGCCAGACATTTGAAGCTCCAAAATGCACATAAATGCAGCATAAAAGTAATCCATACGACTCCAGTGGTTTAATCCATGTTACCAGAAGATATATGATAGGTGTGTGTAAGAATCAGATCAATATTTAAGTAATTGTTTTACTATAAATCTCCACAATCACTTTCACATTTTTGTCAATTTGCCTTCGTGCATATGGCCACCTACAGGGCAGGAAGAAGAGTTTATAGTAAAAACTGTTTTTTTTTTTTTTTTTTGCTATTTTACATTTGTTAATTAAGTTAAAAAATAACACAAGATAAGTGATTCAATGATCTTATTCATTTGGTGCAATCACTGTGTTGAAATGTTCCTGTACCAATAGTCATGTTCAAACATACAGCCTTTTCAAGAAAATTACCTACAATTTCCAGTTTAGAGGATGTGTGAACACGACCCTTTTGAAAATACTGGTCATTTTTGCTCAGGCAATTTTCCTTATTGCAAAGTTGTATCATTACCTATAAGTTTCCTTATTGATGGTATGTGTGAACAGCACATTTGGTACATTTAACAGGAAAGGCAACCCAATGATTTTCCTGTAATTTACCTGGTTGCAAGTGTGTATGCTTGGGTTGATAAAAGAACATTTTAAATATTTAGTGGCAATCCACAAAGTACATGATTCCATGATAAAGTCAATTTCATTAAAAAATGCAATAACAAATTTTTAAGAAAATGTCTCATTTATGAATGTTATCCGGGACCCATAAGCTTACATTCTTCCACCATAATAAAAAAGAAACATGTAAAATTAGAAGTTAAGATTTCTCGTTTCCCATCGGCCTAAAATGAGAAGAGGTGCACTTAAAAATTATAAATAACATATACACTGTGTTGGGTGTAATGCATTACTAAGTAATTCATAACTGTAAATAAATTACTTTTTCATTGAAAACAGTAAAGTAAGGGATTACTCTTAATTTTTCAGTAATTTATTAGTTACTGATGATGTAATTGTGTTAAATACTGTATACTCTATAGAACAATTCTATATAAAACAATAGTGAATTTAAAATATAAATTTAACGTCTAATGTTAAAATGTATGTTTTCTAATTTAACGCCGGCCCTTTAAATTCTTTGGCCAGTTCATGAATAATTTATTTTATTTTATTTTATGATTTATTTGAAAGAATTAAAAGAACAATTTCATGTCTATCCTTGTGTTTTTCATCTGGTCAAGGTTTTAGAATGTAATTAGTAATAAGTAATGCAATTACTTTTGAGAGAGTAATTGGTACAGTACAGTAATCTAATTACAATGTAGATGTAATTAGTAGTTAGTCTGTTATATCTATTAATATTTATAGGGGTGTTGTGAAATTTGGTTAATAATGGAAGAGAAAAATATTTATTTTGATTTAAATAATACATGTTTTCATACATAAATGTAAATTCTTAAAAACGTCACCCCAGCTGTGTGCTTTTAAAATTGAACTGTCATTACAGTTTGACGTGTTTAAAGTGACGCAAAATTCACTAGCCAAAAACTTGACAAATATGGTTTTATTTTGTCATCTATTGTTGAATCTTTTCCTGTTTACTACTGAAGTTGTAAGCATAATTACAGGTTGTTCTGTTCTCAGTCTGTATGAACAGAAATGGGCCATTGTGGCAGATTCTTATTTTTAAACGCCGGATTAAAGACTCTTATTTTGAAATCAAGCTCTCATTTCTGGTCACGTGACAGTCAATGCACACAGTCAAACTAGAATGTCCAGATCATCTCTGATGAAGTCCATGAACATTATTATCACAGAATAAACACTCATATCACGCAAATATCTGGTAAGATTGTGCATTTACTTCAAACGTTTAAAATGACATGCTTTTATTTGCATCCTCTCGTGTTAAACTGCAGCACAGGTGCATTTAAAAGTGCAAACGAGGCAGATTAGGTCAGACAAAAAATATCATTAGATTATAATCTAGGTGATTACAATATAATAACACGATACCGTGATTTCGGAAGTGGTTTTGTATCAGATGGTAATACCAGTGTTGGATAAGTTACTCTAAAATAGTAATTAATTACTAACTTCTTATTACTCTGTCTGAAAAGTAATTGCATTACTTATTACTTATTTTACTTTCTAAAACCCTGTTCAGCTTCGACCAGATGAAAAATACAATGATATACATGAAACTGTTCTTTTAATTCCTTCAAATAAATCATATAAAATCAAATTAATTATTCATGAACTGGCCAAATATTTTAAGGGGGCGGAGTTAAATTAGAAAACATACATTTTAACATTAGATGTTAAATTTAAATTTTAAATTCACTATTATTTTATATAGAATTGTTCTAGAGCCTATACAGTATTTACTGCAATGACATCATCAGTAACTGTAATTAAACTACTGAAAAATTAAGAGTAATCCCTTACTTTATAAGGGATTTTAATTTTTGCAATGAAAAAGTAACTTAATTACTTAGTAATGTAGTACACCCAACACTGGGTAACACCATTGTACTTTGGTATATATCAAGGTATTGAATGGCACTCATAGTCAAATAAACAATGTTTACATTACTTTAAGGTACTTTGAAATATTACTGTGGTCTTACCGTTATGATAGTGTCTAAAAAACATGCTATTATCATGGTGATTTTTTATAAGAGCATAAGGAAGATGTGCATAATGCATTATATATTACATACACATATGCATTGCAGTCTACAGACTAGCACTTTGGTTATTATGAGACTGTAAATGTTTATATTTTCTTCCTCAAACAGCAGCGGCGCTGAAATGAGAGCAGATTTGACGTTTCTACACATCTGTCTGCTGGTACATGTTGTCAGAGGCACATTATCAAAGACAGATGCCAAAAAAGCCAGTAAGAACCAGGAAGCAGAGGTGAGACCATGTAATGCACAAAAATACATTTCTGTTTCTATGTAGTGTGATTTCTGACCTGTCTGTGTAGTCTTCTGGGGAGATGGTGCATACTTAAATGTAGAAGCTATATACATCGCTGATCCCACTAAACTCATTTGTGTGTGTGTGTGTGTGTGTGTGTGTGTATAGACGACATTGGCAGAGCGTCCGGTCCAGGATCGGGGTCTGGTGGTGACTGACCCTCAGTGGAGAGATGTAGTGAGAGAAGAGAAGAGGTTCAGCCCGCAGTCTGTGTCTACACGACACTTTAAAGGAGCGGTGTTGGGTTACATCACACCTGTGAGTTATCAAAAATTGACCTCATTGACTTCCAGTGTAAGTGTCTCACTGTAAACTAGATTTTCGCCTTTTTTAACCTTGCGCAACCCTGCGAACACATGCGTGGACGGAGGTATTTTGGCTTCGCTATACGCAATGCATAATTTAAATTCATTTAAATCAACTGATCTCAGTTCACGATACTCTGTGCTGTCAGTAAAGGGTTAAACTTTCATGTGACAAAACAACATGGTGCCGACCACAGCGGAGTTTGTCTTTGGGAGAGGCGCCAACCAAATAAGAAACCTAATTACGTTTTTACATAGAAACCTGTTTGAGTCAAGCGTTGAGTCTCTAGTTTCATCCGATACGCCATTTTATATATTTGAGCGATTGGTCGCGAAACGGCACACTGTTAAACACAGTGTACACTAATGTGTACATTAGCACACTTTTTCCATACAAATTCTGTATTCACTGTGCACTATCACGTTGAGAATCAATGGGTTCATCCAAAAGCTGAACATTTTTACTTTATGAGACTTTCTAGGGCTAGGCAGTTAGGATGAACTGTTCTGAGACCAGTGCAGACAGACAGCACACTTGAGGTTAAGTCATGCACTAAATAGGGAGCAAGGGAGCATCCTATAGCTCTCCTATAACTGTTCTGAGATCAGTGCAGACAGACAGCACACTTGAGGTTAAGTCATGCACTAAATAGGGAGCAAGGGAGCATCCTATAGCTCTCCTATAACTGTTCTGAGACCAGTGCAGACAGACAGCACACTTGAGGTTAAGTCAGTCACTAAATAGGGAGCATCCTATAGCTCTCCTATAACTGTTCTGAGACCAGTGCAGACAGACAGCACACTGGAGGTTAAGTCATGCACTAAATAGGGAGCAAGGGAGCATCCTATAGCTCTCCTATAACTGTTCTGAGACCAGTGCAGACAGACAGCACACTGGAGGTTAAGTCATGCACTAATTAGGGAGCAAGGGAGCATCCTATAACTGTTCTGAGACCAGTGCAGACAGACAGCACACTGGAGGTTAAGTCATGCACTAATTAGGGAGCAAGGGAGCATCCTATAGCTCTCCTATAACTGTTCTGAGACCAGTGCAGACAGACAGCACACTGGAGGTTAAGTCATGCACTAAATAGTGAGCAAGGGAGCATCCTATAGCTCTCCTATAACTGTTCTGAGACCAGTGCAGACAGACAGCACACTGGAGGTTAAGTCATGCACTAATTAGGGAGCAAGGGAGCATCCTATAGCTCTCCTATAACTGTTCTGAGACCAGTGCAGACAGACAGCACACTGGAGGTTAAGTCATGCACTAATTAGGGAGCAAGGGAGCATCCTATAGCTCTCCTATAACTATTTTGAACCTGGAATATTCCTAAAATAGTTTATCTGTCTCTGTGTCCTGTTTCTTAGTGGAATTCTCATGGATATGACATCGCTAAGTTGTTTGGTCCTAAGTTGACGTCCGTGTCTCCAGTGTGGCTCCAGCTGAGACGGAGGGGACCTGAGAGTTTTCACATCACCGGACTGCATGACCACGACCCCGGTTAAAACATTTCTCTGACTAACGGCAACACTTAGTGGAAAAAAACAGCAATTTTGTTTCAATGTGTGTGTGTGTGTGTGTTCACAGGTTGGGTCAAAGCTGTGAGGAAAGCCAATAAGAAAAACAAAATCCGTGAGTGTGTATTTAACGTCTTTTTGATGGATGAAGTTGTTGAATGTATGGATGAAGTTCTCAATGTCTCTTTCTCTCAGTTCCTCGACTGTTGTTTGATGGATGGTCCTATCAGGACTTCACGAGTGTTTTTGACAGTGAGGATGAGATAGAGGAGTTGGGTCGAGAGGCGCTGGAAGTGGCAAAGGTGCAGTATTTATTTCATATCTGCCTCAGATGGTTTTATAGCTGCTTTGAGAATCATGAGCTTTCTGTAATTTTGCTGCTATGTGTCAAATCCAGGCTGAAGGTTTTGATGGATACACGCTGGAGTTGTGGAGCCAGCTCGGGGGAAACAAGAGAAAGTGAGTAAATCTGACAAAATCTTCTTTTGCGGTTGTCTTCGAAGGTAAACGTTTTTTTTCTTTTGAGTTGAAAGGGTCGTTATTATGTGCTTATAATAATGAGCTTCATATAAAAACAATAGAAGTCTGAAAAAATCCCTTATTTAGACCAAACAGCTTTAAACCAATGAAATCTCAGTACTGTATTTCATAAGTATATTATCTGTTTCTCTGCATGTGTGTGTGTGCTGTAGAGAGCTGGCACACCTGATCACACACCTGTGTGAAACTCTTAATGCTGAAAAGTTAACCTGTGTGCTGGTCATCCCTCCTTCAGTCGCACCTGGGTAAATGAGTCAGAACATTACTGCACTGTCACTGGAGTATTTTTACTATCTATGTCATATGGTTATGTTGTGGAACAAACGCAGATGTGTTATCCGGTGTTGCTTTGTGTTGTGGTCAGTACGGGTCAGCCTGGCATGTTCGGACAAGAAGACTTTGAGAAACTGGCACCTGTGGTGGATGCATTCAGCCTCATGACATATGATTACTCCGGGCCTGGCAGGTCAGACACACAAACACACAAACACACAAACACACAATCTCTCAGTAACTAATCCTGGTGATTTTGTCATGGATGGCAGCTTGATCATGATTCTGAACAGGTCTGTTGTATTTCAGGCCTGGTCCGAGCTCTCCGCTGTCGTGGGTCAGTGAGTGTGTGCTGCAGCTCGCTCCTCAGAACCAGTGGAGACACAAGATTCTGCTAGGAATCAACATGTACGGACTGGATTTCAGCAGCCATGGTGGAGCAGAACCACTGCTGGGGGGGAGGTACATGCTTCAGCTATAAATGTTATTGCCATATATGGTTATATATGTCCCCTATATATGTTTATATGTGGAGGTAGATGTTTCTGCTATATATTTATGATATTGTCATGACACGTTATACATGTCCGGTATAGTATGTGTGTGTATATATATATATATATATATATAGTAGGACTTTAAAGCTTTATTACTACATTTAGTCATGTAGCAGATTTTTGTTAATGTAATACATCTCATATTTTGACTAATGATTCATTCTCACACAGGTATATCGAACTGCTGAAGGAATTGAAGCCCAAACTACAGTGGGACGAAAATGCTGGAGAACATTTTTTCAATTATAAAAGGTCACACATGCGCGCGCGCGCGCACACACACTCACACACACACACACACACACACTCACACACACACACACACACATCTATCTGTTACACCTGGAATGTTGTCCCACAGACCGTCTGATGCATATTGTATCACACAGAAATGGCAAAATCGTCCTAAAACTAGCAAGATCCAATCTGATTAGCCGACTTCTATACAACTACTTGATGCTGATAGTTAAATCATGTCTGATTAAATTAAGATTATGATTAGTAACATTTTGCTGGCATAGCAAAAATAATATATATATTTTCAGATATTACTACAGAAAAACTCATAACTTTTACTATCATGTCTCTCTTTGTCTTTCAGGAGTAATGGAGCGAGACATGTTGTTTACTACCCCACTTTAAAGGTAACCGACAGTCAATGCTGATAATAGAGAGTGTGATAGTGGGATTTGGGTGTTATTCAGTTCTGGAATTCTGTTCCGTCTCCAGTTTCTCCAGCTACGTCTTGACTTGGCATCTGAATTGGGCACAGGAATATCCATGTGGGAGCTGGGACAAGGACTGGACTATTTCTACGACTTATTGTGACCTGCTTGTCCTGTCTCTAATCTGCCTCCAAATAATAAAGTGAATTATTCATGACAAAACTATTGTCAAAGTTTGCCAACACTTTCTTGACAAGATGATCCGAATTTTAATGCAATTAGTTTATTATTTAGAATTACAATTTTGACGTGACAGATTTGGTTTTCCATGATGTATTACATGACATGCATTATTTCATTCCTTTTCAGAGGCAAATGGCACAACACATTGTTACAGCATAAACAAAAATGCATAAAGATCATAATGCATCTCTCAGAAGAGCCTGGCCTTTTTTTTATATATATATCAGCAGATCTACATAATCAGTTATAAATAACACATCATTTCCTGTGTTAAACTGTCCGATCTCTGCTTGCATTTTTAAAATATCGTAACACTGCGGAAATCACTCGGTACCTAGAAATGAAACTTTGAATCACAAAGAAAGGTTTTTAAACATTGAAAAATGCAATTATTTTCATTTTGTGCATTTTGATTGTTAAGCACATTATAATTCAACATTTTATCACATTTTACAGATATAAAGTAACAAACACACTTCAGACTAATGAATTGGAGTAATGAAGAATGTGCATACTGACTGTTATCTTTCATCATTTTCATGTGCTTATATGTTTGGTAATACTTTAAAGGGATAGTGCATTTAAAAAATGAAAATCGAACCATTTACTCACCCTCGTGTTGTTCCAAACCAGTGTGGGGAGTACTAAATGATGATACAATTTTCATTTTTGGGTTAACTATCCCTTTAAGGCTCATTTTGTGACGTGGTCCCTTATTCGTTTCCTCTGGCACACCTGAACAGGTGAAGTGTTTATCTGCTGTTACACAGGAGTATGAGGTTATTGACGGCCGCAGTTGTTGACTGAATATTCTGCCCCGTCACTAGGTGGCGATCCAGAACCACATGAACGGCGTCCTCGATGCTTGCTGTGAAGGTCAGATTTTGTTAAAACAGTATTTCTAACTTTGCAGCATCAACATGCTTTTATACATATATATAAGAAAAACAGTCTTACAGTCCAAAAATGAACATTTTGTCAACATCTACTAGGCAACATAATCAGTGAGCAATGAGTTAGACCTAAACAAAACACATACGCAGAGTGAAGCGCTTTGGAAACGCATGGCCAATTAGCTGTCTGGTTGAACATACTTAACGTTCATTCTTGTGGCGGTAATACATTTCAGTACTCAAGGGGGCGATAGAGTCACCTTTAAAAGTTTGAAAAAGTAAAAGTTATTATTCAGGTAAGTTGCTATAAATATATTGACTCTAATATCTAATATCAAGCTAGTTTGACCGCTTAAATACAAATTATAAATTTGTATTTAAACTCACGTTCGTGCGCGTAATGCAAACCCACGAGTATTCCCCCTTCTCTTCCGGAAAAGGACAGGAGGCGGGGCTTCAACGACTTGGTTCATAATAAAGTACAACCAATAGCTGGAATCAAGTATTCGCGCATATTTTCAGATCTTACAAGGTAGTCCAACTTCCTCGCTCACTTTCCTCCAAGCGATGTCGTTTTTCGTTCGGTCTCTGTATATGTATGATGTGTCGTATAATTCCGGGTGCCCACACGCCGCTACAACAATTTTTTCATAAATATTTCCAGATTTCTTCTGCTACTACATCAGTATGTCAGTGACATCCGGACAATCTCAATGCTGATAGGATTTCGCGACAACGTGTCATGCGAATTTTTACGCGATTGAAACGATTTTGCGTGTTCGAGTCGCATCATTGCATTGACTTTGTATGTAATCGCGCCGTGCATAACGCTCGCTTCGCGTTGTATGTAAACGAACCATAACTTACCTAACTCACTGTAGATGCGGACAGTTCATGATAATGTCCACTATAGCACCCCTTGTGGCAACACTGAGAATGCAACTCGTACTTGTGTTATGAATTGCGGTTTGACACATTTTGTAACGCAACAACGCAAGCTTGCATTGCTAGAAGTATCTACATACTTGCAAAGACTATTTTTCAGCCTTTACATTTTGGCTTGTTTATGGTATGTCTTCAGAAGATTTAGAATATAGCATACGAGTCAGATTAGTTTATGTTTTTTGTTTTTTTGGAGCATGACAGTAAATCACATTCACTTTAATTGTATGGAAAAAGCAGCTCATATTCATGGATTGGAACAACAGTGTGTAAATGACACAGTTTTAACTATCGCTTGAATACACTCGATATAAACCTCATCACCTGTGTAAGAGCCACCGCTGTCTTTAATGAAATCCTCCACAATCAGTGGCAGATTGGCAAATTCTGGAGAACGCACCAGCTCAAACACTGAGGGCTGTAAACAAGACAGAACAACAGAAATCTACCATAAAACCACGGCAGAACTCCAGTCATTTCCTAAAATATTTCCCCATAATACATTTCTACAATGGCATCTGAAAATGGAAATTATTGATTTGAAATGATGCCGCATCCAAGTCGCAAGGCGTCACTATAAGCCCAAGATGACACAAATACAAAAGTTCTGAGTGCACCTTTAATTACAATTACAGTAATTATTTGGACTAGTAAAAATTACGTTAACTCTTGATATCAAAACTAACATCACACGCAGAAATACACATTCTTGATATAAAAAATGTATTTGTAAAAATCATCATTTTTTATATATTTGTAGCTGCATTTTTACTAGTAGAATTTCAAAATGGGCTGTTATTCACTATTCAAGCACAATTACAGATTTCTATAATCAATACTACTAGTAAAATGAAAATTTTTATATCAATAATTGCATGGATACACAAATGTTATTAGAACTGGTGAAACTTTAGATTTCTGTAAAAGTGTTTCCACGTGTTAGATTTGGTATTTCTGATATCTGGAAATTGATTTCGTATATCAATAAATTTGAGCGTAATTAAAGATATCTATAAAGGCATTTTTTTTTTTTACCAGTAACAATCAAACATGGCCACTAGTTAATATCAAATTACAGATATCAAAAATGACCATTTTTACTAGTAAAAAGTGCACTGCTGATAAGCGAAATTTGAATTTCAACTAGTAAAAAACTCCTAATAAATATCTGTAATTGCGTTTTGATCAGGAGTGAATGACGGATCATTTTGAAATTCTACTAGTAAAAAAAAATGCATTTACAGATATCAAGAATGAGTTTTTACTAGTTGAAACTACATTTTTGATATCAAGAATGAATGTTTTCACTCTTGCAAATGTAGATACTGATTAAAAATGTATTCACTAGTAGTAACTGCATTCCTGAAATGAAGAATTTGCATTTTAACTAGTGAAAATGTAATTGTTGATATCAACCATTCATATCTTGCGAATGATTAAAAGTCAATTCGGCTTGCCATAGTCATTCACTCCTATTCAAGCACAATCACAGATATTCATTAATTTCTTACTAGTTGAAATTTCAAATTCACCAGTAAAAATTATAATTTTGATATAAATAATTACATTGTAAATAGTGCAAATATATCATCAAATGAATTGCAACTACTAAAAATGAAATTATTTATCTCTGTAATTATATTTTTACTGGTGGAAATGTTAATTTCTGATATCTGTAATATGAGTGTAACTAGTAAGAAACCCTTTTAATTAGGTCTGTTGATTTAACGCATTAATTCAGTGCGATTAATTTGATTACAAAAATAACACATTAAAAAAAATTAACGCAATTAATGTCAGTGCCCCCGGACCGTAATAAGGAAGATTCCTGAGAAATGCGAGCTTGTATTACCACCTGTTTACTCCAGAGGGCAGTAAGTGAAACTCCAGCTGTATGAGCAACACACAGTTTATACAGTGAAGAAACACTTCAGCAGAACAACACAAACATGTGTTACATTCTTGTGTTCAAAACACTCGAAGGAGCGCAAATGCGATCTGAGGGATCTCAAGATGTGTTGTAAGTATTAAACTATATTTAACTTCACACAGTGACCTAAACATGTATAACATTTCTAATTTTGTATTATATATAACATTTTTGTAATATTTAAAAGATAACTATGTATCATTATTTCATCAATATATATTGAATTATTGTAATATGAGGGGCTCAGCAAATATTTGTATATGCGATTAATCGCGATTAATTAATCAGGTCACCATGTAATTAATTTGATTATAAATTTGAATCGATTGACAGCTCTAATTTTAATATATCTTTAATTACTCTTCAGATTATCGATATCTGAAATCCACTTCCAGATATCTGAAATACCAAATCTAAAATGTTAAAATATTAGGAATGTAAATTTGTACTAGAACGTAATTATTGATATTAAAATGTAGATTTTTTTTTTTTCTAAGAAAGATGCGCACGAATGACAAGATCATTGTGAGATTTTACTTGTGAAAATGCAATTGCAGAAATAAAAATGTCAGTTTTTTTTTTTTTAGATCAAGCATGTCTATTTCTGCAAGTGATGACATCATTTTTTAATATCAAAAATGAATGTTTTAGTATGCAAATGTCATTCCAGATATCAAGATTTAGCATTTTAACTAGTTAAAACCTAATTGTTGGTATCTATAATTCATATCCTAATAAACGTATTTTCGGCTTGCCATACCTTCACTATTCCATCATCAATCCATTTTGATCTATGGAAAATTGACTCTCACCCCAGTCATGCTGTAGCCGCGAAATATCCACTTCTGTTGCTCTGTGGCACAGCAAAGTGCAGCGACCCCCTGACCCACTGCACACACAGGCTCTAAGACATACACACCGCAATCAAACACACCGTCATTTTTTCTGCCCTTAAAATGTATAAAATGCTATATGAAATATCTATATTGTATTGTATCGACTCTCACTCTGCTGAGCGATGAAGTGTGACAGGATTCTGGCGAGGGAGCCGCTGTGGGCGAGATCATTCAGGGCCCCCGGACCGTCAGGGATCAACAGCGCCTGGTACCGAGCACCTGAAACATTACACACACACCTGTACCGTTACTACCTATAAATGTACATATAGATTGATTTGAGGTGTAATTTTACCGTCGTCTTCAATATTTCTGTTATTTGTTTGGACAGAAATGTACACATATTTTGTTTATAAGCATTAAAGTATCTAGCGATCCATTTGCCTATTACACATTTGCAAACGAAAGCATAGTTAGTTTTATAACCATCAATAGATTCCAGTTTGGCCGGGCTGGCGTACGGTTTGATGCTGAACTCTTGTACCCATCGTGATGTGCTCTCATCCACGCCAACAAACTCAATGGGCTTCCCCTAAGTGACAAAAAGATAAAAAGTTCAGCTCAGAGAGACTGAGGAGTAAACATAGATATGATTGGATGAGGATGCTGCAGTGTTTGTTCACTCACTCCAGGTGTCGCTGTTTGCAGGTTAAACACTGAACTGCACAGACTGAAACACTGATGGAATGAACGAGCTGATACTCCTGCAGGAGCAAAAAAACAACAAAAACAGAAGTTTTTAATCCTTTAGGGACACATTTTACATTCATAAACAGAAACCACGACCCAAAAAGTACAATTGTGCTTTCTATTATTTTATGACATGTACAAATAAATATACCATATTACAATAAAAGCAAAAGTCCAGTTTAAAATAATTCATAAACATTAAAATAAATGAAACTTTAATGTGAAAATGGTTTCAAATGAATAATAAAGTCTAAATAAAGAGAGACAAATTGAAATAAAACAATGCAATGAAATGGTATTACCACTGTCAGGGTCAGATATTAAGTTAACTTGTGGTAAAAATGCCCTATTAGTGACAGAAATGCCCCTGAAATATAAAATATGGGGGCAAAAATGCACCAGTTTCTGTTCTTTATTTTTTTATCTGAAATAGTTCTTAAGATTCTATTCTACACTAAGTAAATAGTTATCACATAAAATATAATTTGATGTTGATTTAATTTTATTGGTATGATGTAATAAATATGTTAAATCTATTCTAATCTAATGATCCAATTTGAAAACGTATGCAATTAAATTGATAAAATGTAAGTATTTCAATATAAAATATATTTTTATTATTATTATTATTATTATTTTGTATTTATTATTTTTTTGGTCAAAAAAAAAAATACTCTCATAAAGATAAAAATAAATGCCAATGAAAATTAAATCCAGGGGGCAATTATTGACGCTTTATGGAAAAAAATATTTCTGACACTGACATAAAGGAACAAAAATGTATTTATTCTATTAATACAAATATTTAATTTGCTAAATGGACTAAAAATAGTAAATATCCAAAAGGGCTAGAATGGGAGAGTATTACTTTTAAAATTATTTGTCATCTAAATATATATATATATATATATTACATATTTGTCTGTTTCCATTTAATTCATCGTTTTTCCTTAAACAGTTTAATTTTACAATTGTGTGTTTGTTAGTTTTTTTCTAGAGACTTTTATGACGTACATCAGTAAGTTTGTATTGTACAATTTCCTGCACTGAATTTTACACGTTTGCGCTGATTAATCTTTTAAAGAAAAAGATACAGAAATGAGTTAGCACGAGCTCGCATTGAGGACATTTCTGATGATATTGTTCAGTCTTACCTGCAGATGCTGCACTGGCCACAATTAGACATGTGGGTTTAGATGTCATTATAAACGCTTTATATTACCTAATTTACTACTTTTTTCTATGTTTATCGGAAATTGACCAATAAAGAGCGATAATTACGCTACACACAGGGCAACAAACCCTACTAAATAAAAGAAATAAAGAACAATAAATGTATTTAATTCTTGTTAAACATACACAGAACTGATATCAACTGATCATATGATGGTTTTGACCAGGTTTTGACGCGTCCTCCATCTGTTCTAAAGTTCCGGGTGAAACCGCTACTGCAGTAAGTAGTTCCGATATAACATGTAAACATTTAAAGGAATATTCTGGGTTCAACACAAGTTAAGCTCAATCGACACAACTTGTTGCATAATGTTGGTTACCACAAACATTAATTTCGACTCCTCCCTCCTTTAAAAAATAATGAAGCAAGAATCGAGGTTTCAGTGAGGCACTTACAATGGAAGTGAATGGGGACAATTTTTAGAAGGGATAAAGGCATAAATGTGAAGCTTTAATCATATAAAAGCACTTACATTAATTCTTCTATTGAACTTGTGTATTATTTGAGCTGTAAAGTTGTTTAAATGGTCATTTTGGGGTTTAAGGTTTATGGTATTACATTGTCATTGCTACAAAGTTGTAAAATTGGCTATAACTTTACGCAGAAAGGGTTAATAAGCTATTTTATTATACTAAAATCATGTTGACATGCATATTGTTTGTGTCTAATTACTATACTTTTGAAACAGTGAGTATTTAAACATTTATGGATAGCTTTGATTGTAAGTGCCACACTGTAACAGATTTTTCCTTTTTTTTTTTTTTAAAGAAATGGAGGGACTTTTATTATTATTATATTTATTTATTTATTTATTAGTAATCAACATTATGCCGCATGGGGGCCTGGGTAGCTCAGCGAGTATTGACGCTAACTACCACCCCTAGTATTGCGAGTTTGAATCCATGGTGTGCTGAGTGACTCCAGTCATGTCTTCTAAGCAACCAAATTGGCCCGGTTGCTAGGGAGGGTAGAGTCACATGGGGTAACCTCCTCGTGGTGGTGATTAGTGGTTCTCTCAGTGGGGCGTGTGGTGAGTTGTGCGTGGATCGCGGATAGTAGCATGAGCCTCCACATTCTGTGAGTCTAAGTGCAACAATGAACTATCAACAATGGTGAATTATCAATACTTTACATGCATGCATGCACACATACATAATATACATGTTATTTCACATGAAAAGTATGACTTGACTATTGTCATGTGGGTGTACTACTGAAATTATGTAAGTTGTGCATCTATTTAAGCTCAATAAGTGCCTGAGAAAATACATATAAGATACACATAAGCTACACATAAGTTACACATGTGCAGATTATGTGTTATGCTCAACTCAATATGTGTCTGAAATTTCATCTCATGAAATTTCAGTGTGAAAATAATGAATTCTGTTATTGATTTGTCCCGATTTATTGCATATTCTCTTTAATTTATGATTTTTTTTTTTTTTAAAATTAATAAATCAAAATATGAAGTGGGATTTCTCCTGAAGTCCACTATCATCTCCATTGTTTTGAGCGTGTTCTGCTCAAGGTTGTTGTGAGGGTCCCAGATGTTATTTTCCTCAGTCTCACAAGCTGCTGCCTAAAGCTGTTGATCCACCAACAGATTGTGGTTGGCAAGGAGAGCTTGGTCAGATTGGTTGAGAGAAGATCAGACATGATGGCATTGAAGGCTGAACTGAAGTCCAGAAACAGGATCCTTGCATAAGTCCCAGGTCTGTCGAGGAGTCATTAAGTCCTGTGATTTTAGGTTATGGTTTTTGGGGACCGGAATGATGGTGGAGTGTTTGAAGCAGCAGGGAACTTCACACTGCTCCAGTGATCTATTGAAGATCTGTGTGAAGATGGGGCCCAGTTGGTCACCACAGACAGGCAGGTGAAACACCGTCTGGGCCTGAAGCTTTCTCAGTCTTTTGTTTCTGGAAGACCTGGCACACATCTTCCTCACAGACCATAAGTGCAGGTTGAGTAGCAAGAGGGGGGCTGCAGGAGGTGTTGGTGTGTGTGTGTGTGTGTGTGTGTGAAGTGAAGATAAGAGCAGGTGTGGGGTGCAAGACTGGGAATTTCAAACCTGCAGTAAAACACACTCAGTTCATCAGCCATTAGTTGAATCTCTACTGAGAGAGGGGGAGGTGTCTTGTACTTGGTGATGCTTTTCAGGCCTTTCCACACTGATGCAGGGTCGTTGGCTGAAAGGTTTTTTTTCCCAGCTTTTCAGAGTAGCTTCTTTTAGCCACTCTGATTTCCTTAGTCAGTGTGTTTCTGCCCTGGTTGTACAATATTTTATTCCCACTTCTGTAAGCATCCCCTTTGGCCTAACGAAGCTACCATGAGTTCTGCTGTAAACCATGGTTTGTCATTGTTGAACTTTAAATAACGTTCAACAATGAATGTTACACATCAGAGATGGCATGAAGGTGAGTAAATTATGAGAGAATTACATTTTTGGGTGAACTACACCTTTAAATGGTAAATGTGGGATTCTGTTATTTCTTCATGTGCGTGCACTTCTTTTCTGGATAAACGTATAAATCCCTGCAAACGAAATGTATTAAAAATAAAAGTAAACCATGCTTAAAATAAAAGACTCAACTGAAAAAGACTAGATTTATTTTGTGACGTCGTTTCTCGGCTGTTTATCAGGTATGTTTGAGAGACAACCTTTCTCTAGGTGCTCATGCCCTTCTGCCAGTGTTTTTTTTTTTCTTGCTGAGAACATTAAACAAAAAAAATAAAAAAATAAAAAAAATAAACGTACAGTACATAATATCAACAATAACAATTATTTAAATAAAAAAACAAGACAAAATAAAACAAGACAAAAAAATAAAAATTGTAAAAAAAATAAATAAATAAATAAATAAAAATAAAAAAATAAGAGGGCCATTATATCACATAAAAAAAGATCACATGAATCTTCTGCCAGTGTTTGTTGTGGGCACTGGCTGCCCGCGCGCGTCATAGAGTCTTTTAACGGCACGGTATGGGCTGTGTCAAGAAGGTAACCCCCCCGGCAGCCTAAGTCGCGCGAGAGTCTCATTCGCTTTTATTATGGTTAGGTTTAGGGTTATATTAGTGGTCTGGTTAAAGTTAGGGTTATGTTTAGGGGTAGGTGTGGGGTGTCTGTAGGATTCTAAATAAACACAGAACAGTGTTTGAACATCCAATGCGGGCTCTAGCGAGACTTTAGCTAACTGGGGGTTACCTTCTAGACACAAAACACACACACACACACACACACACACACAGTACGCACTGCGTTAATACCACAAAGCGCAGAAAGAGAGAGCTGTCGGACATGTCAAGTAACATATTTATTGCTCGGAAACCCCAAAGAAGACATCATTGTTACAACAGTAAAATATAAATAATAAAACATTTATGATGCATACTTCCGTTTACAAATACAAAAATATTATTTGTAAGTTAACAGTTTAAAATCCAGTCTGTATATGTAAAATTGACAGATAACATTTAATTCTGTACTTCCAAAAATGTTGTTTATATGATGTATTGCCTCAAGCCCGCAAAATGATTAATATAAAATGCATAAATACTTATTTTTAAATACTAATTTTGTTTCAGACCTTAATTTTAACAGTATACTCTGTTAAATGAAAATAAGTAGCTTACTTCAATGAATACAAAATTTGTAATTGTGTAAACAGTTAATTTGGTGTAATACATTGCTGGAGTGTGTTTTAATCTTAAAAGAATATTCCAGGTTCATTACAAGTTAATATAAATCAACAGAATTTGTGTTATAATGTTGATTAACACAAAAAAAAAAAAAAAAATCTGTGTTAACAGTGAGGCATTTACAATGGAAGTCAATAGGGCCAAATATTAGATGGTTTAAATGTGAAGCTAATAATTTTATAAAAGCACTTACTTTCTTTTTTTACTTATTTTCTTTTGTTAAAACTTGTGTTTTTTTTGTTTTGTTTTTTTGTGTGGCTGTGAAGTTGTTTAAACAGTCATTTTTATGGTCATTGGGTTTCCAGCCTGGGTCCTCATGGCAACGAAGTTGTAAAATTGGCACAGAAAAGGTTAGGAAGTGATTTTATCACACTAAAATCATGTTTACACACATGTTGTTTACGTCTTGTGTCTACACTTTTGAAACATTTAGTATTTTCATGTTTACGGATTGGCCCCATTCACTTCCATTGTAAGTGTCTCACTGTAACACTGATTTTTTTTCTTCCTTTTTTCTTCCTTTTTCAAAAAAAAAAAAAAAAAAAGGATGGACGAGTCGAAATATTTTTTTTTTGGTAATCAATATTATACCACAAATGCTGTCGACTGAGCTTAACTTGTATTGAACCTGGAATATTCCTTTAAATTAATCTTATAATTGTTCCAGATAATATTTTATAACCTTTTTCAGTTGGCATATTTCCTGAACATTCTGAATTTAGAGGTTCGTATGTTTAGGAATCCTTTAGCTCATGAATAATCAATAGTCCTTCAGCCATAATTAATATTCATGAGGAAGCCTGAATTCGGAAATGAGGATCCGCCTATTTGCAACAGCGCCCTCTGTTGGGAGAATTCTCAAGACTGAGCGCAGACTCGCACTGATTATCCTGCTGTGAGGCGAGTAGCCTGAGACAGAGATAAAAACATTTAGAAATATAAGAGAGAAATAATAATAATAATAATTAAATACTGAGGGAGTTACACCTATGGTCAAAAAATATGCGACAAACTGCTTTAATCCGGATATACACCTGGTCAGGTGTGTCATGGCCTCTTCCACCTGGTGTCCACTCTTAGCACTGCATTCATAGAACTCGGCCTGAAACTGCTGTCAACACAAACAGCATACAAACACATTGAATTTGACATGCAAATGGCTAAAAACAGTCAAAAGAACTAGGTCATTCATCACCTCCGCCAGCATCCGGCCCTGAGCCGCGGTCACCTCCCTCCTGTCAATGGTCACCAGGTCAGTCTTATTGCCTAGCAACAATAGACAAGCCTCTTCATTCATCTTTTCCTGCCAGTCACACACACACACAATGATACTCTCTTTAATCTCATAAAGCAATTACGGGGGCAATGCAGTCAACATTAACAGATTAAATCAGAATCACAGATTTCACAGTAAACCTTAAATCAAAGTTACTAATGTGTATGCAAAGCACAACAGCTGGTCTACCATCTCTAAAACAGCCTGACCAAGATGGTCTACCAGGTCAAACTCAGATGCACCACTTACCGGTGCAATGAATCAACCTTTTAGACCAGCTTGGACCATCACCAATTCTGACCAGTTAAAGAACCAGATTTCCTAGCAAGACATTTTATCTTGTGGATCTTGGCTCCAGAAGGTAAACTGAATGTTGAATCAAGTTAAAACAGAGACTATTTAGCAGAGATGGGCCACTTCTATTTAAATTAATGGAAGAAATGGGAACGCCCAGCCAAGATACTCAAGCGCCCAATGGTCAACGGATGTAGAAAGGAAGTCCCGCCTTACGGGTAAAAGAGCCAATCACATTTTAGATACAGACATCGCCTGTCAATCAACTTGCTAACGCGCATGCATATGCTATACAAGATGGGAAAATTGCGTATTTTAGCGTAATCTGATGTAAAGAAGCGCCATTTATGATTCCAATATTATCAGATTTTATTGCTTATTTGAAATATGTTCTTTAATGGTAATCTTGAACAACCGTTTTTGAGATTTCAGAGTTGCCCCATTCAAGTAGATAGGAGCTGCACTGGCATGACTGGAAATAGCCTCCTGAGAATGCTTCAAATATGGCCACCAGAGGACTGACTTGCTAGGAAGACTTTGGTTAAACTCACCTGCACCTGGTTCAACCAATGGCGAACAGCTTTGAAAGACGTCTCCTGGGTGACATCATACATAGCGATGATTCCATCCACTCGGCGAAAGTACTGCTGGGTGATGCTGTGGAATCTGACGGGGGGGGGACAAGAAGGGGCTGATTGTCAATGTAAAATAAAGTCTTGATAATAAAACATTGTTAAAGGTGCTGTCAGCGATTTCAGCTGATCTACTTCCATGAGACTGAGCCGTTGAATTAGCCACACCCCCTCTTTCCAGAACCCGCACTCCAAAGATACCAAATGAGCTTTATGGGGACTGACATCATGCAAAAATAGTTGTCAAAAACAATAGCAGCAAAATAGCGCCCTCAACTGACAACTATCATGAACAACATGGATTAAAAATGCCATTAAGCTTCAATAATTCATTGCAATTACAATACAATGAGAATGAGCCAACATTGTCCACAGACACATTGGGTGTGTCTCAATCAGTTCCCTAGCTTGTGAATCAGTATATCGTGAACACGAATTCAGGCACTGGCAAGGGTGTTCATCCACTGAACATTGGGACACTTCCCAGAAAGTACACGTCAGACATCTCCAAGATGTCTGTTTTAGATCTTTTCATCTGGATAATATCAAATTGTTTTTAACGTCTAGTAAACATCTTAAAAAGATCAGATTTACAAACATTCTAAATCATAAACGTCCCAAAGACATCTCATGAATATCTAATTGGCATCCGAGGGGAAACGTTAATCAACAACATCGCTAGGGGCCTGAGTAGCATCGCAAGTTGGAATCCAGGGCGTGCTGAGTGACTCCAGTCAGGTCTCCTAAGCAACCAAATTGGCACGGTTGCTAGGGAGGGTAGAGTCACATGGGGTAACCTCCTCGTGGTCACTATAATGTGACTCCAGTCAGGTCTCCTAAGCAACCAAATTGGCACGGTTGCTAGGGAGGGTAGAGTCACATGGGGTAACCTCCTCGTGGTCACTATAATGCGGTTCTCGCTCTCGGTGGGGCGTGTGGTGAGTTGTGCGTGGATGCCGCGGAGAATAGTGTGAAGCCTCCACACACGCTATGTCTCCATGGTAACGCACTCAACAAGCCACGTGATAAGATGTGTGGATTGACGGTCTCAGACGTGGGCGCAACTGAGATTCGTCTTCCGCCATCCCGTGTAGATTGAGTCACTACACCACCACGAGGACTTAGAGCGCATTGGGAATTGGCCGTTCCAAATTGGGGAGAAAAATGGAAGAAAAAAAATAAATATATATATATATCTTCAGGGAATAGGAACATTTTTTGCATACCTCTCCATGAAAAAAAATCGCTTCCGGCACCTTTAAGCAGCATTAAAACAAAAATGGTCATTAAATACATAAAAGGTGTCACTTTTTCTGTTAAAGACAACATAAAATCAAATTGGACCCTACAAAAGCAAAATTTTTGCTAACAAAGCAAAAATTAAGGTTCACACTGCCAGCTACTTTGTCGCTGCATGTCGCCAGTGGCTGGCGAGCAGGTCGCTAGTGGTGTGTATGGAGAGTCTAAACAGCCCTGTTTCTTTACAATTAATATTATTATTAAAATATTAGGATCACGTGAGCTCTACCATCTTCTCTCGTATTGGCTGTCGCTCTCGAAAGTTGCTCTTCATTTGCATAAAGTGAAACATTTCTCAACTTTGTCGCGTTGCTGGACACGCCCACATCCGGTCGCCAATGGTCGCCGTCGCTCGTGTTGCCGGAAGTCGCCAGCTCTCACTGAAAACGAATGAGATGAGGTTGTTTTGTCGCTGCATGTCGCTGGCAGTGTGAACGCAGCTTCAGGAACGTCCAGCGGATGTGAATGAGGCCAGTGCATACACATAAAAATACACTAAAAGTATAAACACAAGATGCAAACATCAGGTCTGTTCCACAACTTAGTGAGATGCCTTGTTGTCTCCTGCCTACATAGGCAGCTTTCTCCTATGGAAGCATCCTAACTGAAAAGGTCCCTTATAAGAGAGCGATTTTGAACGCTCTACATAGGCGGCAGCTCCACGCATTATGGAGCCTTTTTACACGTCCGCGAATTGAACAGATATCTCAGACGTCAAAGTCTGCTGGTTTCAAAGCGTTTTTTCATATGTGCGTTTTCATGCTTATTATCGATATGCCAATGGTTTTAATTTGGCCAGTAATTGGCTGATAAATATTGGTAGCCGATACATTGGCGCATCCCTAATCAAAATGCAATAACTGGTTCCGCCCCTGAAATAAATTTCCTTTTAGGCTGACTCCACCAAGCCCTGCTAGTTTTTAACCCCTCCCTCCAAATCAATTCCCTTCGATTTGGTGCCTCTATAGTGGCAAATAAATATATGCTTTACCTTTAATTTTCCATATTTTGTAAAAGATGTCTGACCTTTCTTGTCCTGCAGTGTCCCACAGCTGCAAAGCGACAGGTGTAGAATCAAGCATTACGCTCCTCACCTGGAAATCCATCCCTGTCAATCAAACATCACATGACTCGTCAGTATACAAAAGGCAGTAAGGTAAAGTCAGGGCACAGTTGGACACAAGCTCACCCACAGTTGAAGCCATGTTGTTGGGGAACTGACCGCTGCAGTAATGATGGATGAAGGAACTCTTTCCCACTCCAGAATTACCCAAAAACACCACCTTAAACACACGCTGCGGATCGCTTATAACACTCTGTAGGTGAAAGTAAGTTTTTCAGAAAGCTTTTCCAAGAATTAATAGACTCTTGGGAAACCAAAAGCTGAATCAATAATGTATATTTGTATTGATAAGATCTTGAATTTATAAGCAGAACAATAAAGTCCATTTTAAGCAAGTCAGTCCTCCAGGCGTCCATCTTTGGCACGCTCCCAGGCAGCTATTTTCAATTGATTAAAGTGGCATAAAAGGAAGCTACTTGAATAGCTAACGCACATGCACATACTGGAGCTGATTGACAAGCGATATCTGTATCTAAAAGGTTATTGGCTCTTTTACCTGTAAGGCGGGACTTTCATTTCTACATCCGCCATTTTGGCTGTTCCAATTTCTCCCATTTACGTTAACACAAGTGCCTCGTCTCGGGCTAAATAGTCTTTGGCTGAACATTGTTTGTAGTGTTTGGAAGTGAAACTACAGAACGTGTCATCTTTGTCATGCAAATAGCTGAGGTGCATCATTTGCATCGAAGACAGAGAGAGAAAGAGAGGAAGAATCTAGTTAAAAATGAATGAGATCAGTACCGTGGTTCTCTCCGATTCACTGGTTGTTGTGGTGTCCTCGTTATGTTCGGCTATAGAGAGTCTTTTCGGATGGGAGTCGTTTAACGAAGCATCTTCTGGCTCATCTAGTGAGGTTTTCATCAGCTGCCTTTAATATTAATGAGAAAAAAGATCATTTGAATACAGCTATATATATATATATATATATATATATAGTGTTTCAATAAGAAATACAAACGTTAGACTCCCAAACATGACTTTTGCAAATAGAAATGATTAAAATAGAAGAACAGGGAGTCCTGCAACAGATGTCATGACCCCCACAGAGACCCCCACTGAACATCGAGTCAGTCTGAGAGACAGGAGCAATTGAGACAGACGAAATAGACAGAAGAACTGTGACGAATTCTCCAAGAAGCTTGAAACAATCAAGATAAACTGTGTCCAGGTGTAAAGGGGAACTGGGGCTGTTTTAAAGGCAAAGGTCGTCACACCACATATTGATTTAGCTTTACTTTGCATGATGTTAACTGATAGATGAAAACTATTTATGGCATTAGTTTTGAAGACATCCTCACTATGCAACATTTTTCACAAGTGCCTAAAACTTTGCACAGTCCTGTATAATGTATAGATATATATAGTAGTATTACACAGGTTCAGTTACAGACCTTTTAGTGGATTTTCTCGGCAGGAAATAGTCTCCTAGGATGGATTCCTTCCTTTGTAAAGGGCTTTTCTCTTTAGCTGTCTGAGAAACATGTGATGAGATATGAGATATTATTTATTTAACTTATTATTAAAGCTGAATGTTTTATATAATTTTGTAGATTTTTCTATATTAATGATAATGAATAATAATGACACATTTAATATTTATATCAGAATATTGTAATGCTCAGGTTAAACTGGGTCAGGGGTGGGTGTTTGTTTGGGAAAATGTTTCTGTACATTAAACAGACATTATTAAGTAAAATGAGCAAGTTTAACTTCAGTTATCAATTGCTTTGGAAATAACAGCAGCACTTTGCTTTGTGTATGTAGATCATTCTGAAGGAGGACACATCAAAATGAAGAAGTGTTTTTATTGTTCAGCGTCACAATGATTGATAACATATTTGTTCAGCTTTATCTCATCTCTATATTAAATCTTTACATTTTGTTCTCGAGTCACTCAGAGAAAAACACAAAACTGTTCATTTCAAATGAAGTACAGAGGAAACCTCTAAACAAAAATTGTACTATTTACAAAAAAAAGACAAAACAAGAGGTAATGCGGTAAGCTGCCCTGTTTCAGGGTCCTGAAATGATGAATTAAATGATTAAATGTAACTGGTCTACCAAGTAATTAACTTGGCAATTAATCCTATTTTAGATTCATCGCATAACAATTGTCTGCATCAAATTTCACCTAAATAAATCAAAGATATTATATTATGCAATGCATTTTGTAATGTGATTGTCAAGAAATAATGTTACAATGTTACAATGCAAAATAAAATCCTTAAAATAGGCAAAATTTGATTTCTTATTTTTCCTCTTTTGATTTTAGGGAAAATATGACCAGTACTTTTCTTTAAGGAAAAGTTCTTTCCTTTTCTTTCATACAGAAAGTTATTTTTTTAATAGAGA
The DNA here is from genome assembly GCA_032164185.1 of Moxostoma hubbsi. Lineage (NCBI taxonomy): Eukaryota > Metazoa > Chordata > Actinopteri > Cypriniformes > Catostomidae > Moxostoma > Moxostoma hubbsi. The sequence goes on along the minus strand of JAVLUX010000049.1, from coordinate 19,912,042 downwards.
TCACAATGATAAAGGGAAACGAAGTCCCAACTGACACTGTAATTTAACAGGTTTAATGGGTTGTAATGGAATCACAGTAACAGACCGAAACGGAAAACATCTTTCTCCCGCTGTCATCCCGTTTATTCCGAGAGCAAGAGCAGCTCAAATTCCATCCTAACAGTTTCAAATGTTCCACATGAGCTCCATCATGACGTTATTATGTTCAAAGTTTCCTTAAAGTCATTTGTTGTTGTTCCTTTAAGAGCCTACAATTTCCAGAGAAACAAAATAAACACAGCTGCATTTGGCAAATACAAAAATGTTTATGAATTCAGACTTCTGCATTATTCCATAAGAAGTTGTGGCTGCCATCCATCCGGAATCAACCGAATTCCCGTGAGAACACGGGTTTACGGAAACCCAGAGATTTACATATGGTTACATGAATGCATCCGTTCACATTTAGCTGCACTGTCCGCAGTAGTGTGTTGTGGGAAATGCTACATGGACATGTTGAGGGCGAAGATCAATACGGGTAAATGAAGCGTGCCCACGGCGAGGAGGCGTGCACACAGTGGCATGGTGGGTAAGGAGTAGGGGTCATGAAGGGATATTTTAGACTAACCGTCATCTGAGCTTGGTGGGCATCTTTATCATCCCGAAGGCGCTTGTTCATATCCCTAAAACACAGAGATAGAGAGAGATAGCAAATATAACCTCTGTTCCATAAAAGCAGAAATGTTGATTCGAAATATACCTCTATTTCATTCGATACTGAAAACTGTATAAAAAACTAATGAAAAATGTACTATTTTACTCAATAATTGCATGTGTAGTGTATTTTACACCGATCAGAGTTCCACGTCATTAGCTTAGCAACATGCTAACCTGTGGAGTGCTATTTATGTGATGCTACCTAAACTTGCTACCTATTTAGTGCTCCAAATCAGTCACTTGTAAAGGCTCCAATACAGTTAAAATGTTGCTTTAGAAGGCAGCTGCCTGTGTAGCAAGTAAACAGCAAGGCAGCTCACTAGGTTTTGCAACAGAGCTATTAGATATATTTTGGATTTCTTATCCACTGGAGATAACAGCCTCTGAATATAGATAACAAATCTAGTTCAGTTAGAAAGACTAACAAAGTCTCACATTCTTGAAACCTGCATTTAATCCTTGTTGCAAACGCTCCTTATAGGATATATTCATTTCTGCTTTGGCTGGCCAATTGACAGGCGTTTTCCCAGTGGGCTGACGCACTTTGGGGCCAATCAGGGGTGGACTGGCCATCGGGAGAACCGAGTGGGCTGGTGGGTCAGCCGCAAAACAAGCCGAATGGGCCGTGATAAGCTAAAATGAGCCATTCTTGTGGCCTTATCTCCCACATAAAAACATAAAACACACCCTATATTTTAAACACCCATAACGCTGCATGCTAAAGGTGTGATCAGGACAGTCAGATAACCTTACCTGAGCAGGTCCAGCTGTCTCATCAGGCTTTCTCTTTCTTTCTGCATGTTTCGGGACACTTTCAGGACCTCTCTGGAGACATAAACAGCCAAATGTGAAAAATAAATAAGTCTAGTAGCAGGAAATATTTTCAAATGATTGTGTCGAATATGATATCCTAACCAGGACACGACAAGTCTCTAATGTAATTATTCTATCCTCACTGAATGCTCAAATGCTGGACAAAGCTACAAAATTCACAGCTAATTAAAACATGTGATGGTTAATATACAGTTAGGTAGGATAAAGCAAGATTTTGGACCAGTGAGATTTCACTGTGGACGGAGCAACCCAGCACCATACATCAGAAACAGAAAGTTGCGTCACTAGCTTGTCAGAGTCGCGACTGCACAGACACATACACATACCGCTCTTTGCCCTTCTGCTGGTGTTTGATGTTGTTCTGCAGTTGTTGTAATTGACTCAAAGCATGCTGTAGCTCCTCTCGATTCTGATCCAGTTCATTTTGTAGCTGCTGGTTGATGTTCTGCAATCTGCGGTACTCCCCACGAGTGTCAGCCTGATCACTGCTCAGTGTGTTGATCCTACTCTCCAGCTGAACACACACACACACAGGTGAGATAAGAAAGAACTCCCTCAAGTCTGATAAATGAGATGTGTTGAGTGAATGATGAGTCTGTACCTCTCTCTGTTTGGTGAGTGTGAACTCCAGTTCCTGCTCTCGGGTCCTCAGTTCCTGCAGCAGCTGCTCTTTCCTGTCTCCTTGCCTTACGCTGTCCTTTATCACAGACAAACGTCACATCATCACCATCACATCAACACAATCATCACATCAGGATGACCATGATGATCATTATAATTACCTTTACATCTCCATGATCATCATCACATCATCATATAATTATAGCCATCATATCATAACCAAACTCACCATTATAACCTTCACCATCATTATTAACATCATGACCATCACCATCATCCATATCATTATCACCATCACCTCATGACCATAATCAACATCATGCTAATCATGATCACATCATGACCAAAATCATAACAAATCACTATAATTTTCATTACACTATCACCATCATGATGATCATCATCATTCAAAATCATCACCATCATATCATGACCAAACTCACCATCATAACATTACCATCGTTTTCACTATTATTAAAAGCATTATCATCCTTCCCATTATTAAAAATAAATTTAAAAAAATCACCATTATAACCATCACTCACACCATCATCACCATCATGATCATCACCATCACATTATGACCAAAATCACCATCATAATGACAATCTTTAATATCATCATCACAATCATGATCATCACCATCATCATATCATGACCAAACTCACCATCGTTTTCATTATCAAAAGAATTATCATCACCCCCATAACATTGTCAAAAATCACCATTATCACCATCACCCCATGACCATAATCATCATCACCATCATATTATGTCCAAAATCACCATAATAACCACCACCATCATCAATATCATAATCACCATCAAGATCACCATCACATCATGACCATAATCAACATCATCAATATTTTATCACATCACCATCATGCTCATCACCATCACATCATGATCAAAATAATTATCATAATCACAATTGTCAATATCAATACACTATCACCATCATGATCATCATCATCATCATCTTCACCATCATTCAAAATCATCACCATCATATCATGACCAAACTCACCATCATAACCATCATCCATATCATTATCACCATCAAGATAACCACAATCACATCATTACCATAACCAACATCACAATCACATTATGACCAAAAATCATTATCATAACAATCACCAAAATCAATATCATTACATTATCACCATCTAGATCATAATTATCACCATAATTCAAAATCATCACCATCTTATTATGGCCAACCTCACCATCAATATCAGTCTCACCATCATATCCAAAATCACCATCATTAATATCATAATCACCATCATGATCATCACCATCACATCAAGACCGTAATCACCATCATCAATATAATCATCATCATATCATGACCAAACTCACCATCATAACCATCATCCATATCATTATCACCATCAAGATAACCACAATCACATCATTACCATAATCAACATAACTATCACATTATGACCAAAAATCATTATCATAACAATCACCATAATCAATATCATTACATTATCACCATCTAGATCATAATCATCACCAGAATTCAAAATCATCACCATTTGATTATGGCCAACCTCACCATCAATATCATTCTCACCATCACATCCAAAATCACCATCATTAATATCATTATCACCATCATGATCATCACCATCACATCAAGACCGTAATCACCATCATCAATATAATTATCACCATCATGCTAATCACATCATGACTAAAATCACCATTATAATGACCATTATAAATATGATTATCATCATAACCATCATTTTCATTACTACCATTATCATCATCACATCTCTATAATAATCATTTCCTCTAATACAAGCATTGTTCTCGAATCAAAATAACCACATTTCCCATGTTGAATATAAATCAAAGCCTAAACCTGTGCTCCAATATTTATAGTATGTATGTATGTGTGTTTACCAGAGCTTGTCGTTTCTCTTTCTCTTCTTTTAACTGAGTCTCCATGTCTTCATACATGGACCGAACCACTCTGTCATGATCTTCCTCTCTCCTACAGGACATTTAAACACTTCAGACTCAAGAGTACACATGAGCTGCTTCATTCATCTCAGATCTTTATGGACATAGACAAGCAATAATGAGCATCAAACGGTATAGCGGAGCAGAATGTAGTCTGAGGACATCAGTAAGGGCTGACCTGCGTAGCGTCTGTTCTAAATTGTCTCTCTCTTTGAGTGCATCCTGAAGATGAGACACCGTGCTAGAGAGAACTTCCTCCAAGACTTCCAGCAGCTCAGGTTTGTCTCTCTGGAGCTCACACCAAAGAGTACACAACTCCCACTGACTAACACACACATAGACAAGCAATCACTCGAATAAACAATCTTAGAGGAAAGGTTGTCAAGCCTTTATGTCGGCTTGAGAAAGCCTCGCCTGAAAGTTAAAAACAGCTTAAGTCTTAAAGTTTGAAGGTTATACAGGCATTAATTCGTTTGAATACCAGGATAATTTTAAGAGAGCATGTTTGCATTGTGAAGGCAACATAATAATCCAAAGTTCAAATAGACAAGCACAGTTTATCTGTTATCTTATGTTACATGGTGTTGGTGACAATAGCATTTATTAACTCACTCTTTAAAGAGTTTATCAGCTCCCAGCTCCATGAGGATCTGCGCGAATCGGATCTCCGCCGGCTCTATTCTTCGTTCCACGGCTCTCTCTCCCTCTTCTCTCCTCAATCTCTCCTCCGGCCCAGAACTCTCATGAGTCCCAGAACCAACTAGCTCTCCTGAGATAGTTCAGAGAAGCGATTGAAGTATGGAATACTAGCATCCTGCATACTTCACAGTATGTACTGTACACTGCCAACTCGTTTTTAAAAGCAGCACGTGAAACAGTACGCAATAACACACTAACCCAGGCCGGTGTGGAACTCGAGGGGGGTGAGGTAACCATTCCGGTCTCGGTCCAGACTCTCAAATACAGACTCCAACTGCTCCGGAGAAAGAGGCAACTCTCCTTGTAACCGCTAGCGAACACACACATGCACGCCCACACACAGAGAATACATGATGATGAGTGCAAGACACAGATACAGACAACTTTATTTTATGGGTGGTTTTCAAAAGGCATCAAATGGCAAAATGTTAGAATTAGAGATAGATCAATATATCGGCTGATTTTTTTTACCATTTTATGAGTATTGGGATTATTTTTCATTCATTTTGAGTAAATATGGTGTAAAATAAGTGTTAATATACATATTTTCACATATGCCACTAAAGTGAAATAACTGTAATATATTGGCTTTGAATCGGCCACCATGAAATCTAGATATCAGTAAATGAAAAACCCATAACGGTGGAGCACTACTTGTAAATGTACAATAAAAGAGATGAAAAACTGTTTATTTTGTTAGCAAATTTAACTTTGAAAAAATACTTTACTATTTGTATTAAAAATAAATTAAAAAATAAGCCCTGACATTACCTGCTTCCAATATTGGCCTAATCAAACCTATTCTGATAATTGAAAGGAAAAACGCTAATATTGGCCGATGCTCATATGGTCACCAATTTGACCTCAGAAATCAGCTGTGTTTACATCCTGAAACTAATATATATTAGTTTCAGGATGTAAACATAGCTGATATATATATATACTCAGCAAAAATAGAAATGTCCCTTTTTCAGGACACTGTATTTTAAAGATAATTTTCTAAAAATCCAAATAACTTTACAGATCTTTATTGTAAAGTGTTTAAACAATGTTTTCCATGCTTGTTCAATGAACCGTAAACAATTAATGAACATGCACCTGTGGAACGGTCGTTAAGACACTAACAGCTTACAGACGAGACAATTAAGTTCACAGAGACCTTTCGACTGACTCTGAACGTGCCTTAAGCATGCTGCATGGAGGCATGAGGACTGCAGATGTGGCCAGGGCAATAAATCTGAAGCTGAATCGGCTTTATTGCCAAGTATGCTCACACATAAAAGGAATTTGTCTTGGTGACAGGAGCTTCCAGTGTACAACAATACAAAAACAGCAGCAAGACATAGAAAATTCAAAACAAAAAAGAATAATAAAAATAAATAGTTATACATACATGTACATACACTCACCTTCATACATTACAAATCCGTTATATAAAGAACAAAAATACAGAATATTATGTACAGTGGAATGTATGTAATGGCAGAAGTGGATATGTTGGATAATATAAATAGACTTAACTGTGTATTGCACATAATTATTGCTCAATGGGGCAAATTAATTGTTCATGAGATGGATAGCCTGAGGGATAAAACTGTTCCTGTGCCAGATGGATCTGGTGCTCAGAGCTCTGAAGCACCGGCCAGAAGGCAACAGATCAAAAAGGTAGTGGGCTGGATGAGTGGGGTCCAGAGTAATTTTACCAGCCTTTTTCCTCACTCTGGAAGTGTACAGTTCTTGAAGGGGGGCAGGGGGCAACCAATAATCCTCTCAGCAGTCTGAAATATCCTCTGTAGTCTTCTGATGTCTGATTTTGTAGCTGCACCAAACCAGACAGTTATTGAAGTGCAGAGGACAGACTCAATGACTGCTGTGTAGAACTGTATCAGCAGCACCTGTGGCAGGTTGAACTTCCTCAACTGGCGAAGGAAGTACAACCCCTGCTGGGCCTTTTTCACAATGGAGTCAATGTGTGTCTCCCACTTCAGGTCCTGTGAGATGGTGGTGCCCAAGAACCTGAATGACTCCACTGCTGCCACAGTGCTGTTTATAATGGTGAGGGGAGGGGGGGGGGGGGGGGCAATGTTGGGGTGTTCCTCCCAAAGTCCACAATCATCTCAATGTGTTCAGCTCCAGGTTGTTTTGACTGCACCAGACAGCCAGCCATTCAACCTCCTCTCTATATGCAGACTCGTCGTCATCTCAGATGAGGCCGAAGACAGTGGTGTCGTCTGCAAACTTCAGGAGCTTGACAAAGGGATTCTTGGCAGTACAGTCATTTGTGTACAGAGAAAAGAGTAGTGGGGAGTGCACACATCCCTGGGGGGCACCAGTGCTGATGGTACAGGTGGTGGAAGTGAATTTTCCCTGCCTCACAAGCTGCTGCCTGTCCGTCAGAAAGCTGGCAAATCCACTGACAGGTAGAGATGGAAACAGGGAGTTGGTTTAACTTAGTCCGGAGAATAGCTGGGATAATTGTGTTGAAAGCCAAGCTAAAGTCCACAAAAAGGATCCTTGCCTATGTCCCCGGTCCATCCAGATGTTGCAGGACGTGATGCAATCCCATGTTGACTGCATCATCCACAGACCTGTTTGCTCGATAAGCAAATTGACGGGGATCTAGAAAGGGTCCAGTGATGTCCTTCATGTGGGCCAACACAAGTCTCTCAAATGACTTCATGACCACAGATGTCAGGGCGACGGGTCTGTAGTCATTAAGTCCTGTTATTTTTGGTTTCTTAGGGACAGGGATAATAATTGAGCATTTGAAGCAGCATGGGACTTCACACTGCTCCAGTGATCTATTGAAGATCTGTGTGAAGATGGGGGCCAGTTGGTTAGCACAGGAACGAAGGCACGCTGGTGAGATGCCATCTGGGTCTGAAGCTTGCCTTGACCATTGCTTCCGAAAGACACGGCACACATCGTCTTCACAGATCTTGAGTGCAGGTTGTGTAGCAGGAGGGGGGAGGAGGGGGGTTGCTGGAAGTGTTAATGTTTGTGTGAAGTGAAGGTCCGAGTGCGTGTGGGGTGTGAAATTGGGTCTTTCAAATATGCAATAGAACACATTCAGGTCGTCAGCCAGTCTTTGGTTCGCCACAGGGTTGGTGGTAGGAGTCCTGTTATTAGTAAGTTGTTTCAGGCCACTCCAAACTGATGCAGGGTCGTTAGCTGAAAACTTGTTTTTCAGGTTCTCAGAGTAGCTTCTTTCAGCCACTCTGATTTCCTTATTCAGGCATGAAGAAGCTGTCTGAGTTTTCCTGTGAACCATGGTTTATCATTGTTGAATGATAAAAATGTCCTAGTAGGGATACAGATGTCCTCACAGAAACTGATGTATGATGTAACAGTATCTGTGAGCTCGTCCAGGTCTTTAGCTGCAGCTTCAAAAACACTCCAATCAGAGCAATCAAAGCAGGCTGTTAGTCCCAGCTCTGCCTCATTCATCCAGCTCTTTACAGTCCTTACTACAGATTTAGATTTTAATTTCTGTCGGTAGGTCAGAAGAAGATGAACCAGACAGTGATCATAGAGTCCCAAAGCTGCACGTGGGACAGAGTGACATGCATCCTTTATTGTTATGTAGCAGTGATCCAGTATATTCCTGTCTCTGGTTCGGTTTGTAATGTGGTGTTTGTATTTGGGCAGTTCACGTGTGAGATTTGCTTTGTGAAAGTCCCCAAGAATATTAATAACTGAGTCCAGGTATTGTTGTTCTGTGTCTGTGAATCAGCGTGCCGGCTCATTTCCCTCACAGCTGCGCCTCCGACTAAAATGTCCAGCAAAACGTCTGAATATTCAAAAACCGGGAAAAGATTATCTGGTATGTGCAGCCGAATGTTCAGCAGTTCATCCCTGGTAAAACTTACTGGAAAAAGATTACTAAAAACAGGACAAACAAACAAAAACAACAAAAGAATTGGAGAGCTCCACACCGAGGCGGCCATCTGCGGCACCATCGTTTGCATCGTTTTTGTAATGTCCATACTGCGAGACGCCTAAGACAGCACTACAGGGAGAGAGGAAGGACAGCCGATCATCCTCGCAGTGGCAGACCACGTGTAACAACACCTGCACAGGATCGGTACATCCGAATATCACACCTGCGGGACAGGTACAGGATGGCAACAACTGGCCGAGTTACACCAGGAATGCACAATCCCTCCATCAGTGCTCAGACTGTCCGCAATAGGCTGAGAGAGGCCGGACTGAGGGCTTGTAGGCCTGTTGTAAGGCAGGTCCTTACCAGAGATCACCGGCAACAACGTCGCCTATGGGCACAAACCCAACTTCGCTGGTTACACTGAGGCCTGTACTCTGGAGCGGGATCAATTTTGGGTTCGTCATGGTCTGGGGCAGTGTGTCACAGCATCATCGGACTGAGCTTCTTGTCATTGCAGGCAATCTCAAAGCTGTGCGTTACAGGGAAGACATCCTCCTCCCTCATGTGGTACCCTTCCTACAGACTCATCCTGACCAGCATGGCAATGCCACCAGCCAAACTGCTCGTTCTGAGTGTGATTTCCTGCAAGACAGGAATGTCAGTGTTCTGCCATGGCCAGCGAAGAGCTCGGATCTCAATCATATTCAGCACGTCTGGGACCTGTTGGATCGGTGGGTGAGGGCTAGGGCCATTCCCCTCATAAATGTCTGGGAACTTGCAAGTGTCTTGGTGGAAGAGTGACATCTCACAGCAAGATCTGGCAAATCTGGTGCAGTCCTTAATGCAGCTGGTGGCCACACCAGATACTGACTGTTACTTTTTTATTTTGATCCCCCTCGCCCTTTGTTCAGGGACACGTTATTCCATTTCTGTCCAAACTTGTTCAGTTTATGTCTTAGTTGTTGTATCTTTTTATGTTCATACAAATATTTACATATGTTTTGCTGAGTTTTTTATATATATATATATATATATATATATATATATATATATATATATATATATATATATATATATATATATATATATAAAAATCACATGACATGGACTTGCACTGGCCTTGTTTAGTCTTACCTGCATGTCTCTTTTTGTGATGAATCCTTTACTCTCTTTATCACAGAGTTCAAAGAGCTCTTTAGCTTTACTCATACTGTCCGGTCTGTCCGAGCCAGAAGAGGGTTCTCTGCTCCCCGTGCTGCTGGATGATAACCTCGTTATCCGACTTGGCAAGGGATTCTGCTGTCTGGAGCTTGGGGACATCTGACCACTCCCCGTCCCCTCCAATACCACCCCGTCCTTTAACCAGCCTGACATAACTACAGAGAGAGAGAGAAAGCGAGAGAGAGAGAGATGGAAAGGAAGAATCCAATATTTACTTTTTTACAGTGGTTAGTTTATTAAATTGCCACTTAAGTCAGTTGGTTAATAATCAGCTTTATAAGTAGAATATGGGAGGACGGCTAAAAATCTTGCCTCCATAAATAACTCCAAATAAACATTAACCAGGATGTTGAATAATTCTTTACACAGGTGTGATGTCTTGCGACCTTGGTCATGGGACTATCAAGGGGCATATCAGAGAAACTGTGATCTCTATATTAGATGTATTCAATTTCTGGGAAATATCCAAAGTTCTACCCCTTCATTGTTTAGTTAAGTTTTAGAAAGTTTAATAAAAGCAATTGTTTGTAACTGTATATGAAGTCATGACCTCTTGAAATTCCTTGCTGGAAAAAAACAGGTCCTACCAGCTTAAGATTGTCAAGCTGGTTTCTGGAACATGCCACCTGGTTTATTGATGGTCCAAGGTGGTCCAGCCCTAACCAACTTGAACAAGATGGTCAACCAGATCAAAACCAGGTTCACCAGCTGGTTGTCCAGCAGATCATCCATCTAGACTAACTAGGGTGAGCTAAAAATATTTAAAGTTCAATCCAAGAACCTTAGAGGAGGTTTTCCCCTCCTCAAAGTCCTGAACAATTGTGGATTTTAAGTCACAAGGCATCACACCAAACGAGTCAACAGGTTGAAAACTGAGACTCTCGATCTACTTGGCTGTAATTACTCGCACACATGACACATCTAAAAGACATCTGTGTTTGTGTTAATATAGTGCAGCACTTGTGATCACATGGATAGTTTTGTGATTTAGAACGGTAGCTAAAGAAAACAGAACTCCTCCCTTGGTACATGTCCAGCCGGTTTATGTGACCTACTCCATTTCTGCACAGAAAACCTAATGACATCAATCCTAACTGTCAACATATATGGGTTTTTAATAACTATTCCTAATGCTGATTTCTAAAGAGCTCATAATACGATGATTACTTTTTTAAAACAGAAAAAGCAATATCTAGATAGCAAGGTGGCGGATGGATTATATAATACCATATATATATATATATAAAATGCAAATTAGATGTCCACCAAATTGCAGAATTTAATTGAACACTTATTTTACACAAATATTAACTCTAAAATCGCTAATTAATACGCCAGCCAATATATTGGTTTACTCTATTCATTATCCATTGACAAGGATGTTGACAGACTTCAAAACTGGCAAACATCTATTAATTGGCCAATCAGAGACAGTTATAAAGTCGATAATCTCAAAATGACCAAATATCGACGGATTAATACGCCAGCCCATATATCGGTTTACTCTATTCATTATCCATTGACAAGGATGCTGATAGACTTCAAAACTGGGCAAACATCTCTTAATCAGCCAATGAGGCACAGTTATAACTCAATTATAATCCATAATCTCAAAATGGCCAAATATCGGTTTATTAATCTGTCTGCCCAATATATCGGTTTACTCTATTCATTATCCATTGACAAGGATGCTGATAGACTTCAAAACTGACAAACATCTCTTAATCAGCCAATGAGGCACAGTTATAACTCAATTATAATCCATAATCTCAAAATGGCCAAATATCGGTTTATTAATCTGTCTGCCCGATATATCGGTTTACTCTATTCATTATCCATTCACAAGGATGTTGATAGACTTCAAAACTGGCAAACTTCTCTTGATCAGTCAATGAGGCACAGTTATAACTCAATTATAATCGATAATCTCAAAATGGACAAATATTGACGGATTAATACGTCAGCCGATATATCGGTTTACTCTATTCATTATCCATTGACAAGGATGTTGATAGACTTCAAAACTGGCAAACTTCTCTTGATCAGTCAATGAGGCACAGTTATAACTCAATTATAATCGATAATCTCAAAATGGCCAAATATCGGTTTATTAATCTGTCTGCCCGATATATCGGTTTACTCTATTCATTATCCATTGACAAGGATGTTGATAAACTTCGAAACTGGCAAACATCTCTTAATCAGTCAATGAGGCACAGTTATAACTCAATTATAATCAATAATCTCAAAATGGCCAAATATCGGTTTATTAATCTGTCTGCCCGATATATCGGTTTACTCTATTCATTATCCATTGACAAGGATGCTGATAGACTTCAAAACTGACAAACATCTCTTAATCAGCCAATGAGGCACAGTTATAACTCAATTATAATCGATAATCTCAAAATGGACAAATATCGGTTTATTAATCTGTCTGCCCGATATATCGGTTTACTCTATTCATTATCCATTGACAAGGATGCTGATAGACTTCAAAACTGACAAACATCTCTTAATCAGCCAATGAGGCACAGTTATAACTCAATTATAATCCATAATCTCAAAATGGCCAAATATCGGTTTATTAATCTGTCTGCCCGATATATCGGTTTACTCTATTCATTATCCATTGACAAGGATGTTGATAAACTTCGAAACTGGCAAACATCTCTTAATCAGTCAATGAGGCACAGTTATAACTCAATTATAATCAATAATCTCAAAATGGCCAAATATCGGTTTATTAATCTGTCTGCCCGATATATCGGTTTACTCTATTCATTATCCATTGACAAGGATGCTGATAGACTTCAAAACTGACAAACATCTCTTAATCAGCCAATGAGGCACAGTTATAACTCAATTATAATCGATAATCTCAAAATGGACAAATATCGGTTTATTAATCTGTCTGCCCGATATATCGGTTTACTCTATTCATTATCCATTGACAAGGATGCTGATAGACTTCAAAACTGACAAACATCTCTTAATCAGCCAATGAGGCACAGTTATAACTCAATTATAATCCATAATCTCAAAATGGCCAAATATCGGTTTATTAATCTGTCTGCCCGATATATCGGGTTACTCTATTCATTATCCATTCACAAGGATGTTGATAGACTTCAAAACTGGCAAACTTCTCTTAATCAGCCAATGAGGCACAGTTATAACTCAATTATAACTGATAATCTCAAAATGGACAAATATTGACGGATTAATACGTCAGCCGATATATCGGTTTACTCTATTCATTATCCATTGACAAGGATGTTGATAGACTTCAAAACTGGCAAACTTCTCTTGATCAGTCAATGAGGCACAGTTATAACTCAATTATAATCGATAATCTCAAAATGGCCAAATATCGGTTTATTAATCTGTCTGCCCGATATATCGGTTTACTCTATTCATTATCCATTGACAAGGATGTTGATAGACTTCAAAACTGGCAAACTTCTCTTAATCAGTCAATGAGGCACAGTTATAACTCAATTATAATCAATAATCTCAAAATGGCCAAATATCGGTTTATTAATCTGTCTGCCCGATATATCGGTTTACTCTATTCATTATCCATTGACAAGGATGTTGATAGACTTCAAAACTGGCAAACTTCTCTTAATCAGTCAATGAGGCACAGTTATAACTCAATTATAATCGATAATCTCAAAATGGCCAAATATCGGTTTATTAATCTGTCTGCCCGATATATCGGTTTACTCTATTCATTATCCATTGACAAGGATGCTGATAGACTTCAAAACTGGCAAACTTCTCTTAATCAGTCAGTGAGGCACAGTTATAACTCAATTATAATCGATAATCTCAAAATGGCCAAATATCGGTTTATTAATCTGTCTGCCTGATATATCGGTTTACTCTATTCATTATCCACTGACAAGGATGCTGATAGACTTCAAAACTGACAAACATCTCTTAATCAGCCAATGAGGCACAGTTATAACTCAATTATAATCCATAATCTCAAAATGGCCAAATATCGGTTTATTAATCTGTCTGCCCGATATATCAGTTTACTCTATTCATTATCCATTGACAAGGATGCTGATAGACTTCAAAACTGGGCAAACATCTCTTAATCAGCCAATGAGGCACAGTTATAACTCAATTATAATCCATAATCTCAAAATGGCCAAATATCGGTTTATTAATCTGTCTGCCCAATATATCGGTTTACTCTATTCATTATCCATTGACAAGGATGTTGATAGACTTCAAAACTGGCAAACTTCTCTTAATCAGCCAATGAGGCACAGTTATAACTCAATTATAATCGATAATCACAAAATGACCAAATATCGGCTGATTAATACGTCAGCCGATATATCGGTTTACTCTATTCATTATCCATTGACAAGGATGCTGACAGACTTCAAAACTGACAAACATCTCTTAATCAGCCAATGAGGCACAGTTATAACTCAATTATAATCGATAATCTCAAAATGGCCAAATATCGGCTGATTAATACGTCAGCCGATATATCGGTTTACTCTACACATTATCCATTGACAAGGATGCTGATAGACTTCAAAACTGGCAAACTTCTCTTAATCAGTCAATGAGGCACAGTTATAACTCAATTATAATCAATAATGACAAAATGGCCAAATATCGGCTGATTAATACGTCAGCCGATATATCGGTTGAACACTTCTCATTATTAACTGAAAAGGCTTATGACATGCAAACTTCAGACTACTGTTAATCGGCCAAACAGGCACAATTATAGGCCAATACCGATGTATATCCAATGCCGATGATATCAAATATTGGCTAATAAACTGTCATGGAAAATTATATCAGTTTAAGTCAATTCCCATAAATATGATGATTTTAAAAATTTGGTCACAAAATATATATATATATAAAAATATATATATATTATTGTAGGAGGACAGTAGAAGTTTTCAGGTTGATATGTACTTGCTGAACAAGGAGACAAAGTGTTATATAACCAGAACTCTCGTAGGAAACATGTTGCACATGATGGCAACAAACGCATTTCACACACTGTAGATAAATGGATTTGGCATTAAGACATGAACAAGCTTGAAGAGACACTCCCTCCTAGGCCATAAACAAATACTTTAACTCGCAAACAATATTCATTTCTACAACCAAGCAAATAACATACTTCTACATGAGGTAACCTGCCAAATAAGGTAGCATACATACACAATTTCCTATGTTTTTGTTTTCTTGCCTGCAGATCTCCAGGATGTGCATAGCAGAACAGGATGGAGTCATGTGACATGACTGTGTATGTGCGGAGAGGGAGTGTGTACAGAAACAAATTGAGATGCAAATAAAGTCTTTAGCTCAGTTTACATAGGCATTATGAGGCACTCTTACCAGCAATCACGATTTCGTGTTGGCCACGCGGATGAGGTCTGAGCACAGGGGAAATACACAATAAATGACCACAGGCAGGTCACATGCAACGTGGGATATTTTCTTAATGAATTAGGGTTTGGGTTATGGTCGGAACAACACCGGCCTAGTGCGGATACGTTCAAGAGTGAACAAATATGATTTGAATCAGTTTGGAAAGACTACAATCAGGGACCCAAGAGTTAAAGAACTTTCTTGAATAATGCTTTGGTTGAACCTCATCTAGATATAGGTTATGTAATGCAGTTATGGGCTACTGTTTTAGCTAACACAAGACCTGTTGATTTGGTACTTGAGATATACTGTATGTACACACATCAACACGTACTGTGTGTGCATGACATATTTAAACCTACAATAAAGTCATAGAGAAGTTGCGACACTCAAGGTAGTATAAACATCACTTTCTTTACTAGAATTACACACGAAAATGACCTGAGAGATAAAGTCTGACAATCATATGTCAGATAAGATAAGAAACATCTGAACGGTTCACACATGCATTATTTTATGTTGTTTGTATAAGTTGGAAATTAGTTAGAAATCAAACAGAATTAAGCCTGCTTTATATACTTAATTTTATTTTTCCAACACTGTGCATTAAATCAAGTAGAAGAAAAGTCGAGCCAAATTCCAATGAGGCAAGTTAAATAATTAATCAGTTCAGGTGAATCAGCAAACCTGGGAAGTAAACACTATCAGTGAATACAGGTGCAATGACTGCATTTAAAGGGAACTACAACATTTAAGAGAGTATTGTAAATTTACATTTAGCATTTCATACATTACTATAATGTGACCTCAGGATAGGGAGCTGTTACTCCCAATTGCCATGTTACTATAACATGGTGCATACATGGTACTCCAATGTATATACCATGGTAAAGGAGATGGACCCATATACTGTTGTGATCTAATGGAGTTTTACTGCACAAGGTTAATGAATAGTAAAACCGATGTCTTAAGTCTGGACAAAGTATCATGTTGGTGTCATACATAATTTAAACCATATGTCAGCATTACCAGCATTGAATGCGTATAAGCAATACTGGCCTTAAAACGTAAGAAACTCTTGTTAAATTGAGTAAATAGGCCAAGAAATCTAATAAATGAAAGAAGAAAACGATACTCACCAAACCTGGGATACGCTTTTCCTCAGGTGTTCGGCTTGTCACCTGTTTCAGACAGTGGCAGGTGTCTTATAAAGATAACAAATCAGTAACTCTTTCATCCACCAGGTGGCAGTAAAGAGACAAACTGCATAGATTACCGTAATCATTGTAATAAAAGAGTATTTTCATGCATTTATTGGTTCAAAAGGTTAAACTTAAAGGGATAGTTCACCCAAAAATGAAAATTCAGTCATTGTTTACTCACCGTTGTGTTGTTATAACCCAATATGACTAACACAAAGAGAGAAATTGTGAATAAATGTTGTGCTCAGTGATGTCATACAATGGCAGTTTATGGTGACCACCTCTTCAAGCTTCAAAAGAACACAAAAGTATAATTCAGACATCTAATAAATATTCCATGAGACTCATGATTGTTATGAAACTATACAATGAGATTTGGTGAGAAACTAAATGTATTATTTAGTGAAAATGTTCCCTGACCGAGAGCATCAGTTCACTCAGCCCCCTTGCGACATTCAGGGCGTTCAAGCGAAAACTATTGTTTTGTTTATCCAAAAACAGGTCAACCACAACGACAGTGACAACAGAACACAACACAGCGGCACACAAAAAAGAACAGAACTTACTAAACATGTCTGAAGAGTTTGTAGTCGAAGAATTGATGCATTTCTATGCCCAGCCTTATTTTGTTGGCCTATGTTGTGATTCTCCTCTGAGCTGGTTGGTTTGGTTCATGGCTCACAACTCTGTTATGAAGGATTTTATAAAAAGTCCAAAAAAGAAATGAATGGGGAAAAAACTTCTGGAACCCAGGTGGCAACACTGCAACACTGCCCGCCCACTTTTTCATTCGTGGCGGTTCTGGAAGTATTTTTCCCTATTAATTTCTTCCATAGACTTAAAAAAAAATCCTTCATAAAAGAGTTGTGAGCCATGAACCAAACCAACCAGCTACGAGGTACAAACTTTGATTTAAAGGAAAAAAGGATTTGAAAATCGGATTAAAAGACAAAAGTACAACACTGCGTACTAATCATCGTTCATGAGGCCAAGAACTACAATCCCATGAAGCATTGCAAATGAGTTAATCTGATAAAAACAGATGGAAATATATAAAACTATTGATTTTAGGAAACATTATATTTTAAGTGTATTACTAAATATTCCGATATGTACAAATATATAAGTAGTTTAAGGGTGAATGGAGACCGACTGGATTACTTAATTTACAGTGGGAGCACACGGTAGCGCGGGTTTCGTTGGTTGCAGTTCTCTGATTGGTGGATCTTTCTCTGCTGCATTATGGGTAATGTAGTTATTCACAAGGAATTCCACTATCAAACGTGATTTTTTTAATAGTGAAGTAGACTGACTGATGGCTTCCACAGAAGCATGTACCATTGGCGAACAACCTCGGAGCTCACGGTAGATGTGTATTTAAAGATTTTTAAATGTATTATTAAAAATCAATTCGACTATGTAAAAAAAATATGGGATTTTTTACTTCCGGGAACCAGACTGTCGCTCTATTGTCAGGGGAAATGTTTCTCTGGTCGGAATACGGTGATCTGCCTCGTCAGACAAATTTAACTGGGGCTCGTGCCCATTAATTGGAGGTGTCCAGATACTTTTGGTCACATTGTGTTTATTATTATTTTAGGCGTATTCTTCTGATAATTCAGACAGAACACCCCTCCCTTTATATTTCATCCATTACGGTAAGCGAGTCCTCGAGACGTTGCCATGGGAGACGCGGCAGCGCACGTGCTCTGTGGCTCTTGTTATTACCTCAATCAGAACAGGTCATTTAATATCACGGGAAATCAGGACGATTTTTCGCTTCAGACGGATTCCAGGATACTTCAGGGACAAAAATACTGCAGACTCATACGGGTAAGAAGCGTTAATAACTATGGTGTATGCTTTGTCTGTTTGGTTAGCAGTTAGCAAATTCGCTGGTTAAATCTCCTGTAGAGCAGAATAATCATACACCTCATATGATTGTAGAATAAAAATGTCTCCCTCTTTTCAGGATTAAACCTGTTATGCATTTAACAATGTGTTGATGGATATATCATATACTGATAGACAGACTGAATATTCAATATTATAAATAGATAGATCTCATGTTGAGCATATTAATCATCGTCAGTCCTGAGAGATTTCAGAGTTCATACAGTGCTGGATTGAGTCTTTGAAACAACTAATCACTTTTTCTCTGTCATTATACACAACCTGCCCACATGCAACACACCAGTGCCGTCACATACTGTAGTTATTCTATAGTGAAAGTCACACATGATAAGAGAATCTATTGTTTTCTATAGTAATCTCTGTTTAGAGTCTGTGGACAGAGATTAGTCAGGACAAGAACGTCTCAGCTCCCTCTGCCTCAGTGATATTAAACTCTAATCCTCTGAGTAACCTCTGCTGCTGCTCTTCCTGGATAACACCTTGAAAGACTCTGACTCACTGCACACTTTCTCAGGAATCCATATAAACTTTCTCCAGATGGCTTGAAAAGTGATTAGAAAGATTAAACTGAACAATTAATATGATAGTCAGACAGATAGATAGCATGTTCAATGTGATAAATGGATGGATAGACAGACAGATAGAACATTTCATATTTAATAGATAGATAGACAGACAGATAGGTAGAACATTCCATATTTAATAGATAGATAGACAGACAGATGGGTAGAACATTCCATATTTAATAGATAGATAGAACATTCCATATTTAATAGATAGATAGAACATTCCATATTTAATAGATAGATAGAACATTCCATATTTAATAGATAGATAGAACATTCCATATTTAAAAGATAGATAGATAGATAGACAGATAGGTAGAACATTCCATATTTAATAGATAGATAGAACATTCCATATTTAAAAGATAGATAGACAGACAGACAGATAGGTAGAACATTCCATATTTAAAAGATAGATAGACAGACAGACAGATAGGTAGAACATTCCATATTTAATAGATAGATAGACAGACAGACAGATAGATAGAACATTCCATATTTAATAGATAGATAGAACATTCCATATTTAAAAGATAGACAGACAGACAGAACATTCCATATTTAATAGATAGATAGACAGACAGATAGGTTGAACATTCCATATTTAATAGATAGATAGACAGACAGACAGATAGATAGAACATTCCATATTTAATAGATAGATAGAACATTCCATATTTAAAAGATAGACAGACAGACAGAACATTCCATATTTAATAGATAGATAGACAGACAGATAGGTAGAACATTCCATATTTAATAGATAGATAGACAGACAGACAGACAGATAGATAGAACATTCCATATTTAATAGATAGATAGAACATTCCATATTTAAAAGATAGACAGACAGACAGAACATTCCATATTTAATAGATAGATAGACAGACAGATAGGTAGAACATTCCATATTTAATAGATAGATAGACAGACAGACAGATAGATAGAACATTCCATATTTAATAGATAGATAGAACATTCCATATTTAAAAGATAGACAGACAGACAGAACATTCCATATTTAATAGATAGATAGACAGACAGATAGGTAGAACATTCCATATTTAATAGATAGATAGACAGACAGACAGATAGATAGAACATTCCATATTTAATAGATAGACAGAACATTCCATATTTAATAGATAGATAGACAGACAGATAGGTTGAACATTCCATATTTAATAGATAGATAGACAGACAGACAGATAGATAGAACATTCCATATTTAATAGATAGATAGAACATTCCATATTTAAAAGATAGACAGACAGACAGAACATTCCATATTTAATAGATAGATAGACAGACAGATAGGTAGAACATTCCATATTTAATAGATAGATAGACAGACAGACAGACAGATAGATAGAACATTCCATATTTAATAGATAGATAGAACATTCCATATTTAAAAGATAGACAGACAGACAGAACATTCCATATTTAATAGATAGATAGACAGACAGATAGGTAGAACATTCCATATTTAATAGATAGATAGACAGACAGACAGATAGATAGAACATTCCATATTTAATAGATAGATAGAACATTCCATATTTAAAAGATAGACAGACAGACAGAACATTCCATATTTAATAGATAGATAGACAGACAGATAGGTAGAACATTCCATATTTAATAGATAGATAGACAGACAGACAGATAGATAGAACATTCCATATTTAATAGATAGATAGAACATTCCATATTTAAAAGATAGACAGACAGACAGAACATTCCATATTTAATAGATAGATAGACAGACAGACAGATGGGTAGAACATTCCATATTTAATAGATAGATAGAACATTCCATATTTAAAAGATAGACAGACAGACAGAACATTCCATATTTAATAGATAGATAGACAGACAGATAGGTAGAACATTCCATATTTAATAGATAGATAGACAGACAGACAGATAGATAGAACATTCCATATTTAATAGATAGATAGAACATTCCATATTTAAAAGATAGACAGACAGACAGAACATTCCATATTTAATAGATAGATAGACAGACAGATAGGTAGAACATTCCATATTTAATAGATAGATAGACAGACAGACAGATAGATAGAACATTCCATATTTAATAGATAGATAGAACATTCCATATTTAAAAGATAGACAGACAGACAGAACATTCCATATTTAATAGATAGATAGACAGACAGACAGATGGGTAGAACATTCCATATTTAATAGATAGATAGACAGACAGATAGGTAGAACATTCCATATTTAATAGATAGATAGACAGACAGACAGATAGATAGAACATTCCATATTTAATAGATAGATAGAACATTCCATATTTAAAAGATAGATAGATAGATAGACAGACAGACAGACAGACAGACAGATAGAACATTCCATATTTAATAGCTAGATAGACAGGCAGGCAGACAGACAGACAGATGGGACATTCTATATTTAATAAATAGACAGATAGAACATTCCATATTTAATAGCTAGATAGACAGGCAGGCAGACAGACAGACAGATAGAACATTCTATATTTAATAGATAGATAGACAGACAGATAGAACATTCCATATTTAATAGATAGACAGACAGACAGACAGACAGACAGAAAGAACATTCCATATTTAAAAGATAGACAGACAGACAGATAGAACATTCCATATTTAATAGCTAGATAGACAGGCAGGCAGACAGACAGACAGATGGGACATTCTATATTTAATAGATAGACAGATAGAACATTCCATATTTAATAGCTAGATAGACAGGCAGGCAGACAGACAGACAGATAGAACATTCTATATTTAATAGATAGATAGACAGACAGATAGAACATTCCATATTTAATAGATAGACAGACAGACAGACAGACAGAAAGAACATTCCATATTTAAAAGATAGACAGACAGATAGAACATTCCATATTTAATAGATAGACAGACAGACAGATAGAACATTCCATATTTAATAGAGAGACAGACAGACAGACAGATAGAACATTCCATATTTAATAGAGAGACAGACAGACAGACAGATAGAACATTCCATATTTAATAGAGAGACAGACAGACAGACAGATAGAACATTCCATATTTAATAGATAGATAGAACATTCCATATTTAAAAGATAGATAGACAGACAGACAGATAGGTAGAACATTCCATATTTAAAAGATAGATAGACAGACAGACAGATAGGTAGAACATTCCATATTTAATAGATAGATAGACAGACAGACAGATAGATAGAACATTCCATATTTAATAGATAGATAGAACATTCCATATTTAAAAGATAGACAGACAGACAGAACATTCCATATTTAATAGATAGATAGACAGACAGATAGGTAGAACATTCCATATTTAATAGATAGATAGACAGACAGACAGATAGATAGAACATTCCATATTTAATAGATAGATAGAACATTCCATATTTAAAAGATAGACAGACAGACAGAACATTCCATATTTAATAGATAGATAGACAGACAGATAGGTAGAACATTCCATATTTAATAGATAGATAGACAGACAGACAGATAGATAGAACATTCCATATTTAATAGATAGATAGAACATTCCATATTTAAAAGATAGACAGACAGACAGAACATTCCATATTTAATAGATAGATAGACAGACAGATAGGTAGAACATTCCATATTTAATAGATAGATAGACAGACAGACAGATAGATAGAACATTCCATATTTAATAGATAGATAGAACATTCCATATTTAAAAGATAGACAGACAGACAGAACATTCCATATTTAATAGATAGATAGACAGACAGATAGGTAGAACATTCCATATTTAATAGATAGATAGACAGACAGACAGATAGATAGAACATTCCATATTTAATAGATAGATAGAACATTCCATATTTAAAAGATAGACAGACAGACAGAACATTACATATTTAATAGATAGATAGACAGACAGATAGGTAGAACATTCCATATTTAATAGATAGATAGACAGACAGACAGATAGATAGAACATTCCATATTTAATAGATAGATAGAACATTCCATATTTAAAAGATAGATAGATAGACAGACAGACAGACAGATAGAACATTCCATATTTAATAGATAGATAGACAGACAGATAGAACATTCCATATTTAATAGAGAGACAGACAGACAGATAGAACATTCCATATTTAATAGATAGACAGACAGACAGATAGAACATTCCATATTTAATAGAGAGAGAGACAGACAGACAGACAGACAGATAGAACATTCCATATTTAATAGAGAGACAGACAGACAGACAGATAGAACATTCCATATTTAATAGAGAGACAGACAGACAGATAGAACATTTCATATTTAATAGATAGACAGATAGACAGACAGACAGACAGAACATTCCATATTTAATTAATAGATTGACAGACAGACAGACAGATAGAACATTCCATATTTAATAGATAGATAGATAGACAGACAGACAGACAGAACATTTCATATTTAATAGGTAGATAGATAGACAGACAGATAGAACATTTCATATTTAATAGATAGATAGATAGACAGACAGACAGACAGAACATTCCATATTTAATTGATAGATTGACAGACAGACAGACAGATAGAACATTCCATATTTAATAGAGAGACAGACAGACAGACAGACAGATAGAACATTTCATATTTAATAGATAGATAGACAGACAGACAGAACATTCCATATTTAATAGATAGATAGACAGACAGACAGATAGGTAGAACATTCCATATTTAATAGATAGATAGAACATTCCATATTTAAAAGATAGATAGACAGACAGACAGATAGGTAGAACATTCCATATTTAATAGATAGATAGACAGACAGACAGATAGATAGAACATTCCATATTTAATAGATAGATAGAACATTCCATATTTAAAAGATAGACAGACAGACAGACAGAACATTCCATATTTAATAGATAGATAGACAGACAGATAGGTAGAACATTACATATTTAATAGATAGATAGACAGACAGATAGGTAGAACATTCCATATTTAATAGATAGATAGAACATTCCATATTTAAAAGATAGATAGATAGATAGACAGACAGACAGACAGATAGAACATTCCATATTTAATAGATAGATAGAACATTCCATATTTAAAAGATAGATAGATAGACAGACAGACAGACAGAACATTCCATATTTGATAGATAGATAGACAGACAGACAGATAGATAGAACATTACATATTTAATAGATAGATAGACAGACAGACAGACAGATAGATAGATAGAACATTCCATATTTAAAAGATAGACAGACAGACAGACAGATAGAACATTACATATTTAATAGATAGATAGACAGACAGATAGGTAGAACATTCCATATTTAATAGATAGATAGACAGACAGACAGATAGATAGAACATTCCATATTTAATAGATAGATAGAACATTCCATATTTAAAAGATAGATAGATAGACAGACAGACAGACAGATAGAACATTCCATATTTAATAGATAGATAGACAGACAGACAGATAGATAGAACATTCCATATTTAATAGATAGATAGATAGACAGACAGATAGATAGAACATTCCATATTTAAAAGATAGACAGACAGACAGATAGAACATTCCATATTTAATAGATAGACAGACAGACAGACAGACAGACAGATAGAACATTCCATATTTAATAGATAGACAGACAGACAGATAGAACATTCCATATTTAATAGATAGACAGACAGACAGACAGATAGAACATTCCATATTTAATAGAGAGACAGACAGACAGACAGATAGAACATTCCATATTTAATAGAGAGACAGACAGACAGACAGACAGATAGAACATTCCATATTTAATAGAGAGACAGACAGACAGATAGAACATTCCATATTTAATAGATAGATAGATAGACAGACAGATAGATAGAACATTCCATATTTAAAAGATAGACAGACAGACAGATAGAACATTCCATATTTAATAGATAGACAGACAGACAGACAGACAGACAGATAGAACATTCCATATTTAATAGATAGACAGACAGACAGATAGAACATTCCATATTTAATAGAGAGACAGACAGACAGACAGATAGAACATTCCATATTTAATAGAGAGACAGACAGACAGACAGATAGAACATTCCATATTTAATAGAGAGACAGACAGACAGACAGATAGAACATTCCATATTTAATAGAGAGACAGACAGACAGACAGACAGATAGAACATTCCATATTTAAAAGATAGACAGACAGACAGATAGAACATTCCATATTTAATAGATAGACAGACAGACAGATAGAACATTCCATATTTAATAGAGAGACAGACAGACAGACAGATAGAACATTCCATATTTAATAGAGAGACAGACAGACAGACAGATAGAACATTCCATATTTAATAGAGAGACAGACAGACAGACAGATAGAACATTCCATATTTAATAGAGAGACAGACAGACAGATAGAACATTCCATATTTAATAGAGAGACAGACAGACAGATAGAACATTCCATATTTAATAGAGAGACAGACAGACAGATAGAACATTCCATATTTAATAGAGAGAGAGACAGACAGACAGACAGACAGATAGAACATTCCATATTTAATAGAGAGACAGACAGACAGACAGATAGAACATTCCATATTTAATAGATAGATAGACAGACAGATAGGTAGAACATTACATATTTAATAGATAGATAGACAGACAGATAGGTAAAACATTCCATATTTAATAGATAGATAGACAGACAGACAGATAGATAGAACATTCCATATTTAATAGATAGAACATTCCATATTTAATAGATAGATAGACAGACAGACAGATGGGTAGAACATTCCATATTTAATAGATAGATAGACAGACAGATAGGTAGAACATTCCATATTTAATAGATAGATAGACAGACAGACAGATAGATAGAACATTCCATATTTAATAGATAGATAGAACATTCCATATTTAAAAGATAGATAGATAGATAGACAGACAGACAGACAGACAGACAGATAGAACATTCCATATTTAATAGCTAGATAGACAGGCAGGCAGACAGACAGACAGATGGGACATTCTATATTTAATAAATAGACAGATAGAACATTCCATATTTAATAGCTAGATAGACAGGCAGGCAGACAGACAGACAGATGGGACATTCTATATTTAATAGATAGACAGATAGAACATTCCATATTTAATAGCTAGATAGACAGGCAGGCAGACAGATAGAACATTCTATATTTAATAGATAGATAGACAGACAGATAGAACATTCCATATTTAATAGATAGACAGACAGACAGACAGACAGACAGAAAGAACATTCCATATTTAAAAGATAGACAGACAGATAGAACATTCCATATTTAATAGATAGACAGACAGACAGATAGAACATTCCATATTTAATAGAGAGACAGACAGACAGATAGAACATTCCATATTTAATAGATAGACAGACAGACAGATAGAACATTCCATATTTAATAGAGAGAGAGACAGACAGACAGACAGACAGACAGATAGAACATTCCATATTTAATAGAGAGACAGACAGACAGACAGACAGACAGATAGAACATTCCATATTTAATAGAGAGACAGACAGACAGATAGAACATTTCATATTTAATAGATAGACAGATAGACAGATAGACAGACAGACAGAACATTCCATATTTAATTAATAGATTGACAGACAGACAGACAGATAGAACATTCCATATTTAATAGATAGATAGATAGACAGACAGACAGACAGAACATTTCATATTTAATAGGTAGATAGATAGACAGACAGATAGAACATTTCATATTTAATAGATAGATAGATAGACAGACAGACAGAACATTCCATATTTAATTGATAGATTGACAGACAGACAGACAGATAGAACATTCCATATTTAATAGAGAGACAGACAGACAGACAGACAGATAGAACATTTCATATTTAATAGATAGATAGACAGACAGACAGAACATTCCATATTTAATAGATAGATAGACAGACAGACAGATAGGTAGAACATTCCATATTTAATAGATAGATAGAACATTCCATATTTAAAAGATAGATAGACAGACAGACAGATAGATAGAACATTCCATATTTAATAGATAGATAGACAGACAGACAGATAGATAGAACATTCCATATTTAATAGATAGATAGAACATTCCATATTTAAAAGATAGACAGACAGACAGACAGAACATTCCATATTTAATAGATAGATAGACAGACAGATAGGTAGAACATTACATATTTAATAGATAGATAGACAGACAGATAGGTAGAACATTCCATATTTAATAGATAGATAGAACATTCCATATTTAAAAGATAGATAGATAGATAGATAGACAGACAGACAGACAGATAGAACATTCCATATTTAATAGATAGATAGAACATTCCATATTTAAAAGATAGATAGATAGACAGACAGACAGACAGAACATTCCATATTTGATAGATAGATAGACAGACAGACAGATAGATAGAACATTACATATTTAATAGATAGATAGACAGACAGACAGACAGATAGATAGATAGAACATTCCATATTTAAAAGATAGACAGACAGACAGACAGATAGAACATTACATATTTAATAGATAGATAGACAGACAGATAGGTAGAACATTCCATATTTAATAGATAGATAGACAGACAGACAGATAGATAGAACATTCCATATTTAATAGATAGATAGAACATTCCATATTTAAAAGATAGATAGATAGATAGACAGACAGACAGACAGATAGAACATTCCATATTTAATAGATAGATAGACAGACAGACAGATAGATAGAACATTCCATATTTAATAGATAGATAGATAGACAGACAGATAGATAGAACATTCCATATTTAAAAGATAGACAGACAGACAGATAGAACATTCCATATTTAATAGATAGACAGACAGACAGACAGATAGAACATTCCATATTTAATAGATAGACAGACAGACAGACAGATAGAACATTCCATATTTAATAGATAGACAGACAGACAGATAGAACATTCCATATTTAATAGAGAGACAGACAGACAGACAGACAGATAGAACATTCCATATTTAATAGAGAGACAGACAGACAGACAGATAGAACATTCCATATTTAATAGATAGACAGACAGACAGACAGACAGATAGAACATTCCATATTTAAAAGATAGACAGACAGACAGACAGATAGAACATTCCATATTTAATATATAGACAGACAGACAGATAGAACATTCCATATTTAATAGAGAGACAGACAGACAGACAGATAGAACATTCCATATTTAATAGAGAGACAGACAGACAGATAGAACATTCCATATTTAATAGAGAGAGAGACAGACAGACAGACAGACAGATAGAACATTCCATATTTAATAGAGAGACAGACAGACAGACAGATAGAACATTCCATATTTAATAGATAGATAGACAGACAGACAGACAGACAGATAGAACATTCCATATTTAAGAGAGATAGACAGACAGACAGACAGACAGATAGAACATTCCATATTTAAGAGAGACAGACAGACAGACAGATAGAACATTTCATATTTAATAGATAGATAGACAGACAGACAGACAGAACATTCCATATTTAATAGATAGATAGACAGACAGACAGACAGATAGAACATTCCATATTTAATAGATAGATAGACAGACAGACAGATAGAACATTCCATATTTAATAGATAGACAGACAGGCAGACAGACAGATAGAACATTCCATATTTAATAGCTAGATAGACAGGCAGGCAGACAGACAGACAGATGGGACATTCTATATTTAATAAATAGACAGATAGAACATTCCATATTTAATAGCTAGATAGACAGGCAGGCAGACAGACAGACAGATAGAACATTCCATATTTAATAGATAGACAGATAGAACATTCCATATTTAATAGATAGACAGATAGAACATTCCATATTTAATAGATAGATAGACAGACAGACAGATAGAACATTCCATATTTAATAGACAGACAGATAGACAGATAGAACATGTCATATTTAATAGATAGATAGACAGACAGATAGAACATTCCATATTTAATAGATAGATAGACAGACAGACAGATAGATAGAACATTATAGACAGACAGACAGACAGATAGAACATTCTATATTTAATAGATAGATAGACAGACAGATAGAACATTTCATATTTAATAGATAGACAGATAGAACATTCCATATTTAATAGATAGATAGACAGACAGACAGACAGATAGAACATTCCATATTTAATAGACAGACAGATAGACAGATAGAACATGTCATATTTAATAGATAGATAGACAGACAGATAGAACATTCCATATTTAATAGATAGATAGACAGACAGACAGATAGATAGAACATTATAGACAGACAGACAGATAGAACATTCTATATTTAATAGATAGATAGACAGACAGATAGAACATTCCATATTTAATAGACAGATAGATAGAACATTCCATATTTAATAGATAGACAGACAGACATACAGACAGACAGACAGAACATTCCATATTTAATAGATAGATAGACAGACATACAGACAGACAGATAGATAGAACATTATAGACAGACAGACAGACAGATAGAACATTTCATATTTAATAGATAGACAGACAGACAGACAGACAGATAGAACATTTCATATTTAATAGATAGACAGACAGACAGACAGACAGACAGATAGATAGAACATTCCATATTTAATATAGATTGATAGATCCAGAAATAATAATAGCCACAATATATAGAAGCGTTGGCACTCCTAATAACATGTAATATTTAACCGCCACAAACGAACATGAAAGTTGTGAAAGAGGCACTTATCTATTGGCCACATGATGAGGGAAACCATCCAAAACACTTTGAAACTAGCAGACATCTGAGATATCAGTATGATATCAACTAATCCTGCACGATTGATTGAATTAAGATTGAAATCACAATATGGCCTTGCGTGATTGCCAAACCTTAAAAAAGCTGTTTTAAAATATTTTTTATTAAGGTTTTGTTCCTTGGATTATAACTTTTTCTTTTTCCATGATGTGGTTTACATTTCTGTGAACTGCCCAAAATATGCATAGTATGAATTTGTAAGTTCTCTTATATAGAGTACAAAGTGCAAAATAACATATTTTACTATCAATCATCATGTTATCAATCATTTTGTCTTGTGATCTATTTATCTTTCATTGTGACTCTTAAAAAGTTTAGCTGGTCATGTGTTAACATCAAAGCCTGTTTTAAGTAAATTTCCAAAGTAAAACCGTAATCTGATGACAAAATATGTGTCAAAAATATTGGTATTGGCCACAATATTCATATAGATGTATCCCTGATAGACAGACAAACAGAGAGACATTATATCAATTGATTTGAAACATTTCTGTCTTCTCTACAGGAGCAACATGGCTGAAGATCTACAATATGTTATTTTCTATATGGTCTTATGAGGAATCCTGCGCTCTCAAAAGAACACTTCATATTTATCCAAAGATCCTCAGGTTAAATCCTCTTTTAATCCAGCATGGCTGACACCTGGATCAAACAGTCTACGCAACAGTTCCAGGAATTATCCTTGATATCTTTCTGTTTTTCACAGAGAAGCAGGAAATAAGATGGAACTTCCTCCCTGTGCTTTTCATATAGTCACTACGAGATAATCTCGCTGTCTGATGTGTGTTCTATAGAGGAGTGCTGTGGCACCGCTGTGTGCTGGTTTATTCTGGAGTTACCCGTCTTTGTGAGTTCTTGTCTGAGTCGAAGAGGTCCAGTTCGCTGCAGAAATGCTCCAGACTAATAATTACTCGCTGGTTTTGCTGATCCAGCTAGCACTGCTGACCTTTGACCTGTTCGTCAACTCCTTCAGTGAACTCCTGAGGGCCGCACCGGTCATCCAGCTGGTGCTGTTCATGTGAGTTTTTATATACTGTATGTCTGTGAAATATTCTCTACTGTTGGATGTGCAAGTCTATACACAATCTGCCGTGCCATTATTTAAATAATTATTTATATGCCAGTCTATAGGTGTGGGAACCAAGAACCAGTTCTTGTTCAGAACCGGTTCCATTTAAAAAAAAAGTACCAGAAAAGAGTACCAGAACTGTTTGATTTTCATGAATTTTGGTTCTGTTAACGGTTCTCGCACGTTCATATTTTCGCAGATGCGAACCAAATTACTCTGACAGTGTTTCCTGCTGAGGAAACACGCAGCGCGTCCAGTGTAGTCCGATTCCCTGAACTAATTACTCGTATGGGGCTTTTCCACTGCACAGTACAACGCGACTCTGCTCTCACTGTGGATAGTACCTGATACTTTTTTAGTAAAGAGAGTAGATTCGAGTCGAACCGTAACGTGCAGTGGAAAAGTGCCATTAATGAGCCGGTTCTTTTTAGTGAATCAAAAACACTTATACATTGAATGGAATTTATGCCTCAAAGTCTGCAAACATGCCTTTTTAAAGAATTGTATCAAATTGTACAAATAATTCTTCCTCAAAAGCACTGAAAGAATTGCTAAGATGAATCGTAACCGGAATCGTTAAATTCCTTACAATTCCCATCCCTACCAGTGTAAGATTGTGGTATTATCTATCTATCTATCTATCTATCTATCTATCTATCTATCTATCTATCTATCTATCTATCTATCTATCTATCTATCTATCTATCTATCTATCTATCTATCTATCTATCTATCTATCTATCTATCTATCTATCTATCTATCTATCTATCTATCTATCTATCTATCTATCTATCTATCTATCTATCTATCTATCTATCTATCTATCTATCTATCTATCTATCTATCTATCTATCACACAAGGGTAAATATGCACCGATATATTCTTCTTTTTGGGGGGGGGGGGGGGGGGGTTTCTTCCATTTTTCTCCCCAATTTGGAATGCCCTTTCCCAATGGGCTCTAAGTCCTCGTGGTGGCGTAGGATGCCTCCGCATCTGAGACCATCAATCCGTGCATTTTATCACGTGGCTTGTTGACAACCACATTATAGCGACCACGAGGAGGTTACCCCATGTGACTCTACCCTCTCTGACAACTGGGCCAATTTGGTTGCTTAGGAGACCTGAGTAGAGTCACTCAGCACGCCCTGGATTCGAACTTGCGACTCCAGGGTTGGTAGATATATTAATTTTTGACCAATACTGATTTTAACGTAAATCTATGAGCCAACACTGATATTTTGTAATAGCAAAACCGATATTATACCATTTACATATACACTGAGCACTTAATTAGATACACTTTGGCCCTATTAAAATGCCCGATGTGGTCTTCTGCTGTTTAAGCTGATCCGCCTCAACGTTCGACATGTTGTGCATTCTGAGATGATATTCTGCTCACTACAATTGTACAGAGTGGTTATCTGAGTTACCATAGACTTTCTGTCAGCTCAAACAAGTCTGGCCATTCTCTGTTGACCTCTCTCATCAATAAGGCATTTCCATCCACAGAACTGACACTCACTGGATTTATATTTTTGGCACCATTCGGAGTAAATTCTAGAGACTGTTGTGTGTGAAAATCCCAGAAATACTCAAACCAGCCCGTCTGGCACCAACAATCATGCCACAGTCAAACCAGTGAGATAAAAATGTTCTGAAGCTCCTGACCCGTATCTGCATGATTTTATGCATTGCACTGCTGCCACACGATTGGCTGATCAGAGAATTGCATGAATAAGTAGATGGGCAGGTGTGCCCAATAAAGTGCTTGGTGAGTTTAAATAATACAGAGGTAATAACTTTTAACAATGATGTCAGAAACTGAAAACATTTGCTGTTTTTCTATGTACATTTTTGGTAGACAGATGTTTTCAACCATTGTGCCATGGCCAGTTTTATTCTTTAGCGTCTAGTGCAGGAACGCCGTACTTTTTAGAGGCCGTGCAAGGCAAAAAATGAATGTCAACGTTTAAGAGCACGTCTTGAGACACTTGCGTACTGTTATATGCGTTGTGTGTGTGTCTAGCTTTTATTAGAGCAAAAACGTATTGGGTCTGAAAAGCCTGTTAGCCCATGTCCACACTAATATGTTTTAATTTGAAAACACATTAATTTCACTGTGTTTATGTTTCTCATCCACACTGGAATGGTTTTCCTCCACCAAATACAGAGTTTTAAAAAATTCTTTAATATCGCACTCTCTGCACTCCATATGGTACATACACTCACCTAAAGGATTATTAGGAACACCTGTTCAATTTCTCATTAATGCAATTATCTAATCAACCAATCACATGGCAGTTGCTTCAATGCATTTAGGGGTGTGGTCCTGGTCAAGACAATCTCCTGAACTCCAAACTGAATGTCAGAATGGGAAAGAAAGGTGATTTAAGCAATTTAGAGCGTGGCATGGTTGTTGGTGCCAGACGGGCCGGTCTGAGTATTTCACAATCTGCTCAGTTACTGGGATTTTCACGCACAACCATTTCTAGGGTTCACAAAGAATGGCGTGAAAAGGGAAAAACATCCAGTATGCAGCAGTCCTGTGGGCGAAAATGCCTTGTTGATGCTAGAGGTTAGAGGAGAATGGGCCGACTGATTCAAGCTGATAGAAGAGCAACTTTGACTGAAATAACCACTCGTTACAACCGAGGTATGCAGCAAAGCATTTGTGAAGCCACAGCACGCACAACCTTGAGGCGGATGGGCTACAACAGCAGAAGACCCCACCGGGTACCACTCATCTCCACTACAAATAGGAAAAAGAGGCTACAATTTGCAAGAGCTCACCAAAATTGGACAGTTGAAGACTGGAAAAATGTTGCCTGGTCTGATGAGTCTCGATTTCTGTGAGACATTTAGAGGGTAGAGTCAGAATTTGGCGTAAACAGAATGAGAACATGGATCCATCATGCCTTGTTACCACTGTGCAGGCTGGTGGTGGTGGTGTAATGGTGTGGGGGATGTTTTCTTGGCACACTTTAGGTCCATTAGTGCCAATTGGGCATCATTTAAATGCCACGGCCTACCTGAGCATTGTTTCTGACCATGTCCATCCCTTTATGGCCACCATGTACCCATCCTCTGATGGCTACTTCCAGCAGGATAATGCACCATGTCATAAGCTCGAATCATTTCAAATTGGTTTCTTGAACTGTACTAAAATGGCCCCCACAGTCACCAGATCTCAACCCAATAGAGCATCTTTGGGATGTGGTGGAACGGGAGCTTCGTGCCCTGGATGTGCATCCCACAAATCTCCATCAACTGCAAGATGCTATCCTATCAATATGGGCCAACATTTCTAAAGAATGCTTTCAGCACCTTGTTGAATCAATGCCACGTAGAATTAAGGCAGTTCTGAAGGCGAAAGGGGGTCAAACACAGTATTAGTATGGTGTTCCTAATAATCCTTTAGGTGAGTGTATGGTTATGTAGATTGTTTTCGAAATGCTCCGTTTGAAGTGGAGAAAAATGTACATTACAGTATGGATGAGATAATGCAAGAAAATCAATTTTTTTCAAACGAAAACGTATTAGTATGGAAAAACAGTATAGCTTCAGGCCACGTCTACAATAAAACGTTTTCATTTCGCTAGCTGCCATTTCCTTCCACATAAAACATATCGCTTTGTAAATGCTCTCCATTACCACATACTTTAGATGAAACATGGAAGTCTTTGTAAACTGATGTTATATAGGCAGGGGAAAAAAGACACGTTTTTATTAACCATCTGCTCTTTCTCTTTCTGCAGAATCCAGGACATTGGCATCCTGTTTAATGTGATCATCATTCTTCTCATGATGTTTAACACATACGTGTTTCAGGTGGGACTGGTGTCCCTGTTACTGGAGCGATTCAGAGCACTGCTCATGCTGTCCGCATTTTACCTGACTTTCAGCATCTGCTTTCACTGTTGGGTCATGGTGTGTACACGAACACATACATGTATAATATAGAACTAGTCCAGAGATGATCCTGTACAGGTCAGTTCTTAAGGCCGAAACACTCTATGCAGTTAATCATTTGTTACAGTGGCAGGAACAAACCAACAATATTCTCTTCAAACTGTTGCTTCACCATGACAGTAGTTGACTTTAAAGCAAAAACTCAACATTGAAGCGGTCAGTTCGATCTAATCTCGCTATAGCACCCCTTGTGGCAACGTTGAGAATGCAGCGCACACTTCCGTTGCGTTATGAATTGTGGTCTGACACATTTTGGATACTACGCACAAAATCAAATCATCTGCCTTCACGTACTTGCGTAGACCATGTTTTGGCCTTAAAACGTTTCCAAGAAGTTTTAGCATAATAGAAGTCATTTTTATGTACTGCTTTTTTCCCCGTCAGAACCTGAGGTGGATGGAGTCCAATCGTT
Organism: Moxostoma hubbsi; assembly: GCA_032164185.1. NCBI lineage: Eukaryota > Metazoa > Chordata > Actinopteri > Cypriniformes > Catostomidae > Moxostoma > Moxostoma hubbsi. Next base: position 19,876,595 of record JAVLUX010000049.1, on the reverse strand, counting down.
TCGTATGGACGGATGGTTTGCAGGTTCTCTTTGTCTTCCATAGACTGGGTAAGCCAGCATTTGTCAGCCAAACCTTGAATTGGATTTCACACAGAGGTCACGCTTAATCTCGTCAAGAACCTCTCAATCCCTTTCTGCGTGTTAAGAGATATATAACCTGTCTTCTAATAAAAGAAAATGTGTTATCTATCTGTTCTACTGGACTTTTCTAATGTTCTGATGCTTGATCATGCCGATGCATGTAAAATGTACAATATATTCGTATATATTTGTATTCAATTGTGGGTTATAAATATCATTTTTAAAAGCGAAATAACTGTGTTGGTTTTGTGTGTCCACAGCTGCTGTGTTGTACTTCTACTACTACAAACGCACAACCGAGTACCTGGGAGACCCCAGACTTTACGAAGATTCCCCGTGGCTACGCGATGCATTCGCTAGAGCGCGACAGTGAGCTCAGATGGTGAGAAACTACTGAAACTTGAGCCAAAATGGAGATATTACAGTGTGGTACAAGAAAAACATTACTGATGACCGTAAACGTCAAAGATATGACTTGTTTTGAATAATGACCAGGAATTTCAAGAAAACGAAATACACCCTTTGAACAGGAAAAAAAAAGACTAAAAAACTGCTGAACTGCAAAGGAAGAAGCCTCCGAGCAGAAGAGCAAATGGAGATTTAATCCCATCTCTGAAATAACCGATTTTGGGATCAACAAGAAATTGGTGCGATCATTGGATGTCAAGGTGAAAACTGTCATTTGAATTTCTTTAAACCTCATCAAGCAGTTTTAATAGTTATTGTCTTTTTATAGATGACAGCACGTGTTTCTCTTGCAATCAAAGATGTTTGTAGCTTTTCCAAGTTAAGACTTTACAATCACTTTGAAGCTGATATGTGCCACTAGTGCACCGTATAAAATTGCAAAACAATGACTGTTTATAAGACTCCCCCAATCTGCCATTGGTCAGTCTAGCAGGTAGCCCCACCCTAAACTCGCACCATTGGTTGAGCCAGTGTTGTTATGTCTGGGCTAGTTACAGTGGTTTGATCGCACAGACGACCCAAGAAAGGTTTCATAAACTTCCGTTTGCCTTTTGAGATCCACTTCTCGTTGGATTTGGTTTGAGGAATCACCATTTGTTTTTATAGTTTAATTTTATATGTTATTTAACATTTTGTTTGTAAATGTGCATTTTCAGCAAACTATTCAAATTTTACAGATGTCGGCAAAGTGTAAACAAAGTGCCTCATGGTGAAGTCATTATGGTAAACATTACGGAAAGTGAATAAACGGTGCAGTTGCGTCAGCAACGGTGCATGTGAATGCTGTAATAATGTTCTTTTTCTGGCAAATATTGTACATCTGTTTTGTGTCATTGCTGACGTTATAATAAAATCTTCCATTGGACTGATTTGTGCATGCTTATACGGCAAGCCACATTGAGTTTTAATCATGTGCAGTATGTGAATTATAGATTCACTAATAAAAATGCTAATTTTCGATATCAGTAATTACATTTGCTAAAGTAAAAACTTTTTTTCTTGATAAAAAGAAAATTACGTCATTGTGGAAATACAATTTTAACGTGTACAAACTCGAATTCTCAATTTCTGTAATTTTAGAGTAGAATTTCAAAATGATCATTCACTCGTATTCAAAGCACAATTACAGATATACATTCATTTCTTACTTGTTAAAATTCCAGTTTCACATTATCAGCTATGCAGTTCTTCCTAGTAAAATTAGATTTTTTTATATCTGTAAATTGGTTTTCAATAGTGGCAATGTTAATTTCTGATATCAATTTATCTGAAATACATTTATGCATTTGGGAGACGCTTTTATACAAAGCGACTTACAGTGCACTTATTACAGGGACAATCCCCCCGGAGCAACCTGGAGTTAAGTGTCTTACTCAAGGACACAATGGTGGTGGCTGTGGGGATTGAACCAGCAACCTTCTGATTCACAGTTCTGTGCTTTAGCCCACTATGCCACCACCACCACTCCAAATACCAAATCTAACATGTTGCAATAGATTTATAGATCTCAAAAATGTGCATTTTCACTAGTTATAATTCAACTGTTGATATCAGGAATGTTTTTACTACTAGTATAATTATATCAACAATTATCATTTTTACCAATAAGAAGATCATCGCTGATATGTGAAATTGGAATTGCATCTAGTACAAAATGATTATAGATGCATCTTTTAATTGTGTTTTAATTAGGAATGAATGGGAGATCATTTAAAAAATCTACTAGTATAAATGCAGTTAAAGATATAGTAGTTTTTTTTGGGCTTTTCAAAGTTTAAATTGAATTTAAATGACATCCATTATGATTTCAAGCATTAACGTTTCTTCTGATATCAACTATTACTAGTAGTAATTACATTCCTGATATCAATAATTAGCATTTTTACAAGTGAAAATCAAATATTTTGATACATGCATGCTGAAACAACTACACATTTATCGGTACTCCAATCACAATTGTTCTAGAATGTTCATGGTGCATTCTCACTGTAGTTGTTCATCGTTGCAGGTTATTTCACGGCTTTAGCTCAGAGACGGACGGGGATGTTTACGATGACAGACTGTTCTATTCTGATCTCTCAGATTAAGCGGGGATTTTACGCACCACTAACAGCCTGCAGGACACACGGAGCTAACTCACCCCTCTTGTGTGTGTAACCATAAGGAACTTATGAAGTAGATGTTTTAGGAAAGGTCGGCCTTATTAGTCATGTTTGTATTCATTGTTTTGTTATATATTGTTGAGGATCAGGACCTCTATAACAGAACTCAATGGGCCTACATGCCAAAGAATTGTCAACGTTCACAAAAACAACCTTTTTATGTTAAAGGAACATTCTGGGTTCAATACAAGTTAAGCTGAATGTACAGCATTTGTGGGATAATGTTTATAAACCCAAAAAATAATTTCAACTTGTCCCTCCTTTAAAAAAATAAAAGACACTTACAATGGATTAAGGGGCCAATCCGTTAATGTTCAAATACAGTTTCAGCCACAGTATGTAAATAATGTGTGTTAACATGATTTTAGTGTGAGAAAATCACTTGCTAACCTTTTGGGTGTAGTTAGATCCAATTTTACAACTTTGTTGCCATGACGACATAACACCGTAAACCCTAAAACGTTGATTTAAACTATTTTTAAATCTCAAATAATTCACAATGTAAAGTTATAACAGAAGAATTAATGTAAGTGCTTTTATAAAATTATAAGCTTCCCATTGGACACATTGACTTCCATTATAAGTGCCTCAGTGTAGCCTAAATTTGAGGGGTTTTTACAGAAAAGTAGAGAAAAGCCTAATAAAATTTTTGTGGTAATAAACATGATGCCAAAAATGCTGTTGATTGAGCTTAACTTGTATTGAACCCGGAATATTCCTTTTAAAAATACTCCTGCTTTTTAATATTATATATTCTGATACAATAAGATGCAGTTTCAAAGTGAGGTTCGTTATAGATGAAAGTTAAAATAAGGTAAATTAGTACGATTTCCTATAATAATAAATCCATACGGACAAAAACATAATTCTAGGGAAGGAAAATGTATGAATTCGCAATGATACAATAAAATGAAAGCACAGAACCATTTTTGGTTTTCTAACAAAAACTGATTTTATTGGTGAAATATTAACCCACAATCCTGCCATTTTGCCAGTGCAAACTCCACCCCAGATTCCAGCACTCGTCCCGGAATCCTCGGATCAACCCGGAATGTTTAGCTGTACGTGCCGCCGTCTTTTCCTCAACCTGACAAACACAAGATATCATGAATACTCGCTTTATTAAAGGACAAATGTTTCATTTACAGCATTTCTATCAACTATGAGTCTAAATGAAATCAAACTTTACAGCTAGACGACTGAAACAGAAAGACAAACAGCTAAATTGATTGAATGCCGATATAGATTTTGACCCAGTTGATGCTGTAGATACTCACTTTCAGATGTAAATGCCGACCCAGAGTAAAAGGAACAGGACGCCAAAGCCCATGAAGAGAGACGCGACCAGAGAGATGAGCAGCTCTTTGTACACGTCTCGTGTGTATTTTGTAGATGTGACTTCATATCTGAGAAAGTGTTAAAGATGCAAATCTAAATTCTCAAGATGCCTGATGAGATTAATTTAATTCTGTGATTCAATATACAGAAATGTAACTTTGAGAGACCCTCTTTACATCTGGTATGAACATCTGTCTCAGGTGATCCAACATGAACATGCAGTGAGGTCACGAAATCCAGAAGTCCCCCAAAAATGGTCACTGGAGACGCCTTTGGGACGGATAATACCAGGGACTTCGTTCACAGGTTTAAGCTCTCTGGAAATCACATTTGAAGGATACACAAAGAACCAGGCTGTGAAGAACATGCCGATAGCCAGCAGCACTACAGTGAGATGAGGGAACACCGCCGGATTCACCGGGCTCGTGTATCTCGTCATGGCTTCCAACTCCTGCACAAAACACATACAGCACAGAGACTACCATGAATATACCCATCTACTCTGATCAAACAGCAGACAATTTAAAGCCAGAGATTATTTAGCAGAGATGGGCCACTTCTATTTAAATTAATGGGAGAAATGGGAACACCCAACTAAAAGGCTCTGAGCACACAACAGTTAACGGATGTAGAAGGGAAGTCCTGCCTTACAGGATAAAGCGCCAATCACCTTTTATAAACAGACATCACCTGTCAATCAACTCTAGAGGCGCATTAGCTATACAAGCCAGGAAAAATGGCATGTTGTAGCATAATCCGTGGTAAAGAAGCGCCATTTATGATGCCAGTGTTGTCAGATTTTACTGCTGATCTGAAATGTATGATTGCTTGTAATCTTGACCAACTGTTTTGGAAATTTCAATCTTTTCCCATTCAAATAGATGGGAGATGCACTGGCATGACAGGAAATAACCTCCCGAGAGCGTTCCAAAGATACCCGCCAGTAGACTGACTCGCTAGAATGACTTTAAGCAGATCAAAGGCCTTTTGTGGGTATGTTTACATTTGTGATGTTTGATTGTCCGCTGAACGAAAACAGTGTGTCCGATCATTACGAAACAACAGGGCACCCTATTCCTGAATAGTCTAAAGGTTTGTACCAATTTTGGTGGATCTAGCGTGAAATCTCTGGGAGGAATCAGTGTTCGAAATTATGGTCTCATTTTAAGGATTTTGAAAAACCTAAACCAAGTTTGCAGAATAACATTATTTTTGCATCATCGCGAGTACTTAATTAAACGAGACAAACGCAAGACAAATAAACATTTAATTTACACTGTATGTAGTCAAAATTGAAATTAAATCAGAAAATGTTGGAACTGACGAGCCAAAAATCTGTTGATTTATCGGCCTGTCCAGTATATAGAGATATAACATTACACACTGTCTGAATGATGTCGGCTGACTCTCCGAATGTACTGAATGACCAGGATATCCCATCAATGGATTTTTTTTCTACCCTGACGGCACGGGCATATTCCAGGACAACAATGCCAATATTTATCGTGCTCAAATTGGGAAAGAGTGGTTCAGGGAGCATGAGGAACCATTTTCACACATGAATTGGCCACCACAGAGTCCTGACCTCATATCCTGGGATATGCTGGAGAAGACTTTATGGAGTGGTTCGACTCTTCTGGTCATTCAGTACATTCAGGTAGTCAGCTGACTTAAAAAAAAAAAAAAAAAAAAAAATTTATATATATATATATATATATATATATATATATATATATATATATATATATTAACATTAACATCTATTACAGACACACAAACTCTTGAGTACAACTGTAAGGTGATGACAGGAACAAAGCAGATACAAACTGGATATAGCTGTTAGTTAAACATGTCTACATATAGACTTTTTAGTCTGCTTGTGCAACATACACATGTATGTCTAAGAGTAATGTCTGCGAATAGTGCAATACGGTGAATCATATAATGCTGTCAACCTGCAGCTTTTGCACAACGTTACAAAACACGGTATACACACGAATACAACACACTTTATTTCTCATCTAAATTAGTATTTGGACATGCAGACGTTTAATAAATACAATACATTGCTGGAGAAACCGGTGTAATTTACCATTGTGTGACAGAAAGAAGAATCTGTCCGACCGGAAGAGAGCAGGAACAGCTACGTCACTGCAGTGTGACCGGAAAAGGAGGAACTGATAATAGAAAACAAAATAAAAGTCCTCTCGACGTTTCAAATTAGATGATGACAGACAGACAGAGATGGATAGATAGATAGATAGGTAGACAGAAAGTCAGACATATAGATAGATAGATAGACACAGACAGATAGATAGACAGACAGATGGATAGACCGATAAATGGATAGACAGACAGAAAGACAAACAGACAGACAGATAGAATATATGTTAAAATTAATCATAAATGTTATTTTATATATATATTGTATTGTGTATATATTGTCTTATAATTCAATTATTATTACATTACTTATAATAATTGTTACAATTACATATCAAAATATTTTTTTAATTATATATTAATATATGAAATATAATGTATTATACTGTATGTAATATATTGTTCATATTATTAAAATGTAATTAATGTGACATTGTTTATAACAATAATTACAATTACATTTTATAATAGATATACATAATATATAATAATATATAACAATATACTGTATATGCAATAAATACATGTTGTTGTTGTTGTTATTATTACACTATAGTAGTACAATTACATATTATGATAGATATTAATATAATATATAATACTATTCTGTATATTAGATGTAATTTATAAATTGTATTATTATAATTCAACTATTATTACATTATTTTCAATAATTATAACAATTACACATTATGATAGTTACAGTTGTGGCCAAAAATATTGGCACTCTTGGTAAATATGAGCAAAGAAGGCTGTGAAAAATGTCTTTATCGTTTATCCTTTTGATCTTTCATTCAAAATATTCACAAAAATATATCCTCTAATGGAGATCAAACAATTGCAAACACAATACAAGTTTTATAAAAAAACAAATATCTTTGTCAAATATATGTGACAAGTATTGGCACGCTTTTATTCAATAATTAGTGCAACCTCCTTTTGCCAAGATAACAGTTCTGAGTCTTCTCATATAAAGAATAATGAGGTTGGAGAACACCTGGCATTCATATTCAGAGGACCATGTTGGTGGACTCTCCACTTCAGTTCACTCCACAGGTTTACTATGGGCTTCAGGTCAAGGGACTGGGATGGTCATGGTCAGTGAACCATTTTTGTGTTGATTTTGATGTGTGTTTTGGATCATTTCCTGGTGGAAGATCCAACCACAGGCCATTTTAACATGGCAGAGGCAGCCAGGTTTTGATTTTTTATCTGTTGGTATATGATAGAGTCCATGATGCCATGTATCTGAACAAGATGTCCAGGACCTCTGGCATAAAAACAGCCCTACAACGTTAAAGTTCCTCCACCATATTTAACTGTGGACATGAGGTACCTTTACATATGGCGACCTCTCTCTGTGCGTCAAACTCATCTCTGGTGTTTACTGCCAAAAAGCTCTGTTTTTATTTTGTCTGACCACAGAACCTGGTCCCATTTGAAGTTCCAGTAGTGTTTAGCGAACTGAAGATGCTTGAGTTTGTTGTTGGATGAGAGCAGATGCTTTTTTCTTGAAACTCTATCAAACAACATGTGATGTAGGTGACGTCTGATTGTAGTTTTGGAGACTTTCCGACCCCTAGACCCAACTAATTCCTGCAGTTCTCCAGTTTGTGATCCTTAATTTAAAATATGAATGGGAATATACTTCCGATATATTTTACTCATAAGAATTTCTAGGGGTTCTAAATATTGTGGCAAACGTGTTTTGATTAAAAAAATTTGATTATTAGATTTTTGTGAATATTTTGAATGACAAATAAAAAAGATAAACAAAGACATATTGTCCCAATATTTTTGGCCACCACTGTAGATATATAGATCGAATATATATTAATATGAATCATATATTTATGATATAATATATATGAATGTATATTATATGTAATATGTAAATTGTATTATTATTATTATTATTATTATTAAACTATTACATTATAATAATGATCACATATTATGATAGATGGATATAATATATTTTAATATGAATTATATATAACATATAATACAAGGAAGTTCAGTTTCATTTAGTATCCAGAATTTTTATTTAATTTATGCATCATACTTGCATGCATTTGTATTATGGCATCACATACATGTGAAAAAAAAGTGAAACAAATTATGCAGTCGAACTAAAAATGATTATGACATACAAAAGAGGCTTTCAGAAAGCTTGAATAAAAGAATGGAGCAGGGAACATGCTCTAGAAGATGTACACATGACTAAATGGACAATTTATATATATTTTTTTAATATTTTAGTGCTTACTGGGCTTTAAGCCTTAAAGATAAACATAAAACAGACAACTGAAAAAAAATTATATATATATATACATACACACACATACACACTAGCTGCCAAAAGTTTGGAATAATGTTCAGATTTTGCTGTTTCGGAAGGAAATTGGTACTTTTATTCACCAAAGTGGCTTTCAACTGATCTAAAAGTATCGTCAGGACATCACTGATGTAAACTGCACCATCACTATTTTAAAAAATGTATGATCAAATCTAGACAGCAGAATCACTCCAACACCTTATCCTTGAGTAATCATGATAAATTGATCATTTGGTTCTTGAAAATCACTTGCCATTAAATTAATCACAGTTGAAAGATATTTGCATCATTAAATGAAGCTGAACATTGTCTTTGTGTTTGAGTTGCCACAGTATGCAATAGACTGGCATGTCTTAAGGTCAATATTAGGTCAGAAATGGCAAAAAAAGAAACCGCTTTCTCTAGAAACTCATCAGACAATCATTGTTTTGAGGAATGAAGGCGATACATTGCTTGAAATTGCCCAAAAAACTGCAGATTTCATCCAAAGCTGTAACTACAGTCTTAAGAGACAAAGCACAACTGTCTCTAACAAGGACAGAAAGAGATGTGCTCGACCAGATGTGCAACTAAACAAGAGGAGAAGTACATCACAGTCTCTAGTATGAGAAATAGACGCCTCACATGTCCTCCGCTGACAGCTTCATTGAATTCTACCTGCTCAACACCAGTTTCATGTACAACAGTAAAGAGAAGACTCTTATGGGAAGAACTGCAAAGAAAAGCCACTTTTGAAAGAGAAAAACAAAAAGAAAAGGTTCGAGTGGGCAAAGAAACACAGACATTGGACAACAGATAATTGGAAAAGAGTGTTACGGATCTGAACCCCATTGAGCTTTTGTGGGATCAGCTGGACTGTAAGGTGTGTCAGAAGTGCCCGACAAGACAGACACATCTATGGCAAGTGCTACAGGAAGTGTGGGGTGAAAGGTCAAGTGCTACAGGAAGTGTGGGGTGAAAGGTCATGTGCTACAGGAAGTGTGGGGTGAAAGGTCAAGAGCTACAGGAAGTGTGGGGTGAAAGGTCACATGAGTATCTTGACAAACTGACCGCTAGAATAACAAGGATCTGCAAATCTAGTTTAAGAAGTTCTGAACATTTTCTTCACATTTTAATAGTAATTTTTCACGTTATTAATGTCCTGACTAAACATTGTGATCAGTTGAATGCCACTTTGGTGAATAAAACTACCAATTTATTTCCATAAGAGCAAAATCTGAACATTCCAAACTTTTGGCTGCCAGTTTATATGTATATATGTATATACTGCCCCATTGGTGGTATCACATTTTATACCACAGATTAACATCCAAATATCAACAAAAAAAATTTGTACCACATTTACAACATGTTTTAAATAAAACATTACATGTTTTTCAATCTAAAGTGTTATGATTAATAAAGCACAAACCATAAATGTAGTAAAATTACTTGTCATTAAAACTAACCATAATGTCTGTAAAAGAGCGAAAAGAACAGAATTTAATGAGTTATTACAAACTAACAATAAAAATCCAAACTGCATTCTCACAAAAGCATGTAAAATAAGTTTTATATATTACAGAGAATTTTATCATTGTTTTAGATGCCACAGAAAACATTAGAAAACTATTTACAGTGCATAGTTTGGAAGTGCTTCCTTGTGTTTTCACGTGTTTTTGCTTTATTCAGATGTGATATTGTTTAAAAAAAAACAAAAAAAACATATATTTCAGATAATCATCACCAAGGTTTTTTTTTTCTCTCTCCCGCGGTTTTATTTTAAAACTCAAAATCATCCTCCATTAGTGGTAAATTAGGAAAATTGTAATTTTAGTGCACAACATTTCACTTCTCCGTTTCAGTTCATTATTTCTCCGTGAATACACGACTAACATAATCCCATATCATCCAGCCTCACAACAACTTCATTATGGCTTACCTTATTGCTTAAAGTATTTCATAAAAATCTAAGACATCAAAACGTTATCTATACAAGAATACGGATCAGGCAAATACTAAAAAGTTAATCCAAATGTACATAGTGCTGGATTGCAAAATAAAGGGAAACATTTTACAAAAAAAAAAAAAAAGTAGAAATGACCATGAAATAAAGTAAATCTACTGGGTTGTTTAATGAAGCTGATAAGTTGTCTAACAAATTATTTTGAGAGCCGTTTTGCTCTTTGAGCAACAGTGATTTAATGTTAACATACCTGTTTACAATTAGAGTCAAGACAAAAAATATTTATAAAACTATACAAGATTATACTGCTACTGTATATATTGTTTTAAATATGTATTTTGATGTATATATTGTGTACTAAATATGGTAAATAGGCCTTCAAAGTATGCAAAGTATAGGTAGAAATTGAAAGAATATACAGTGCGTATATACAGTGCGGAACGTAACGAATAAAGTAACATTGTTTAAACTCAATGTGGTTCCTGACGTGTCATTGAGCGTATATTTATCTAAAACGATGGTAACGATGATCCAGTGCTTTTGCCACAGTGCTTGACTTTCAAAGCGAGATTCCAGTGTGAATTAATTCCAGTTTTTGCAAGCTAGAGAAATCCAGTAGTTTTATTTATGGTTTTACACTTTGTTTAATTTTTGAGATGACCTGATGTATTTACTACAGTAGCTAACTTTTCAATATGTTCACTTTCCATATCGTTTATGACATATCTGTATCTCTTAATTGTTGATGCCAGTTTTTCCCGTTTGGCTCCAGTGGATACATATTTTGAATGGACTCTACATTAGAAATGACAAAACATGAGGTAAATAAAATCAATTAATAATGAGCCTGTTGGTTCAGTTAAAGCCATTTCCAGTGTGTGTGTGTAATATTATACACACACACACATATATATATATATATATATATATATATATATCTCAATGTCTAAAACAAATTTCCAAAAAAAAAAAAAGTTAACCTAAAAAAAGAGTTAACCTAAAAATGTCCAACAACAACAACTGCAAAACATGATCACCTCACGACTACACACTGGTACCTGTTTATATTATATCTTGGTGAATCAATATACATTTAACATGCAAGTGTGTGTGTGTGTGGAAGTGTGTATATAAGCTGTAATATCTCAGCGAAACAAGGCTAAGTGATCTTGGTGTGCCGAAAACAAAAAATATTTACGAAATATGCTCATTTTCCTCTCGTCTTTAATATGCAATGAAATATGCATTTTAAAGGGCAAACAGAGATAAGACGTCTTTATCGGTCTGCCCAGATAAAACTGTCTCTGAATCTGGGGCGGCGATTCGAGCAGACACATGAGAAGTAGAAATGCTGTAAAAGCTCTTTAGCACGTGGTTTGAATGTGGAAACTGTACTCAGAGAACTGGGGTGTAACGACATCATCTTCCTCTCCGCTACATCCAGTTTTACTCTGTGAACAGAGAGGTTAAACAGTTTAATCACCTACAATCGGGGTTAGTATTTTTTAAATCATAGTTTTACTCTATAAAAGAAAATCTCTAACTTTAGTTAACCTCTTTTCAAACTCAAATTTAAAAGCTCAGTATTTACACATATACAACCCCAAATAATAATAATAATGAGAAAAAAAAAGACTCCAATTATTTATAAATAATATCGTATAGGTTTACAATCTTATGATGAATAGAATTTAAAAATAAATACATATTTTTGCTGTTGTTCATACTTTGTAAGGATGTACATCTGGCTCTGTTCACCCCGTCTCCGAAATGTTGGTGAAAATCAATGCCCTCTAAAATGACTGGTTGGAGAGTTTCTTCATTAGAAGAACTCTATAATTTTAGGTTTCACTTATTTTCTATAGGCATCGATATATTGCGTTCAGTTGATAATGTGTGGTCAATGTTAATGCTGTTAAAGCTATACAAAAACACATATAGCTTGGAGGTGCGTACAAAACACAGCGGAAAAGTCTTGTCTTAGCTTATAGCAATACGGTCAAAGACCTTCTTCGGGCCGTCTATCAATTTCTTTGAAGATTCTTCCAGTTGCAAGGGAAGTGTATTACTCTTACAGTCTACAAATTACGCAAATATGAGTACCCTGTGTGTTTAAACTTCGTTGTCTTCTGGGTAGTGGCTGTTGTCCTCCAGGCATGCGTTTGGTGGCTCCGCTTAGTTCTGGTGGCTGAGGGGGCCGTTTGGATTTGTTAAGGAATAGAGGTGCAGACGTGTGACTCAGACGATTCTTATTCCGGCTGTCTTTGTCCAGCGGCCGCGACTTTGCCTTCTTGTTAATAGTGGCCTGGGTGGGGACAGCTGTGCTTGAGTCTGAGAGAGAAAAAGGAAAGTGTATATAAACTTAATATAGATGGCATGCAGCAATGTTTGAATGAGTTCTTTCACTATAAAAATAAAATCAACAATAACTGGCTTAAGAGCAGCCACGGGCAGCGCAGAGCAGCTTTTGAGAACTCGAATAATATGACCAAAATTATTTTAACATATTGATTTAATGATTCATTCATGAAACTGATTCAATGATTCAGCTGTTGAAGTCAACATTTTACTTCTGTAACGACATATTTCAGAGTGAAACAAGAAAAATATGTTTTATCCGTTTGGAATTGATTGGACTGTGAAAAGTGGGCGTTAGATACAAGAATGGAGTAAAAAGTTTATAAGTATCTGATTCTTCTTTCGGCTGCTCCCTTTAGGGATCGCCACAGTGGACCATCCGTGATCTGCATATTTGACTTTGCACGCCGGATGCCATTCCTGATACTCACTCATCCAATTTTGTATGCGTTTAACCCCTATATCAATGACTGCCCCATCGCCTAAAACACAGAGTCTGGAAAAGTCAAAACAGAGAGCATATAATTGATCTGTCATAATTTGAAACTTGTCTGGTGTTGTAGTACCTGGTGTGGATTGGTTGTTGCTTGGCAACAGACTGATGGTGGCTGATTGGTTGGTTGTCGCAGGTGTCGGAGGGCAGCAGGCTGGGTGATTGGACAGAGATGGAGAGGTTGATTCTGTGTACAAACAAAAACTTCAATTCAACTTTGAAAATAATAATGTATGGGCGAATATGTATAAAGTACATATAGAAATAATTATAGCGTCTGCATTATTTGTGTGTGTTGTTCTGGTACCTGGAGAAAGAGTGGACGTGGTTACTTTGGGAGGGGAGAAAGAGGCCTGATGAGCCAATCCCAGAGTAGAACGAGACCTGTTTAATAACCCATAGAATTGTGGGTTAATTGTTTCTCATAGACAGCAATGAGATTAAATGGAGAGCAAATGGAGAATACTCTGATGCTTCTCTTGAGAAAAAAGACCTCAGTAATCTCACATGTCTCCTCTAGAGTTTCAAAAAGGATCTCAACAATGACTAAAACTGTGCTCAGATTTGCAAAGATACCTATTCTGCAAACAAAAGTCACGAGATTTCCTCATAAAATCTTTTAAAATGCAGCATGAAATCGTTCCGTGCTGAACAGGAGGATGAAGTGATACAGAGGAACAGAGAAAGAGGAGTGGAGAGCGTACCACAGACAGAAGGATGGACAGAATGTGACAGTTGCAGTGAGGAAGGGCGTCCAAGAGACCAAGAGAAGGCAGCGGGATGCAGAGCTACAAATGACAGGAAATACACTGAGAGAATGAGTAAGGAGATAAAACGAGAGTATATAGGCATAAAGAGACAGAAAAGAACATGATGTGTTTGTGAGTGTGTGTACATACCCCTCGCTATCAGTTATGGTTCCACGGTGTTGAAGATTGAGCACATATAGGATGGACATGGAGATGACACTTTGGAATGAGACAAAGCGAGATGATAGTGAGCATGAAATACTATTGTAATAATGATTTGGGGTGAAATTTATAGTTTCTCACCTAAATGCCATGATGATGACCAGTGCCAGGATGGTGCCCTGCATTAACTTGAGACTCAGGCAGCCCTGCTCTGGGACGGACTTCTGCAAAAGCACACCAGTCAACAATTATTTAATCTCATCTCAACCACTCCTTTCTATTTATTCCAGCTCACTCCATACATCCCATTTTATCCGATCTCATCTAATCCCACTGCATCCAATTACATTCCATATTTTTCCAATCAATTCCAGTCTCTTTCCATTCCACCCCACCACATTCCATCACTTTCCATTCAATTGCTTCACGTTCCATTCCATCTTATTCCATTCCATCTTATTCCATCACATTCCATTCTATTGAATCACATTCCAGTCTATCACTTTCCATTCCATTTCATCACATCCCATTCCATCTTATTCCATTACTTTCCATTCAATTACATCACATCACATCCCAGTCCATCACTTTCCATTTCATTCCATCTTAATATATTCCACTCCATTCCATCACATCGTTTTTGTTATTAACACTTTTTTTATTTATTCATATACTGTATATATATATATATATATATATATATATATATATATATATATATGTATGAAAGAATTCCACAAAGAACAGAATCCACAATTACTACCATCATTTTGTTTCTCTCCACATGGTCCTCTCTGAGAGCCTTCCAGAAAGGAAAAATGCCTGTCCCATTTCTTACCAAAAGGGTCCAATCTACCAAACTGTTTAAAGGACATCTTTTTAAATGCCGTCACCCTGTCCGATTCGGTGAACCATTCTTGAAATGAGAGAGAGTGCCAATTGACTTCCGTCCTCTAAGAATTATTTGTCTGAAGATCAGTACGGCAGTTTGGACCCAGCTTTTAGTATATTTGTCACCTAGTTTAAAAACTGCCCCATCACCCAATTTACATCATTTTTTTTTAACACTGGACTTCAACACTTACTTAATTTACTAATTTTAAACCATGACCTGCACTGCACATAAATAACTAATATTGGCATTATCATTACTTTCAATTCCATTCCATTCAAATTTAATCTATTACTTTCTATTCCAGTCCATCTTAAACCATTCTATCCTACACCAAATTCCATTCTATTCCATCTTATTCAAATACATTCCATTCTGTTCTATATTATTCCATTAGATTCCCATCCCATTCAAACCAATTCTTGTGTTTATATACTTTTTTTATTTTAACAGTGAAATATGTTTAAAATCATACCTTGTTTCCTGGCTTGGCTGTTTTCTTCTTGAGTGGGACACTTCCTGTTCTGCTAAAGTAACTTCCTGATAGGCTGGAAAATAAAGAGCAATTGTTTTTTAGACTTCACTCTGAATACACAAACAAATCCACCTGTGTGTGCACAAACAGACAAACACATACACACACCTTACTGTGCCTCCACTGACGGTGCTCTTCATGCTGTCCAGCCGGCGCAGTTTAGCGAGTTTTCGGCTCCAGCGTTCAAGTTCGTCAATGCGAGTCTCCAGATTATCGGTGAGTTTGCAGAGTTCCTTCACTGCCCCCACATTCTCCATAAAGATTCTCTCCTGTAGAATTACAAACACACTCATGAAACGATCAGTGTGCTGAAGTCAGTATCAGTGTGTGTGTGTGTGTGTTCTCGTACTTTATTGACGACCAGTAGATTTGGGATGGTCTCTCCATTAGCACACAACACGTCTCCGCCCTCTTTCACAGCTTCCGGCAAAATCTGCTGGACTTCCTGTGCAATCACCCCTGATGGCACACACATACTAACCTGTCACTGCCTGAGTGGATTGTAAGTGGACTTTATGAGTGAACTTTATGTTAAAGTTTCTTACATTCTAAACTGTATCTGAAAAAATACTTTTTGGGTGATGTCACAAAAAAGTCCAGGTCATATTTCATCCCACAATCAAAGGAATAAACATGTACAATACATTCTAATTACTATAATGCAAAAATTTATTAAAATGTATGTGTCTAAAAAAATTCTACATTAAAAAACAAAACAAAACAAAAAAAAACTGGTTGACTGATCAGCCGTCTGGTTTCAGAGGAGTCTTTAAGCACTTTTTACCTTGTCGGGCTGAGAGACCATCTTAAACCAGCTGTTTTTGGGGTGACCGAGACACATTTTTACATTATTTTGTGAGATTCACACTTATATTCCGGAACTATTGGGACTGGGATTATAATTTGTGGTGACATTACCAGTCTCAGCAGTCGCATCAATGCCCACTGTGGCTGCAAACTCAGGCTTATACTGATAATGCACCAGCCTCATTTGGGAAATCCGCCTCAAGTTATCGGTGGTGTCCACCTGAGAAAAAAAACAAACAGAAAAAACTGAAAGAAAGAAGTCAGCAAAGTGCAAATTATCACAGGTGAGTGTACATGAATAGACACATACACAAAAATACAAATCTACCTCCTTCACATTCTCCTTGGCTCTAATATCAGAAGGGTGCACAAGGGAACCCATGACCTTCAGGTTGCCGTGGACGACCAGGACCTCGTCGGGACGATCTGTGTTGATGCCCACCCGGCCGTGATGGTACACAGAGTCTGCCAGCTGCCCTCTCTGCCACAACACTTCGCTGTCACTTTCAAATTGACCTGGGTTAGATGCCTAGAGAGAGAAATAAAAAAAAGAAAGGGGCTGAGTGATAGAACAATAATGTAAGTATATTAGCTGAGAAAGCAAGTTGTTACTACAATTTCAGCTTCAAATAGTCATTTTGCAAACATCAGTTTCAGTATTTTCTATTATCTCTAACTAACATGAATAAAAATGTTCAAAAAAGCCATTATAAACGAATCGATTACACAGAAACTCTTAATTAATAAGACAAGAAAAAGCTAATCTTTAGAATCCTGTATACAGTGATTGGTCAGAGTCTGATAATTGACACACAGAGACAGGCTGTGATTGGAGTAGGTCGGTCAGACACGACCAGACTGACAGCGGTTACCCTGACGATGATCCTCTCAGAGACTTGAGCAGCCACCGTGAAGCTCTGACTGTGAAACTGCGCCTGAAGAGCTACAACCAGCATGAAGTACCTACACACACACACAGACACAAAATATATAGTTAAATGTTTTATTAATGAAACATCCTGAGAGTTTTTGTTTTTAAATGAATATTCTGGGGTATTTTGAACATCCCTCAGATTGTAAAAGCGAATGGAAAACGTGTTTACGGTAAAATGTTCAAATGAAGGCCTAGTAGGGAGTATTTCAGAGTGGTTATAAGCTGAAATGTGAAGCTTGCATTTTTGTTTAAGCACATACAAGATTTTAAGAAAAACGTTGTTATTTGAGCTATAAAGTTTAGTCTTATAATGTCTAAAATTATCTTTTTTGAAGAGCGACTCATTTTACAGCTAGATGCGATGGATTAAGTGTTTGGTATTAGGCCTGTTTTTTATGTTTTAAATGTTTATTCGTGGTGCTGTGTGTTCGCCTGCTAAGATTTCATTTCTGTATGCATTTTCCTAACGTTTTAAAAAACTGAAGGATGAGAAGACATTTCCTGGTGGTAAACGATTGCATGCCACAGATGTTGTCAATAGCTCTTAACCCCTTACTATGGTGCATTTTTGGGCTCGCAATTTTTCACACTAAAAGTTCACAAATCACACATACTGTGGACAAATTGCAAAAAATTTATCTCATTTTTGCCCCCCCCCCCCCCCCCCTATTTTTTTGTTGTCCTAATTTGTAAACGTAATTCTGGTTCTGTTCACTCTACTTCACTTTGAAAAGTCTTATTTTATTCCACTAGATGGCAGCAAGAAAAAAAAAATTCTCTATCACATTACATCACAATATACAGATATGAAATGTTTTAGCCTTCACGGATGCGCTCGTCCATAGACATTCAGTCTAATTTTCAGTTCAAGCACCACCCTTGTTATTTAATTGAATATCTCGGCCTCTCAGTGGACTAGAAGTTCAATCTAGGTCATTAGATAACTGAGGTCCTCCCCTATGTGGTGATATATAACATTTTAACATCAATAGTCGAAAACATATTTTCTGATGATTTGTTTAGCATGCTTTTTCCTGGAAGGCATATTTTGTTCTGGACATCTAAGATACAACATTAGACTAAGATTAAACTTTATTATCATTGTGCAGAGTACAGGTACAGAGCCAATGAAATGCAGTTTTTTCACATATCTCAACTAAGCTGG
Source organism: Moxostoma hubbsi (assembly GCA_032164185.1). NCBI lineage: Eukaryota > Metazoa > Chordata > Actinopteri > Cypriniformes > Catostomidae > Moxostoma > Moxostoma hubbsi. The sequence continues at coordinate 19,858,005 of JAVLUX010000049.1, read as the reverse complement.
GGTCAGAGCGCAGGGTCAGCTATGAAACAGCGCCCCTGGAGCAGACAGGGTCAAGGGCCTTGCTCAAGGGCCCAACAGTGGTATCTTGACAGTGCTGGGACTTGAACCCCCAGAGCCTTAACTGCTGAGCTACCACTGGCCCAATTTAAATTATTCAAGCAAGCTCACAGACAAGTGAAAAATGGCTCATTTTTTAAAGAGCTTCTGAAGGTAAAAGCAGATATAAAGCTATTTTAGCTATTTGGGGCTTACAGCAGCAGTTATCGGACCATAAAAGAGACATTTGTATTTGATGACTTTCAGAAATCATACTTCACTTTGTGATTCTTTTGAAAATCTTTCAAACTGTGGTGTTAGGGCAACAAAATATGTGAAGGACTTTTATTTTCATAGAAATATTTCTACCCATTAGCTCTAGGGGCCGCTAATTTTCAATGCGAATGTGAATTGAGGCCTTGTTTTGTTATTTTATGTATCATAAATGCAGAAGATATGGTTATCTCTGAAAAGTTCAGATTCTAAGCTTTCAAATGATACCTCATATGCCTAACTTCTATGTATACAGAGACTTTAACATTTTAAGCGTAAACTTGTTTTGCAACATAACGTCCCCCTTTGGACCCGTCAGCGGCTCCATAGAGTTTAAGGGGATTTATGCTACAAAAATAAACTCTGAATATTCTTTTAAATGTTAGTGGTTTTTTTTACTCAAGATCAGATTTCATACCTTTGGTCAGGGTTCGGCTTGCCTTTCTTCCTCATGTTATTGGCTGTGGTCTCGCTGAAGTGCAGGCGACCCACGGTTACCTTTGTAACCTGCTCTGGTGGCAGTGTCACTCTGTGAAACAACCGGTCAACATTTATATCACATGACATCTCAAATCCACACTCATAAAACTGTTCAAATGTAATATTTCATAGAAACTAGCTAAAAGCTAACTTACAGCACTGGTTTGAAGGGTCTCTTACTGCGGTCAGACTGCGACTGCTCCACGTTAATGGACTGATTCATCGCTTCCAACTGGAATACACAACATTTATACAGTAATATACCTTTTTAGTAGGAGTAGTGGAAGTATAATTATCAAATGTTAACAATTCCGAGTTCCGTAAATATTCATCAATTATTTATGATGATCTTATAGGACTTATTCACGCTAGTGCCATCTTTTTTAATGGGAATGACAACAAGGCTGTGAGGGATAAATTTACATCTATTCACTGTCACGAACAGTATAAAGCTGTAAAATGCTCCTAGATCACATCTGATTTTCCACAACTCATGTTGTCTGAAGTTTTATGTCTATTGAATGTTCTTGAATATATGTTTTAAATATGTTTTGTCCATGGCATGATCCAGAAACACTTTAAACTGCAGTACAACCCATTGAAGAGACTGTACGTCTATCCCTCAAAGCCTTGTTGTCATTCTCGTGAATAAGGTCTACATAATTATGAACTTTTAGTGTCGTTTTGTACAAATGTTCACCTTGACGCCATTGAGTTTCAGGTAAAAGCATTCGATCGGCTGCAGTCCATCACTGGTCTTTGCGTATTTGGGATCTCCCGGCATTCCAATGTACACAGTCACCTGGAAGTGATTTTTCTTCTGACACACAAATGCGTCGTCAGCCAAGGAGAAGTTAAAACCCTTATCTGCGTCCACTCTGTAGGTAGGCATCGGCCTGAAGAAAGAGAGAGAAATGAATTTGCATTAAAAGCAGAAAAGAGATGGAGAAGAACATGAGACTAAGGTACTTAGACATTGACCCTCAGGACAAAATTATATCTAAATGTTTTAATATTGTATATTTTTAATATTAAATAACTTGTGTGATTATATTGTCCATGTACTAAAGTGTGGCATTTATTTATTTATTTATTTATTTTTAATTATTAATTTCCAGTAGAGCGCAACAGTCTGGTTCTAGAAGTACAAATCTGACAAATTTTTTCCATAGGCGAATTGATTTTTAACATGAACGTATCCATTATTTCCTGAACGTCGAAGTGTTCCACGGTTCGGCAGTTTTCAATTTCCGGTCTCCAGTGTTTTCAATCGCATCTGCATTTATTCTTAGCAGGTAAAATATAACATTTGTAGAAATTGTCAAAATGTAAAAAATAAAAACGTGGCTCTAGAGTGCCGATACTTCACAGAGTCAAGATGACCGTTTATTCATCTGAGAAGATGACATGAAGCGATGGTCCGAGTTTAGTTATGTTGATATCATTAACTACTTTGAGTTGTTATGATAGCCAAGAACTGCACAAGTTGAGCATTTAAATGGTTGTTCTCTATCTGGATCGCTCGTTTCAGTTAGTTTTACACTGCATCTCGAGACCAGAATCCGAAAACAGGCAATTAGAATCATCATGATGTGGCCCTGTTATTGCTCAGGAAAAATGAGGATAAACCTTTACAGACAGATCTGCTGTGAACTCCAAGTCATCTTTGGAGCGCTCTAGAGAAGCTCTTTCCTGTCATGAAAGTACACCTCCTTTCTACTTGAATGGGGAAAGACCGAAATCTCAAAAATGGCTGTTCAAGGTTATGATCAAAGGACATATTTCAAATCAGCAGTAAATTCTGACAACACAGGGTTGTCAGGGTTCTGCCCTTAGGTTTGGATTTTTAACTCCACCCACTCGTTTGTCTTGTTACCTGTCTGATTATTAGCTGATTGTTCCCACCGGTTATTCCTTGTTATCTCCTTGCTTTCTTCCCAATATAACCTCAATGTGCTTTCTGTGCTATGCCAGTTTGTTTTGGATGTTTGTGTGAATTTTTCACTGTCAGGTGTCTGTTAGTCAGTTCCTGTTGTCCCAGCCAGTCTTCTCTTTGCTTGCCTGGACTGTTGAGTTTCCCCGTCTGGGGTAGTTTTTGTCTATATTCTGTTATTTTGTTAATAAAAGCCCTTATCTGCCATCTTACATTTGGGTCCTCTCTATTCACCCCTGGTGATCTGTGACACTAGTGTCATAGATTGTGCTTTATCTAAGCTTGCGCTATAAATTACATTTTACTGGCTTGAAGAGCTATTGCTCATTTACTCGAGTTGATTGACAGGTGATGTCTGTATCTAAAAGTGTATTGGCTCTTTAAACTGTAATGTGAGACTTCCTTTTTACATCCATTGACTGTTGGGTATTTCAGTTTCTCCCATTAATTTTAATAGAAGTGGCCCATCTCTGCTAAATAGTATCTGACTGCACTACCCATGATCCTATGGATAAACGATCCACCAATCACAGAACTGTGGTGAACAAAGTGCTTCTAAAGAGTTCTGCATCAACGGCCCACTCCCATGATGCAATTTTAACCAATAGTTTAATATTTTTAAATAGTTTGTAATTCAATTCCGTCATCCGCAATGCTTAGTGGGATTGTAACTCTTTCCCTCATTATAGACGTTAAAGGAATATTCCGGGCTCAATACAAGTTAAGCTCAATTGACCGCATTCAGATTTATTTTAACTTGTCCCTCTTTTTCCAGGGTTCCCGCAGATCCTTACAAGTCTTAAAATGTTTCAATTAGATTAAAAAAAAAACCCTGCAGCAACCCGGTTTTCTTCAACCAAAAAATAAAGCAAAAATCTGTTCCAGTGAGGCCAAAAGTATAGCCACAAGACGTAAACAATACGCGTGTTAACTTGATTTTATTGTGATAAAATCACTTGCTAACCTTTTCTGTGTAAAGTTATATCCAATTTTATAACTTTGTTGACATAACGACGTGACGTTATAAATCCTAAAACCCTTAATTAACCATAAAAACGATATAAACAATTTTACAGCTTAAATGATACACCAGTTTTAACAGAAGTGCTTTTATTAAAATTATAAGCTTCATTTTTCTGCCTTCAAACCATCCAAAAACCGGCCCCATTGACTTCCATTGTAAGTGGCTCTATGTAACACAGATTTTTGCCTTTTTTAAAGAAGGTTGCAGATTTTTTTAATATGATACGACTTCTTTAAATACACAGTCTTAGCTTTATCTTTTTGTCAGATTTTCAAATACATTTTTGCTTCAAATCAATGCTTGAAGGATTATAATGATTTTATTAAACCTCTATGGAACAAAAGAAAGGGAAAAATACTTCCAGAACCAAGACCGCTGAAAAAGTGGTTGGGCAATTTTGAGTGTGATTGGCTAATCTAAAAAAAAAAATAGTAATTAAATACATTTCCATCAATGTTTTGATATTAGTTTGATCGTGTTTTTTATCTACAAAATAAAGCTATACACCATTTTTTCAGTTTATCGTAGCACTTATAAAATGAACTAAGTTATGAGAAACTGAATAAATGAAACTTTTATCTGTGCGGAAAACCTACATTTGCATCACTAACTCCTGCCACTTCTTCACGATCATTCTCTCTCTCTCTCTCTCTCTCTCTCTCTCTCTCTCTCTCTCTCTTTTAGCCAAATCTCTGCTCTTGCTCTCACTCCTACACACTGTTCACCTCAATGGAATTCACTGACCTCTACCATCCATCTCACTCTCTTCAATCTCTTTTTAGTACTGCCTGATACCTCCCTATGCCCCGTTAAATCCATCCCAAACACACTCACACACTCTAGCCCTGAATACATGTCTCATTCCTCTCTCTGACATAAATCTCGGTGCAGAGGTGTGTAAGAGCAGGGTAGCACCCACAGTTCTTTTCCACTGCTGTCGTATAATGGAGTCCATTTGTTCTGCTGGTGCGGCTGCCACTTTATGCACTGGTAGTTTGGATCCAGGTATGAGTTTTCTGCATCCTGCATCAAACCTGCGAAAACATGAACACAAACGTCATCTAGTGTCAATCCTGTTTGGTGCACCTGTGTGTGTGTGTGTGTGTGTGTGTGTGTGTATGTGTAAGGAAGTGTTTCCTTCTGAATCTACAACAATTTTACATTTTAGCTGTTTTGTGCAGTCTGAACTGAAGTTGATGAGACAGAAAGAATTGGCGGCATGAACTAATAAACAGAAAACAATCTTGTGTTATGTTGTACTCACTGGTTGCACACAACAACAAACGTAGCGCACTATGGCGTTTTTATTTTAGTGATTTGGTCAAACTGATTAACAGATCAGAATGAATCAAACTCCTCAGCTATCGTCTGCATATTTGAAAGCTTTGTGAGATTTAGATTGGTCTAATTACTGACTGGCTGTATCTATGACAACACAGTAAACAGTTAAGTGTTGTGTTTGTTAGAGTGCGTACTCCTTTTTTTAACATATTTAAAAATATGTATTTTTTATTGATAGGATTCACTGAACTGAGCTCATACCGGGCTACTTTACAATGCATACAGCTGATCCTACAAATTATTAAATAATGCTTTTTTAATTAGCTGGCAAATTAGAACTGTTTCGTTCTCATCATTTGCAAATTTGTTATCACAACAATTATATTGAGTTATATATAAAAAAGATGAGATAGCCATGTCTTATATATATCGTTGGAAAGGTCTCAATTCGTAGAATCCAATGAGCAAATTTGTTTCACTCAGAGGCCAAACTGCAGTGAGTATTAGTGTATGAAATTCCCACAGGCACACACACACATACATATATATATATATATATATATATATATATATATATAATAAAACAGTGTCTTTTTGGTCACGTTTTTCCTTATTACTTCCTGAAACATACATATGACATAGACAATGACATATTGTAACTTACAACAGACTATCCCGATTCAAATGAGCCTAAACACAACATAATATAATAGAGAAAATCTTCAAGTATTCCTCAAAGTGTGTACATGGACACGATGCACAAAAGGGCCCTCAACACATGTTGTGTGAGTGTGTGTTTGTGTATGTTGTGTGTGTGCACATGTCCGAGGACTTTGTATGTGCAAATACACATCCACATATGTGCTCATCTAAAGGACTGGGATGCTCCTGAACACTTAATATTTCTGTATTTTGTATTCTAATTCATTCATTTCCAATGGCCGGTCAATGGACCAGGAATAAAACAAGTGCAACAAAGTGAAATAAAACCGACCAAAGACCAAATATTTTTTTGTGTATTCAGAAGTAAAAAAAAGAAGAAAAAAAGTTGTCCAGGTCAAAATAACCAGAACACAACATAAGGTTTAAAGGGGAGCTATTATGCAAAATTCACTTTTACATGGTGTTTGTTCAGAAATGTGAGTCGGCAGTGTGTACACAACCACCCTACAATGTTAAAAGTCCACCCACTCCTCTTTCTTATATTTCTATTAATCAAAAACAGTGCGTCAAAATGAACGGTTTTTGTCATGTTAGAGCAGGCCAGGCCCACGACTGGTGACTCATTGGAAAAAGTAGTTTGTTACTCAAAAGCTACACTATTGTAATATAACGTAAAAATTAAGTTAGTTACTCTGGATGTAAAGAGTGTGTGTACCTGGCTCTTGTTTGATGATGCCCGTGTGTATCTGAGAGTTGAGAGTGCTGTTTGGAGAGTCTGAGTGTTTTCTCTTCTTTGCCGGATGAACAGGAAGTCCACTAGATAAACAAGGACATGCACAATAAGAACTTGTAAAGGATGATGTGGAATTTTGCACTCTTATACTCCTAGACTTTTTCTCCATTTACTGACTCTCTGTCACTCAACATGGAAAGAAAAATCACAAATTAAATCTATTTTTGTTACTCCAAGACAGCAATGAGATTAAATCTGAGGAAATGGAGACCTTTGCTTAAATCTCCTGCTTCTAAGACTTCTAAGCTGTGCTATCCTCGTTAATATCATAGCTGAATACTCTTACTATATGTCAACAATTGATTCATTTGTCCCTACTTTTATTTGTCTAAAGGAATTTTAAAAGAAACATTTGAGCAAAGTTGCTACTATTACTACTTTTCTTCTCTTACTCGGGTGTTTGTGGATGTTGCAGGAGTTGATGAAGCATCTGACTCTGCTGCATGTCTCCGCCCCCACAGCTGACAGGACCGATCGGATACTGCGTGATCATGGGCTCTGGCTTCAGGTACATGTCCCGGTGCATACTGGAATAGTGGGGGTGTGTGGGGAGAGGTGGAGGACTGGTCATGTGACACATGTTCTCGGGCGTCATTGTCCTGAGCATGTGCGGATCTGCGACCAAAGAATAAAGAGGCACAAAAATGGTCACTTGTGTTAATTGCTCTATTAATTTATGCTCTTCTAGTTTTTTTAATCTGCCTGTAAGACCTTAAGTGTCACTTTCCACAAACTCTTTAAAAAGGAAGCCACATTTTAGTTCTTTTTCTAATTAAAGCTATTAAATAAAGGGTACTTAACCTTCAGAAGGTCAATTCAGGAGGTCAAGCCAAAATTGTATATGCTGTTTTTATAGTTTATACATATATATATATATATATATATATATATATATATATATATATATATATTAGTGATGTCAGTCGATTTAAAGATTTTTTTAGATTCACAATTTATCACTGTGGTAATATTTCATAGTTATTCACGATTAATCACAGATTTTGAAAGTGCTGAAATTTGACTCTATTACTTCTTTTCCTGTCAAAATTATTTACTTCCTTCTTAGAAAAAATAATTTGTAACTATATAATGCTTTATTAACATTTACAAACTAAGCCAGAGTATAAAGATAGAAATCCACAAAAATATCACTAATTCAAGTAACATTAAACATTTCCCAAAGTCTAAGTGTGAGTTTGACTAATTGAAAGAACTAGTCCCCTATCGGTTGATTATTCATTGCAATGTGCATTCAATTCCTTAAACTCATCCTCCACAATATTAATCTGCCATTAGACTGTGGCTATCCACTTTTTTACAGCAATCGTGAAGTTGCATTCTTGATTTGCACCAGTTTCAAGTGCCGATTTGAACTCCACATGAAAAGCGCTTGCAGACAAAAATGGCTGTTTTGGTGATAGTTAAGCCTTGGCTTTCTTCTGTGGTAATTAAAATGTGCCTTAGGCTGAAATATACTTTATTTCTATCACAAGTCCCATCTGGGCTTGTTTTGTACATCAAATAGCATTAAGAGCTCCTTTCTTATTCTTCCTTCATTTCACTTGATCATTAGCGCTAACCCGTTCATTCTGATAGCTCTAATATACTGTGTGTATATATATATATATATATATATATATATATTCCAAACTTGATTATTTAACAACCCTTCACTGAAAGCAGAATGGTCCGATCAACAGTAAATTGTTACGGTGGACTGAACTTACCGTTGGCTTGCTGGGGGGAATATGGCTCTGAGCTGGAGTCTGGAGGGGACTCGGGTAGCGTTCTGTAAGAACAATAATAACATTAAAAATAATAAAATGTGTACATTTTCAGAAGAAAATGTGAGTGGTGCTTATCTGTACAAAACTGGCCCCAAGATGCTAGGTTGTTGTGTGTTGTTGCTATCCCATTGCTAGGGAGTTCTGGGTAATTAGTAGGTGTTTGTTTACTGGCCTAAAAAGATTTCACCATCAAGTCTCTCTGATATTTTAGTTTCTAGATATGACTCATCTATGGGATTGTTTTGCCTGAGTTTATCATTTACTGTCTGATTGCACATATTGTTACCTGCTACCTCAATTTGACCTAAATTACTCAACCGCATTACGGATTCAAATATCTTGTGCTTATTCACAGCTCACCCCGTCTTACTCAGCCTTTGTTTTGTGTTGTGAAGGTTTATCTGAGGTCACATGGAAGAAAGAGGCATGGCATATTCATGGGGTGGGGCATGAGGAATGGCAAGAATGATAGGGGGTGTGGCCACAAGTAGCAACAAAAATAAAAAAGACATCCTCCCTCTCTCAAATGTCCATTAAGCTTTGAGTTACATTTGGCTCGTTATCTGTTTTAGATTAAATCCGATATACAGCATTCATCCACACACAACTTCTTAATATCTTACCCTGGGGCGTACTGTCCGCGATGGTCCGGTTTGATGGCCTGCTGTTGGTGTTGGGGCGTTTGACTCTGCTGTTGCCCAAGGCAGGGGTAATTGTGTCTGAGGAGGCCCAGCAGGGGTGGAGGCGGATAGGGGATCTGGCAGTGCTGTGCAAGAGATGGGGTGGCGCCCTGGCGCAGGGGGATGGGAGGGCTCACGCCACACCCTACCCCCCCTGAAGAGGATGCCCCGGCCTGGGGCGAGAGGTACTGGGGTCCTGGGGTACTGTGAACCTCTGTGAAACAACTGTAGGGCAAAACAAATCTCAGTTATTTCCATTCTGCCAAACATTTAGATTTGAGTAAATGATGACAGAACTTTTATTTTTGGGTGAACTATCCCTTCAAACAATTTAGCAATGATAGTTGGGTACGGAGTGGTACAAATGTTTTCACACAAGGAGTTCTCACATATCTGTGCTGTCGTCCTCTTTGCTGATGTATTCCTCCAGGATACTGGTGTCAATGTTTGTTGGCTCAAAAGAGCTGTTAATATCATGACCTGAAGAGAAAAAATAAATAAGAATTATAAAGGTGGAAAGAGAGAGTGAGACAAGACAACACACTAAATAGTATGAGAGATTAAAATAAGTGCATGTCTAATCAGAACATGTTGATACTTAAGAGCAAATTTCCAAACATGTACACAACCCATTGAAATACTAGAAGACAACTTTTAATTAAGTTATTTTATCCTAACCTATTTCTAGTTCTCTGTATGACCCTTTTCTCCACCTCTTGACCAAATCTCTCGAAATCTCCCCCACATGACCTAATCGCTCCATTGCAACATCTGCTAAAGGTCACTCGCACACGAGAGGATTGACCGCGCGCACTAAAGCAAAATATCTTAGTAGTACATATGATCTTTGATATTGTATTATGTGAGCTTGAACAAATAAATATTTTTTTTAAAAACTAAATATTACTTGAATCTGAGAAATGCAAATGAGCATTTTGTTTTTTCAAAATTTTTGTACAATTATTATAGCAGGCCTCACATTGATTGAGTTAATATATGTAATATTTGTACATTTAAACATTCAATAAGTCAAATAAATAAACAAAATCATCCAACTTTACAACAGAATCAAGAACTGAACGAGAGAGCAAGACAAGGTAACAAAGAAGTGAGAGAAGGATTGAGAATGGGAGGGGGAACGGACTAGGGTCAGGTGGAGGAACAGTCAGGCACCCCCACTAAACCCCAGATCTCTCTTTTTTTTTCTCCACTCTCTCTTTGATAGATTAGGCCACTAACGAAGTCGAAATGTAAAGAATTCCAATGTTAGTGTTGGGAAAACTCTCTGGTCCATCTCCCTCCCACAGGCTGAGATCTTAAAGGCTCAAATCCCTCCACAGTGGATATCCCAACCCAGACGGCACTATTTACCACAACACACTGGTTACTATGTGTGTTAAAACATCAAAAACAGGAATGCTATTATTTTACTAAGCGATTGGAGGATTTTTGTCTGCCGTACAATTAAAAAGGCAAAAACAATCTACAGTACTTGTGGTTATGACTTACTCAGAATACCTTAGCAACCGCATAGCAAAACCCTAGTAACTACCCACAACACCCTAGCAAAAACATAGCAACATGATAAAAAACATGTGAGACATATCACACAATTTAATATAGTAAATAACAAGCATAAAATTGCTAAATAATGAACTCTTATTTAGCACTCATTATTTACTAAATTTCACACAAAACCTTAACTTGTAATCTAAAAATGTATTTGCATGTATGTAGAAATTATCAATATATAAGGAAGAAGGAAGTAACAGTACACACAGTAGTCCAGCAACTACTATAGATGGCATGTACACGTTAACAATCGCATTTACTAAAAAATAAATACAGAATCAAACCAATACAGTGCATAAGACAAGTTGCACTTGCAGTCATGCATCATCATCATTTGTAAATCTGAGGAAATTTTGATCCTGATCCTGAAGTTTTTATTCTGGATGATGGAATACGTGCTTCAGAGGAAGATATTAGATGAACACTCGACAGTAAGAAAACGCTGGGTTTTCGTGAGGTTCATGAATGACATGTAAAAATGACGAGTGGTGGTGGTGTAGTGGGCTAAAGCAAACCGGCCAGACAGGAAATTTTATCACGATGCCAATAATTAAACAATTCAGAATAACGTCCGATTTATCGGCTTCACCGATATATCGGTCGACCACTAGTAAAAACCACTCAAAACGCCATAGCAACCATACAGCAATACCCTAGCAACCAGACAGAAAACTGTAGCAACAACATGTTTAAAAGCACTCAGAACACTTTAGCAATTAAAAAGCACTACTCCAGTAACTAGTCAGAACACGCTAGCAACAACATACAGTAGCAAAATGCTAAAAGCAACCATTCAGAAAACCCTAGAAACAACATACCAACACACTAAAAACCACTCAGAACACCCTAGCAACAGCAACATGCTAAAACCAAACTTTGAACTCCATAGCAACTACTCAGAGTACACTAGCAACCACTCAGAACACCCTAGCAACATCATAGAAACATGCTAAAAAACACACACAAAAACAAATCCTAGCAACAACATAGCAATATAATAAAACCACTCAGAACACCCTGGCAACAACATACACTAGCAACATTAAAAAAAACTTCTCATAACACCCTAGCGACCACAGCAAAACCCTAGTAACTACCCACAACACCCTAGCAACAACATAGAAACATGCTAAAAACACTCAGAACACCTTAGCAACCACCCACCCCACAGCAAACCCTTAGTAATCCCCCAGGACACCCTTGCAACAACATAGAAACATGGTGTTCTGAGCATGGTGTTTTTAGAATGCTTTTATGTTGTTGCTAGGGTGTCCTGGGAGGTTACTAGGGTTTTACTGTGGGGTGGGTGGTTGCTAAGGTATTGCTGAATGGTTGCTTAAGTGTCCTGTGTGTTTTTAACCTTAGCAACCATTCAACAATACCCTTAATGAAGTGTTGGCTGTGTTGAGGGGAAAAGCGACATTGACGTTATGTTTCAAAGGGTGTTGCAGTTGGGCTCTCTGCTTGGACAATTTTATGTGTGTGCCAGGAGGGCAGAGAGGAATGGAGGGGGATAACTTTACTAAATAAGATCCAGATGTTTCAATTCAGTAGTGGTAAATCTGCCATGCCAGCACTGATAACGGCTGCAAGGATGACTGACAGGACGAGAGTGGGGGTGAGGAGGAGTAGAGGAGAGAGAGATGTTCTTGGTCAGAGAAAGAGAGAGAAGTGATTAAACAAACAGGAGAAACAAATGCTCTGTACTGTCTGGTAAAAAAAGCTTTGATAAGTTTTATAACCGTGAGTTGAAAAAGTGCAAAAAAGTGACTTACTGATCACCTTTTTAGACTGCAATTACTTTATAAATGTATTACATGTCTAATATTTAACATTTCTTCAGCTTTATATACTCATGTTGACTTATTTTTTCAACGCCTTTTTAGAGACCTGAGATGCAAAACAGCTTACGTTGTGTTGTCTAATGAAAACAATGTACTCTTACTTCGTTACAATGGGCGACGTTACTGTTGCTACATTACTGGTTTTATTTCAATAAGTGTTAATAAACGTGTAATTTATTTAGAGATTTTTAGGGCCAATTTTGTTTTGAGCAGCAAATGCAAATTTCAGCATACAAATTTATAATAATAATAATAATAATAATAATGCATTTTATTTAATGGCGCCTTTCATAACACCCAAGGTCACCTCACAAGCAATATACAGGTCACTGCATAAAACAAAGCACACAACAAACAAGTAGCATACAGATTAAGTACAGTAAAGTCATGTTATAAGAAAGCCTGTATAAAAAGATGTGTCTTAAGACGCGTTTTAAAAGTCAACAAGCATTCGCTATTGCGAACATCAGTGGGAAGAGAGTTCCATAGGCGGGGGGCAGCATAACTAAAAGACCTGGCACCCATGGTAGTGAGTCGAATCCGGGGTACCACAAGAGAAATTGAAGATGAAGATCTGAGAGAACGTGAAGGAGTGTAAACATGGAGAGATTGTGTAAGGTATTGTGGTGCAAGATTATTAAGTGCCTTATAAGTAAGTAGCATGATTTTGAATTCAACTCTATACTTTACTGGAAACCAGTGCAATTGCTGAAGAACTGGAGAAATGTGCTCAGTATAAGGTGTTCTAGAGAGAACACGAGCTGCAGAATTCTGAACCAACTGGAGCTTATGTAGCAGTTTGGCGGGAATACCTGTAAGAAGAGCATTACAGTAGTCTATACGTGAAGTGACTAGTGCGTGAATAAGAACTCCAGTATTATTATTTGAAAGAAAAGGACGGAGACGGTTAATATTACGCAAGTGGAAGTATGCAATCCGCGTGATATTATTGATTTGAGCTTCAAATGATAGTGTGCTATCCATGATGACACCCAAACTTTTAACCTGTGATGAAGGACAGATTGCAGTATTGACAATATTCAAAGAGAAACAGTTTGATTTAGACATAACAGATCTAGTGCCAACAAGCAGAGCCTCAGTTTTGTTGCCATTTAGCTTCAGGAAGTTAGCTGAAAGCCAATCTTTAATTTCAGCTAAACAGCTGGTCAAAGACGGTGGAGGAAAAGAACCGGTGGGTTTGGCAAACAGGTAAACTTGGGTGTCATCCGCATAGCAGTGAAAATTAATACCATATTTCCTCAAAATATAACCAAGGGGGAGCATATAAATAATGAAAAGAAGCGGACCCAAAACAGAACCCTGGGGAACACCAGTGGTGACTGTAGATATTCTTGATCTAAAACCTTTTAATTGAATACGCTGACTGCGTCCAGATAGATATGACCTAAACCAAGACAAAGCAGTGCCAGTAATACCAATAGAAACTAACCTGTCAAGAAGTATCCTATGTGAGACAGTATCAAAGGCAGCGCTCAAGTCAAGAAGGACTAGTATGGTTAAAAGCCCAGAGTCAGCTGCCAACAGTAGATCATTGGTTATTCTGACAAGAGCAGTCTCAGTACTATGGTGGGGACGAAAACCAGATTGGAATTGTTCATACAAGTTGTTATTGGAGAGATGTTCATGAATTTGAATTGCAATACACTTTTCCACTACCTTAGAAATAAATGGTAAATTTGAAATTGGACGAAAGTTATCAAAATTAAATGGATCGCTCCCTGGTTTCTTAAGTATGGGAGTAATAATAGCAGATTTAAGAGCTGGAGATACTAAACCAGAAACAAGTGAAGCGTGAACAATTTTAGTGATCAATGGCGACAGGGCTGGTAAGCAAGCTTTCACTAAAGGAGTTGGTAGAGGGTCTAACTGGCAAGTCGAAGATTTAGATTTACCTATCAGACCCACTATCTCTGAAGTAGTTGGTAGTGAAAAGGTAGAGAAAGCAGAGTGGGGAGGTGCAAGAGTGACAGACTGACAGGAGTCATTGTCAATAGTACCAGTGAGTAATTGCTGATGTACATTTTCAACCTTAGATGCAAAAAAAGTCAAAAAACTATCACATAATTCAGTGGAATACATATCATATGACAAAGAATCTGGTGGTTTCAGAATACTGTTTACCACCGAAAAAAGAGACCTGGAGTTCCCATTGCTAACTCCAATTACGTTGGAGTAGTAATCAGATTTAGCTTTGGACAGTGCATTTTTATAATTTTGCGTATGTTCAGCATACATTTCTTTATGAACAGTAAGGCCAGACCTGATGTACAACCGCTCTAACCTACGGCCTTCAGTTTTAAGTTCACGCAGTTCAGGTGTAAACCAAGGAGCTGAATGTACAAATGAAACAGATCGAGTCTTCACAGGTGCAAATTCATCTAAAATCATGTTCAGTCCATCATTGTAATATGTAACCAGTTTATCAACAGTAGAGAAATCAGATTTACTGGAGAAGATGGCAAGTTCATCAGCAAGAGTAGGCACATTAATGTTCTTAATATTCCGAAATGTAATCGGACGACACAGGTTTACCTTAAAAACTGCCAGTTTGGCACAAAAGGACACCAGAAAGTGATCCGATATAGATGGATCAGAAACAGTACAATTAAAAGGTGATATACCGGAGCAGCAAACAAGATCAAGAGTATGCCCCTTAGTATGAGTGGGCAGTGTGTTAAATTGTTGTATACCAAAGCAATCCAAACATGATAAAAATTCACTTGTAAATGCATTACTGACATTATCTATATGAATGTTAAAATCACCCAAAATGATAACATTTGGAGATATGGAACATAGATAAGTCAAGAGTTCAGAGAGTTCAGTTAAAAATGCTTTATTGCTCTTGGGAGGGCGGTAAATAGCTGTGAGGATGGTAGGAATCGTACCATTAATTTTTAAGGCAATTGATTCAAAAGAAGAATATGTAGACAAAGTTAGATGAGATACCTTCAACTTCTCTTTATGAAGTATTGCTAGCCCCCCTCCCCGTCCCGTATCACGTGATTTACAAACATAACTATATCCTGGGGGAACAGACTGGTTTAGATGAAAAAAGTCATCTGGTTTCTGCCATGTCTCAGTTAGACAGAAAAAGTCAAACTCACGGTCAAACAGTAGATCGTACACCAGGGGTCCTTTAGTGGAAAGTGATCGCATATTGAGTAGTCCAAAGGAAAAATAGTTTCTACCAGAATCGTTGTCAACTGATCTGGCCAGGTTGGTTAATACACTGTGATCGACAGACCGTGTGAGCCTCCTAGGCAAGTGTGGTTTAGTTGACCAAAAGGACCGTATTTGCCACGAGTCATCGATTTTATAACTCCGCCGAGACCCGCGATGTATGTATTTCCGACGCGGTATGTACACAATATCCAAGGGAAGATGTGGAGCTGACAGAAGATTAAACGGACGCAAACGGAGCTGAGTAAGTTCCGCCGTTGAATACTGGAGCATCGTCCACGCCACTAAATGATATACAGCAGAAAGGACGACCCAGATGTGGTTCATTCGTACTAGTAGCTCAGTGATCTTCATAGTTGATCCCCATGCCAGAGGTACCACGAAGAACAGTCAGTAGCTCACCGGCAGGCAAACCGGCAACCGCAGAGAAGCATCAACATTGACATCAACAGTCAATACGCAGGTAGATCAACCAGCGTACCAACCCGCCGAATCAGCGTGGATACACAGGTCAGAGTTACTCCTTAAAATAATTTAAAACAGTTCATAAATGCCTTCATGCATTTATAAGTGCAGGAGTATTTAGAAGTTAAAAGTTTAAAAAAAAAAATTCCATCCCTGAGCAGCGGCAGCTAATAGCGCCAGCGTTCACCCGGAAGACCTAGCCGAATTTACAGACCCAACTTTTAAAAAAACATGTATTTATTTGTTATGCACTTTTCTCCCAATTTCGAATGCCCAATTCCCACTACTTAGTAGGTCCTCGTGGTGGTGTGGTTACTCGCCTCAATCCAGGTGGCGGAGGACGAGTCTCAGATGCCTCCACTTCTGAGACCGTCAATCCGCGCATCTCATCACGTGACTCGTTGTGCATGACACCGCAGAGACTCACAGCATGTGGAGGCTCATGCTACTCTCCACGATCCACACACAATTCACCACACGCCCCATTGAGAGAACCACTAATCACCACCACGAGGAGGTTGCCCCATGTGACTCTACCCTCCCTAGCAACCGGGCCAATTTGGTTGCTTAGGAGACCTGGCTGGAGTCACTCAGCACACCCTGGATTCGAACACGTGACTCCAGGGGTGCTAGTCAGCGTCAATACTCACTGAGCTACCCAGGTCCTCTAAATATACATTTTCTTATATCAATGCTGCAATACATCAGTGCATATAAATCCATTTAAACATTAGCATTATGTGTAAATGCCTTTTGCTCTGCGGATTGCGTGCTTGATTAATGCAGCATGAGCATACAGCGATACACGTTATAAAGCACACGTGCACAGCAGCTCTGCATTTGACAAAACGCACCTCTAAACACAGAATGATTTAAATTGTCACTGTATATACTGTTAGCCAAAGAATGTACTGAACTACGCATGCAGGACTTTAAAAAGTTGTAAAATAGCAACAGTAGGCAATAATGCATGACCTTGCTTCAGTTCATAATTCAGAATATATAATACAATCCTTAATAATGTAAATGAGCCTGTGAGACATTGTTTACATTTTTCACTGTAATAATTACAAGGATCGTTTACAAATTTTTCTTCTAAATTTCAAATCTGACACACACAAACACACACATGCACATCAAATATGTGAGTGATTTACTTGAATTGTAGAGGGTTGCCACATTGAGTACATTTAATATTGATATTGTTCAAATGAAGATTGCATAATCTAATTACAGTAATGTATAGCTTTGTTTGACCCAATTCTGACTGTAGTAGAGACTCTCAAACATACAAGAGACACCAGATCCAGTCAGGACTCAGGTGGGCTGTCTGTCTAGGAGGTAAATCATGTGATTAATGATGCATTGAGATAACGATGACTGTGTCCAGCTGTGGCCGTAAACAGACAAGAGGTTTGTTGTGTGACAAAACACATTTCAGCCTTGAGAGTGAGTTTACTGCCTTCTAAAACTACTGTTTTCTCTGGTGGAGGGGTTTGAAGCAAAATAAGGGGGGTTTGGATAACAACTGAATGCTGGAATTGTCCACACGATAACAATGCAAGATAAACTGAGACTTTTGCGTGAGTGTGGTCAGTTTAAATCTTTATTAATATCCCACGTTTGCTGTTTTAGTTACAGGTTCAAAGTGAACCTATCTTTGAAGAGATATTGATTGGTTTCCCTTCCTTTTTTTTGGGCTTTTCCAGTGTTATGGGGAAGTTTTTTTGAAGAACAGTTGATTATAAGCTATTAAAGAGTCGACTAAACAATGACACTCCCATGAGAGATCATTAACGCTATACCATACATCCCCTACTCCATATATCTCTTATAACATCCCTCTGCATTGTTCTCACACATACACACTGTATTTCTTTCTATAAGTGTGTTAATTATTAAGCCCTAATTTACACCAAAGTAAAGTATGATAGAGCAAAGTCCATTATATTATCAAATGGCAAACACTACCCAGAAAGACCCACAACCACAAACACATCTGGAGACCAGTGACATATACACACACCATCAGTGTGATCAATAACACAACTTTCAGAGTTACAGACAAAAACATTCATCCTACAGTACCGGTAGTTACACAACTGATATCAGTGATGTCAAGAGCACTTTAAAATCCCAATCAATACCAGACAAAACACACACACACACACACACACACACACACACACACACAGATACTGTCACTAAATTGAAAATAATTTTTCTAATGGACATTTTACTGGAGTGTTTCAGCAATTCAAACATGACAGCAAATCACAATCAGCACGGTAGTATTTAAGTTTATTGCACATTGATCCTAAAGTATTGATACTTCCAATACAACCGCCCAGTTTTTCACCATTCATTTCTATCATAGACTTTTAATAAAATCCTTCACAAAAGAACTGTGCATCATGAACCAAACCAACCAGCTCCGAGGAGAATCCCAACATCACAAACTTTGTTTTGAGGCAAAAAATTATTTGAAAATTGGACATAAAGACAAAGGTACAAGACTGTGTACTTACCGTCTTTTATGAGGCCACAGCCTACAATCCCATGAAGCACTGCGAATGATGTCGTTGAATAAATATTGACGGGACTATATGAAACTTTTGATTTTAGGTTGTTTTTTGCGTTTATTGCTAAATATTCCGATATGTACAAATATATAAGTAGTTTAAGGGTGAAGGGAGACCGACTCGATTACGTCATTCACAGACCTTCATGGGAGCATACGGTCCCTCCGAGAGACCTTTAGTGGGTTTCGTTGGCCACAGTTCTTTGATTCGTGGATCTTTCTTTGTTGTACCATGGGTAATGTTGTTGTTAGATTTTTAAACAATAAAGTTGAGATAACGCAGACTGACAGGATGGCTCCAACGGAAGCATATACCATTGATGAACAATCTCGGAGCTCACGGTAGGTCTGTCTTTAAGTTTGAGTTATCATTTAAAGTCAATTCGTCCATGGGATAAATGAATGAGATTTTTACTTCAGAAACCAGACTGTTTCGCTCGATTCCAATTTGAACAAACAATTTTGTTGAACATACAAGAGCCACAATGAAAGATAAATACAAGATAAAAAAGGTATTAAAGAAATATGATAAAATGACGATTGATGGGGGGTGGGGGTTATTTTGTACTTCTAAAACACTTTTGCACTGTTTTTGCCATTCTAAACAACAAAACTCACATTTTACATATTATTATTATTATAGAATATTACAAATTCATGTGCAATTCAACATGCTTTACTTTTTGGATTTCACTGATTTTGATAGGTGTATCTTCATTTCACTGAAAACATTATAAGAAAACTTCATTCACATAATAAATGTACATAATTATAAATAAACCATTCGTTTTTCATATTGCCATTTTAATTCTTATGCTGATGTTTTTATTTGGTCAATAATTGAGGAAATGACAGAAAAACATGAGCATCAGGGGTTAATTAGGGACAAATCTAAGTGCAACATTTTTGAGGCTATAATGGGTTTGTGTGAAGTTTATTAAAATTATAAGTTGTTAAAACATTGATAATGTTCTGTAATTGTTGTTAATAAATGAAAAACAAAACAGAAGTCTAATAATTTTATGTTTAGGCCTATTAAAACGAAATACGGCTTTTAAAATTGCCCATTTTACCTCAAAAATGGACATTTAATAGAATAAATTTTTAATACAGTAATAATGTTTAAATTAGAAGTATTGCATTGTCAATATTAGCCTTAGTAGTACTTGGTATTGGATGGAAAAGACAATATGTTAACACTATACAATAAGGCTCCATTTGTTTACATTAGTTATCAACATAAGTTATCATGAACTATCAGTAAACAATACTTTTACAGTATTTATTAATCATGGTTAATGTTAGTTTCAACATATAACATACTAATAAATTATTTAAATCAAAAGTATATGTTAACATAAGTTAATGTACTATAAAATAACATGAACTAACAACGAACAATTGTATTTTAATCAACTAATATTAACTAAAAATAAAATAATGCTATAAAAAAATATATTGTTCATTGTTTGTTTATGATACCACATGAACTAATGTTAACGAATGGAAACTTATTGTAAAGTTTTACTGAACATAACAACAATCCCTATCATAAAGTCTCAAAAAAATAGTTTTATTTAATTTTTTTATGTTAATTGCCAAGGCTTTGTTATGCGGTTGCTAAGGTGTTGTTTTTAGTGAGTCGCTAGGGTGTTTCTTACTGGCCCAGCTCAACAAAGCCCACCTCCAATTCGCTATGATACTCTAGTCTCTAGATATAATTCAGATCCCTCCTTCAATGTCTTTGGGATATTTCTTGCCTGATTTATCTTCTGCAGGATAATAAAAGTAAGTACGATCACTCCTCAAGAAGCCAACACATTTGAGGATAATGTAATAGTGTAGGACAAGCTGTCCGGGAGAAGTGACTGTATGTTTCACTGCAAAGTTTAATACTTAATACACTTAAGAAAGTATGCAAAAGTAAAAAACATTAAGAAAAGACAACAAAGATTGAGAGAGACAGTACCTGGTCGAAGCCACAGCATTGTGTTTTAGGATGGACACAAACCTACAAATCTGAAGATGGGTGTATGTGACCCAGGACGTCTCTCATATCCTTCCAAACAGCGTACACCTTTCTGTCTCGGAGCTGGTGGGTACAGGGTTACCGGTGTGCGTGTGTGTGTTGTAATGCAGGATTAGGTCTCAGTCATGGGACAGAGCTGTACCAGGCCACCACACAGAGTTCTAGTCGCCCACCAGCACTGAACACACCGGCCGACCTGAGCAGCTTACCTACCTGACAAACGAACCACAAACACGAGAGAGAGAATGACCGAGAAGAAATGAGTCGCGAGCAAAGAGTGTCTTCAGACTGTCAGAAAATGTGAGAAAGACGAAAACATGTGAATGTCAAATAACGACAAGGAATCCAACGAATCACCTAAATGCTCTAAAGGGGCGTAACAGGGTAACAGCCCCACACACATCACAACTGCCAAGATCTTGGCCCTATTTTAACCCCAGTCCCCCTGTTTAATCCCCACTAACATGCAGAGTCAGTAGTCAGATTATCTGGTGTGGCCCGATCACACACATTAGGTTAACTGTCCTATTTTCTAAAACAAAAATGTCCAAATGTGTTGAATTAACCACCCCCACAACACCCTAGAAACCATCCATAGCACCCTAGTAGCCTAGCCATATAGCAACATGCATGGACATATACCACTCACAGTTCCTTTGGAAAATGTAAGTTCTAGTCTATGTTTACTTTTCGTTTACTGAATTTGTTGTTCAAGCATTAAAAGCAGCGAACAAATCACTCGAGGAAGAAGAACGTTGGAAACGGATCACGGTCTCCTGAAATGTGAAAAGTGTGTAATGTTTGCCGTGTTGTAATGGATCTGGTATCTGTTACAGGCTTGGCTGCTCAAAAACAATGCATTCTGGTGACAGCAATACAAAGTTACATGAGAGAGACCACGCTCAACGGCCAAACCATTCCCCTCCTCAACAAAATACAAATATTTATAAGCTGTAACAAAAATGTATTATGTTCCCTCACTCCACTAATATAGCCTATGACAAATTTTATAGAGCTGATGTGGTGATATGACAATATTAATTATCAATCTATTTCTGCCTAAAGTACAGTTCAATTGTGGTGATGTAGAATTCTGTGCCAAATTCAAATGGTTTCCACTTCTCACGCCATGCATCTCACTGACCCTCGCAAAGCTGCGAGTTTAAGAGCTCGAGCTTTAAGAGCTTTGCACTCGCGCTGCTCTGTCCAACGAGCTGTATCCATCTACAGTCATACAGGTGCATTAGCCGAGGTTGTGCCTCTGCCTGTGTATTTGACGCTGCTAAACCAGATACTTCAGATGCGTCGCTAGACATCAGAACTAAGAGGAACCACGGTACAAATGTGTACCAACCCGTGTAATTGATAACCAACTGATATACTCCAAGTCTAGATAAAAATGTGGGTGGTACCACCCCCGTTGAGAACCCCTTGACACTTAACGATCCCATAATCTCTCCGACGTCATGTTCAAAACACTGGATGTCTTCTCAACTGTAAGTGCTATCTATATATACCAAGATCATTGTTCCTTGTGTTTAAATGGTGCTTGTTTAACAAAACCAGAGCAGACAGTTTTCGCGGTTGTTGTTCTTACGTCATATATTCAGGTCACGAGACGATGCAGATGTCCCTGGTTGAAGTATGTCCGAAATATGTTAATACTACTCGCATGCATACCTAAAAGAACGTACTGTTTTGCCAACAGATAAGTGCAACCTTCATCAAATACAGTATATACTGTGACAGTACACAGTTTCGGATGCAGCTACGGACATTGGGAATAAATAGTATGGAATTTGGAAACAATTAAACAGATTTATAGGGCCCTAGAATAGTACATGATTCTATGAGGAATTTCATTTTAATATCTTAATTGTTTGTTAAAAGATTATTAAAGATTTTGCTGGAATCTCATGCTTCTCAGATTTTTGTCCTGAAAAATCAAGAAGAAAAAAGACACATGTTTCTCCTCTGGAATTTTAAGAAAATACATCTCAACAAATTCTCAATTTGAGATCAGATTGACCAATAACGAAGTCAGCAAATGTAAAATAGTAAAACAAGACTCCAATATAACTCACCAAAAGAGTTTAGGAGAAACATCTCAGACTTAAGTAGCAACTTCAGACATGGTTAAGATCTCTTCTGAAACTCTAAAGGAAACACATTTTAAATTACTGCGGTCTTTTTCTCTGGAGAACCATCTGAGATGGAGACTAGCTCTGACTCTACATTTGTTCTCCACTTAATCTCATTGCTGTTTAGGAGAAACAATTAAAGAGATTTGTTTTGTGAATTTTCTTTCTGATAAGTGGGTCTTGGTACTAACATAAACTCCTCCAACGCTGGAGTATCAACACACTGGCTCTGCAAAACTGTGCATGTGTTATTATACCCAGATTATTGTGTAAATGAATGTGTGTGTGTGTGTGTGTGTGTGTTAGAATGACCTGTGCCCTGCCCTTATCTCACCCCACCCACAGCATGTGTGAGTGTGTGTGTTCGTCCATCTGTGTGCATTTGTGTATGAGTCTAAGTCTGTTATCTCTCTCGCTCGCCCTGTCTGCACACTCTCACACTAATGGAGTAGGAACGAGCGAGTGATGGGAAAAGAAACTTTACTCGCACCTCATTCTGTTTTTTTAACTTGTTTTTGGTATGCCAGGAATGGTCCAGTGCTTTAGAGAGGGGGCATATGCTTTCTGAGTGTTCTTATGTCACTGGAGATTTCGGTGCCAGTTATCTTTAGGTAAATATCTGTGAAAAACATCCCATGCTCGCCTCACAGTACTGACCGTACAGAAGCCAGCCACCGTTTCTCAGAATTCCTTTCAACACCTTCAAATCCTCAATCCACCCTAGCGGTTGAAGCAAACACAGATGATGCTTATCTGGGATGTTTGTTTACGGTGAGAATGTCATGTCATTCATCTCAAACGTATCTGTTGGCTTGAGACCAGCGAGAAGTCAAAATTAATTTATGGGTCAATGGGATATTTTTATGGGATTTAACCCCCAAATATTCAAAAGAAACAAGTACAATTATCTTTTGGCATAATCTTTTATTATTATTCTCATAAAACCATAGATAAACAGAGGACCCTTTAGACCCTCATGATTGTGTGTCAAGTTTTTTTAAGAATATCAGATATTTTTATTTTTTTTATTTTTTATGAAAAGGCACATTTTGTTCAGGTCGAGAACCTTAAGAAAACATGACAAAAAAAAGAAAAGAAAAAAAGTGTTCTTAACTGTACACTAAATTAACTGTGCCTTTAAGCAGCTTGGAAAATTGCTAAAAATTATGTCAAGCCTTTAGACAATTAGCCAATTAGCTTCTTATAGGAGTTGTACTAAATTGGAGGTGTGCCTGTGGATGTATTTTAAGGTCTACCTTCAAACTCAGTGACTCTTTGCTTGACATCATGGGAACATCAAAAGAAATCAGACCTCAGAAAAACAATTGCGGACCTCCACAAGTCTGGTTCATCCTTGGGAGTAATTTCCAAATGCCTGAATGTACCACATTCATCAGTACAAACAATAGTAGGCAAGTATAAACACCATTGGTCCACGCAGCCAAAGTATCTATATCCACAGTAAAACAAGTCCTATATCAACATAACCTGAACGGCTGCTCAGCAAGGAAGAAGCCACTGCTTCAAAACCACCATAAAACAGCCAGACTACAGTTTGCAAGTGCACATGGGAACAAAGATCTTATTTTTTGGAGAAATGTCCTCTGGTCTGATGAAACATATATTGAAATGTTTGGCCATAATGACCATCGTTATGTGTGGAGGATAAAGGGTGAGACTTGCAAGCCAAAGAACACCATCCCAACCGTGAAGCATGTGGGTGCAGCATCATGTTGTGGGGGTGCTTTGCTGCAGGAGGGACTGGTGCACTTCACAAAATAGATGGCATCATGAGAAAGGAATAGTATTTGGATATATTGAAGCAACATCTCATCCTGGAAGTTAAAACTCGGTCACAAATGGGTCTTCCAGATGGACAATGACTCAAGCATACTCCCAAATTTGTGGGAAAATGGCTTAAAGACAACAAGGTCAAGGTATTGGAGTGGCATCACAAAGCCCTGACCTCAATCTGATAGAAAATTTGTGGGTAGATCTGAAAAAGCGTGTGCGAGCAAGGAGACCTACAAACCTGTCTCAGGTGCACCAGTTTTGTCTGGAAGAATGGGACAAAATTCCAGCAACTTATTGTGAGAAGCTTGTGGATGGAAACCCAAAACGTTTGACCAAAGTTAAACAATTTAAAGGCAATGCTACCAAATACTAACAAAGTGTATGTAAACTTCTGACCCACTGGGAATGTGATGAAAGAAATAAAAGCTGAAATAAATAATTCTCTCTACTTTTATTCTGACATTTTACATTCTTAAAATAAAATAGTGACCCTAACTGACCTAATGTCAGGATTTGTGAAAAACTGGGTTAAATATATTTGGCTAAGATGTATGTAAACTTCTGACTTCAACTGTACATTTCTCTGAACTAGTTACACATGTTTTAAAATACTGAGGATTTTTAAAATGTTCAAATTCGTATCACATAGGACAACTTTATTAGTCTATTATTCAGTTTTTGACGTACAAAAATGATCACTGAAAATTATATAAATGAGCAGAATTTAAATGTATTTAAACTATTAAAATAGAATCTGACAACCCATTGAAGAGGGAAAAAAAATCGAAATCTTTTTTTATTTGAATCTTAAAATCTTTTATTTAATAAATAATTCCTCCTAGACTTTTGCTTAAGTCTCCGATTTTTCTTGAGAGAACCTGAGAACAATACTACAGTTTCTAGAGTTTAAGGAGATATCTCAATGTCTCAAATTCTTCTCAGATTGCCAAGATACAACAGTCAGCAACCAGAAGTCTCAATATGAACTGAAATATTTCTTAATAAATTCTTCCAAAACCAAATGATCTGAGCTCTGCTTTCCTCATTCATTATAAGGCTCTATAGTTAAACAAATCAAAATAACATAGTAACTTCAGCTATGAAAGAGTAACCTCTGAGCAATAAAATTTTCCACTGGGGACAGATGAGGGTCAGATCAGTTCTACAGACAAACAGCTCGATCTTCCTTGTCTTTTGTGCTTTGTGTTGCTGAACTTCACAATGGATGTCCATTTCAGAAACACCCCCCACCACACACACACACACAAACAGAGCACAATTCATCAGGATCAAGAAATTAAAATGGCAGCCAACAATCAATTCAATGGCGCAAATGTATATGCACAGACATACACAGTGTCCCAACATTGAAATAACAGAAAAGCACAGGCAACTGAATCTTAAACAACATTATGTGATTCGCCACAGAGTTCTCAGAGCTGTTCAAAAACTCCCAGAACGATATTATAAAAACACTGGAAGAGCAGCTGGACTCATGATACCATGACAGTGAAAAAATTCAGACATCATTACTACAATTTCACAACTAGGGATGCACCGACACCACATTTTCTCTTCTGATCCGATTCGATATCGGAAATCTCAGTATCGGCCGATACCGATCCAAAATCAGTGATGTTTTTTTTTGCATAATTAGTTTAGAATATTGTAAAGGGGTTTAGACGGGCCAGGAGGAGGCGAGAACCGGCTTGACAATACAAATAATAGTTTAATGTAAAACTGAAACCAAAGACACAAACACACTGGTCATGCTGGTCAGCTGACCATAAATGATCTCTCTCTCCTCGCACCACCTTGTTGGCCTTTATCCCTCTCGGAGGCTTAATTAGCCTGATAAGGGACCGGGTGTGTATAATCACGACCCGGCCCCGCCCGCCGCCCTGTCACAAATATCTTTACATTATTGTGTGGAATTGGGAGTGCTTCTTTAATATGTAAAGAAACACAATCCTCTAACTACACAATATATCAATATAAATTTATAGCTTAATAAGAAACACTTTATTATTAACTAGTATACTGGATACTGTAGCAGTAAAATTAACAATAATTCCAGTATAAGTCATCCGTAGAAAAGAAGCCATTTTTATTTATTTTTTTTCAACTTGCATCTGGACCTCAAAGGATTCAGATCTCTTTTTGTTCAATTCAGTTGTAAGACATCAGTCCACTTTTCATTCACAGTTATTTTTTGGAACCCATTCAACTTAAATATTATTATCATTTGTAAACAAATAATAATATATTATAATAGTAATATATCTCAATCGTGCTCCTTTATCTTTTAAACCCTCAAGCTTTTATTTTGACATTCTGAACTCTCCAGGAAGTCCTGTATGTGCCTGTTTGTAGGCAATTTCACAGTAGTTTAATTCGCTTCTTATTCTAATTCTGGTAAAATGCACCTCTGGTGCTATTCTAAATAATGCATATTATAAGTGAACCAAACTATTGAGCATCTACATCTGAGATGTTGTTCGTGAGTAGCGCTTAAATATCGCGCACTGAGTGAAGGCTAAAAATAGCCGTGAGTGTGTGCGTAAACAGAGCAGTGCTATTCAATGATTAATTTACTTATTAAACACAGCTTTTTGTGATTCACGTTGTATTGTATGAGTATTGCACATCTTCAAGTGGCTTTGAATAAAATGCACGAGTCATATTAACTACTTCAATTGTTTATTTATGATTTTCAATGGAGGAAAACATAATTCTATCGAAGACTCGCAGACTTAAGTGAAATGTAAGATGACATTTATTTGATGAATATAAAACAGAAATATAATGTCTCTCTTTGGCGTAGGCGGTCCGAAGAAGTTGTACTCGGAACCGTCATATCCTGCCGGAGATAGGAGGCAGGGGCGAGGAGCCTACCCCCGTGCAGGACGGTACTCAACTGGTGGTGGTGGGGTGGTGGAGGTTGCTGTGTTAGCACACTGAAACAGCAATGTGATTGTGAGCAGACTTATAAAGCAACGGCTTACATGTGATTGGCTAGGAGTTACCCAGCTAATGGTGCGATGATGTACAGCTGCTAGTCTTCCCGCTAGAACTACTCTGCGTTTACATTTCTAGTGTGTATAAGAGGTGTAAATGTAGTAAAATTAATGTTTTTTGTTTTTGTTTCAAATGAAAATGTATTCACGTAGACATTTTTGGTTTTTACTAATGGCATTGTTTTACAAATTATGCGGCAATGGACAGTGTTTTTGTTGGAGGAAAACACCATTCTTGTGTGGATGAGATGTAAAGGTATCGAAAGTAATACACATTTAACATAAGTTACACAATAATAATGCTATTAATAATTATCATTCTTATTCTTAATATTATTATTATTGCATGCCCGTGCGAACCCTTTAACAAAGCGCAAATTAAATAAACTCAGCAAAGTAAGCCAACACATTGGCTTTTATTTTCTAAAAATTTTAATGGATTTTATTATTAAATTAATTACTCATAAGTGCATTAAGTGCATTAAAACCTTACCTAGCATGGACCTCATTATTTGACATGCAAATCACAATAATGGTGACAACCAAAAACAACATATTAAGTATAAGATAAGCTCTGAATAAGCACAAAATGACAATAAAAGTACAATAACAACAGCGTAAATCAAATTGGCAAATGGCAAAGATATGAGCAGTACATAATAATTTGCATAATTTATTCATACCGCAAAGCATTACTGGGGACTGAAGTGCGGCTTGCTGAATAATGCTCACGCCTGATAAAAATGCAGAAAATAAATCATGAGAAATATTACTTTGTGGCTATTTGAGACTTACTTTGTTTAAAAGACAACAGTGCTTGTAAAAGCATTGGGTTTTTCACAAGAATAATCTGGGGAAGGAATTAAAATACTGCAGATATAAAGATGGAACAAACTCAAAGATCTACCCTTTAAGAGGTATGTTTATTTATTTATTTTTTACATATATTTATATTTGTTTATATTTATTTATGTACATATTCTGGCCAAATTTGTTAAACATTTACACAGTTATGTAATTGAGATTACATTTTAAGCATTGTCATCAGTAATTCCTAACATCTGGTCATTCCTAACATCTGTATGTTGGGAAAAAAGTTTTCAGACATGTTATTTGTCTGAGCAATAAAGTGCCTATTTTAATGCTTTCTCTACAATATCCATTCATCACATTTACAGTGGTTTTATATGTTTTAAAGTTATGACAATTTTTGCACTGGTGGGGCCCATTATCACAACTAGCAGTCAATAGAAATGTATTTTTTTCAACACTAAAAATTTTTTTCACACAAACATTTGGATGAATCTGGATGAAGTTTTGAAACCAGTTTCTAGTAATTATTATGGTGAAAAACATGAACAATGTCCCACAGACCCAATAATATATAATGCTGAAAAAAAGTAATTACATTATTTTTAGTATCGAAAGATTTTAGATATTTAGTTTTGTACTCTAAGGGTAAAATACAGCTTATTTCTGTGTTTGAAAGCGTGTTAGGCTTATTTAAGTTCAGAGCTTGTTTTCTGTTGTCCGTGATAAAAACGTGCAGCATCTGTCAAATGCAAGAATGCTGTGCATGCGCAGACATACTGTCATCTCTCACTCCAGAAGTCAAACACGCAATCGGCAGAGCAATGGATTTGTTTACATGGATTTATACAGTAGGAACTGAAATATGGCAGCATTGATATAAAATGTATACTTTTAAACTTGGTCATAAGAGCCCATAGTTACAGAATCACCCTTAAAAACGTCCAGACACAGACAAGCAATGAGACGCAATGCTGTAAAGTAAATAAAGTCCATCTTTTGCTCTCTGAGACAACAATCTTATTGTTAACTAGCTAACCATGTATCTACTTTCATCCCTAGTCAGTTGAGTGGAAACTAATGTGTAAACATGTATTCATCAAACTGTTTTGGTCAAGATTCGCAGTTTGGTACCCCCTTCAACCGAACAATTCCAGTCATTGCATTTATAAAATGTAAAATATAAAGGTCTGGTTTTCCACTGTTGAAAGTTTCCCCTGAAACTGTATAGCAGAACAAGGAGTAACACCGCTGCTGTATTAATATAGTCAGCATTTGACTGATACTAAACATTCATTACTGATGTTTATGTAGCTATTTATTGTATTTTTATTTACCCTTTATTTAAACAGTCAGCAACTGACTGACACTGAACATAGAGTACTGATGTTTATTTAAGCTATTTATTGTATCTTTAATTATTATTATTTTCTCAATGTTCATTTCAAGAATTTGTTGACAATGTATAATAATAATGTCAAATATTCTTTGATAAAATATTTGTTTAAGAAAGCAGCTTTCTGAGTACCTTTGCATAGTCATATCGGTACAAAATTGGTGAACAATCCACATAGAAAATGTCTGTTTTCGTTCCAGCTCAAAAATGATCTATATCGGCCACCTTATCGGTAATGGGTGAATTTCCCCACTCTAAAATCGGTATGGGTCTCAAAAATCCCATATCGGTCGGGCTCTAATATTCATAAAAGTAAAAAAAGATTCCACTCAGCATGCATTGATGCTGACTACCACCCCTGGAGTCGTGAGTTTGAATCCAGGGTGTGCTGAGTGACTCCAGCCAGGTGTCCTAAGCAATGAAATTGGCCCAGTTGCTAGGGAGGGTAGAGTCACATGGGGTAACCTCCTCGTGGTCGTGATTAAGTGGTTCTCAACCACTACACATGCTCTGAGAACAGACACGCTTCAGTCCAAATTATAGTTGGAATCTCCTTCTGAAATAAAGAGTTCGGCTTAGAACATGGCATAAACATATGGCTTTTACAGTGATAGGCAGCAGCTTTGCTACAAATTGCGAAGCTATTGGCTAAACTACATTTTTGAGTAGCGAGACGGTAGCTTCGGTAGTTTTTAAATCAAGTAGCTTTTCAGTAGCGAAGCTATATGTTTGACAAGATAGCAGCGTAGCGTTGACAAAAGCCACACCGCCACTTCATGCCTTGTACCCGGTGTTTACTAATGCCAGTTTTGAATCAGAACTAAAGATGTCCAATCACAAACGAATCTCTCATTTGAGTCGGTTCTTTACAATTAATTGGTCAAACATGATAGGAAAGTGGTCTGAATCGGTTTTGCAAGTCAATCTGGATTAAAAAAAAAAAAACATATATAAAACTACTATAATATGAAATGCAATCCTTGTGAAAATGTGTAATTTGCATGACTTTTAAATCTCAGTGTACATGTTTAGCATCTACATGTGTAAAATGTTCTATTGAAATAAGTATGGCTTGTTAACATGTTAATAGCTAATTGCAACATAAAGTAAATCCAAACTTCTAAAATTAAGACTTCTCCCACTATTAAACAATGTCTACTATTAAAAATTACAATATATCTTTAAAAATCATTACCAAAAACAAAAAAACACTGCTCAATCATTTGGTGCACACTCTAACTTGTCACAAACTCATGAAATATTTTATAACACAGCAAATAAAGATAACGCTGGTTGCAGTGGATCTACAATCAATCAATGGAAACCAAACCTACAAATACATCCTATCGTTTGCCAGTGATGAAGAAAGTATTTATTGAACGACTTCTGCAGGTAAAGACATTTTCCAACCAAAAGAGAATCAAAACACTTATTAGCCAACACAAAAAGACTTAAAGTACCATGGTAATACCATCTGATACTATCAGAATTCACATTGTTATTGCCCAGATGCGCGCGCACACGCGCACACACACACACACACACACACACAGGAATTTGGCCTCTTATCAAAAGCTTCCAGAACATACAACAGCTAGACACAGAATTACAGGATAAGATGAATAGTATACTGTATGTACGCAGAGTTTTTTATACAGAAATGTGCAAATTAAATTACGTTTAAATGGGTTTGGGTCTGAGGAGGTAGTAGTACAAATACAAAAAAAAGGGTAAAAATGGTGATTTTACATGTTGATCACATGGGTTTGTATAGGTAGCATGTCTAAATATGAATTTACATGTTTGTTTCTTTTATTTGCACATACGTTTTGCACCTACTGTATCCTTGTATACTGTTCTGCACTAAACCGTAATATACTGTACCATGGCTTTGATAAACGTTGTGCGAGTACGTCTTTTAGGTGCTTTGTTTATGACAGTATGCTCTGTGCATATGCGGTTGAAAAAAAATTAAGTAGCTTTTTTATCCCCTTTTTAATTTGGAATGCCCAATTCCTACTACTTAGTAGGTCCTCGTGGTGGCGCGGTTACTCGCCTCAATCCGGGTTCTGAGACCGTCAATCCGCGCATTTGATCACGTGACTCGTTGTGCATGACACCGTGGAGACTCACAGCATGTGGAGGCTCATGCTACTCTCCACGATCCACACACAACTCACCACACGCCCCACTGAGAGAACCACTAATCACCACCACGAGGAGGTTACCCCATGTGACTCTACCCTCCCTAGCAACCGAGTTTGCCCAACACTTGGCTTTTATCAGTTAAGAATGAGATCAACTAGTCCGCCACTCTAATAGCACAAAAGAAAAGGTAAAATAGTGGGGTTAACCAAGCGTCCTGCCTTTCTAATGAAAACAAAAAGTAAATGTCTGCAATGGTGTCCGCCAACTTTTCAGCCATCTTGATTTCAGAAGTATTTTTCCTATTCATTTTTTGGTACTTCATAGCAAAGTTCTACGCCATGAACCAAATCAACCAGCTCTGAGGTGAATCACAACATTACAAAGTTTGATATAAAGCAACAAAAAAAAAACAATGAAAATCAGACAAAGTTACAAGACTGTGTCCTTAACGTTTTTAATGACGGAATAAACTAAAATCCCATGACATAAGTGACTTAAAAATTATGGAAAAATATAAAACTATTGATTTAAAGTTGTTTATTATTAATATAGAAACAATACATTTGATATTACATAATAGCAGATAGTTACAAATAAATTAGTGGTTTAGGGAGAGTGTTGGGAGTCTGACTCGTTTGATCATTTACAGTATTCATGGGAGTAGGCGGTCGTTACAGAGCTCTTTTGGTGCACTTTGTTCGCCGCAATTCTCTGATTGGTAGATTGTTTCCCCACAGGATCGTGGGTAGTGTAGTTCTTTACTGCTATTTGGCTATTAAACATGATTTCTAAAAAATTAAGAGGAAATAACACGGACTGAGAGCTTCAACAGAAAAACATACCATCGATTAACAACCTTGCAGCTCACGGCAGGTCTGTCTTTAAAGGTTTATAGTTATTGTTAATAATCAATTCCCCTAAACAGAAAATGATTCATTTATTTCATGAAAAAGCAAAAACATGACAAAAGACACATCTGTTTACAACTTATAAACTTTGTACTTTTCCGGGTCTTTTACACTATCTATATCTGGTATGCGAGTGAAACGGTACTTTTCGTATTCTACAAGAGAAGTTTCCGATCTGTATGATGTTTTGACCACACGTATGTTTGACATTACGGTGTACAGATCAAAATCACATTTCATGATTCAAGTTATAAAAAATGAACACTTAATTTTTCAGCAGATTAATAAATCACCTGTTAAGAGTTGGTTAAAACGAAAGCCATTGTGTGTTGGTCAAGCAACCAGTTACTTATTAATTTGATAAAAGAAATTTGCACGTAGAGTCAAAGTATGCCTCAATTTATTTAAGGAAAAAATGTATTTGTTATTATTTGAGCGACTCAAAAGCATGTATAAGACTAGGCCTAATTTATTGTCTAGGCAACACATGCAATACATAATATAAACACTACATAGATTAACTAGTTTTTAATGCTTTAAAAATGTTATAAATACTGTTTAATCCACGAATACCATTTCATTGCCTTTGTTTATTTATGAAAGGTACAGTTATTACATAAATTAAAGAGATAGCTCATCCAAAAATGAAAATTCAGTCATTGTTTGCTCACCGTTGTGTTGTTATAACCCTATATGACTTTCTTTCTTTTTCTGAACACAAAGGGAGAAATTGTGAATAAATGCTGTGTTCTGTGATGTCATACAATGGCAGTTTATGGTGACCACCTCTTCAAGCTTCAAAAGAGCACAAAAGTATCATTCAGACGTCTAATTAATTATTCATGAGACTCATGATTGTTATGAAAGTATCCGATAAGATTTGGTAAGAAACAAAACTAAATCTAATGTATTATTTAGTGCGTGTCCATGATAGGACACGAGAGCATCAGTTCACGCATCCCCCTCGTGACATTGGGGCAATATATTTTTTTATCTAAAAACAGGTCATCCACAGCGATAGTGACAACAGAACACAACACAGCGGCACACAAAAAAGAACAGAACTTACTAAACATGTCTGAAGAGTTTGTAGTCGAAGAATTGATGCATTTCTATGCCCAGCCTTATTTTTATTTATTTTTTTGGGATCGGTGCCAGTTCAAAGTGGATGGAGCTACACGCACAATGCCGAAAATAGAAAACAAGCAATGGATAGCATGTGCTGTCGCTCGTCAATGCTGGTTAGGATAAAAACTATGATTATTATAGAAAATATACGTTTTATTGCATGTCGTTTGCCATCAGGTTTGGACACAGTGTGACTGTGGCTGCCTGTAGCCTCCTCCATGTTTCTGTTTGATTTTCGAGAACTAATGAACGCACACAGGAGATCAACGGTCAGTGAATATTTTCACTAAATAATACACTAGATTTCGATTTGTTTCGCACCCAAACTTATCGTATATATTAATAACAATCATGAGTCTCATGAATAATTAATTAGACGTCTGAATTATACATTTGTGTTCTTTTGAAGCTTGAAGAGGTGGTCACCATAAACTGCCATTGTATGACGTCACTGAGCACAACATTTATTCACAATTTCTCCCTTTGCGTTCAGAAAAAGAAAGAAAGTCATATAGAGTTATAACAACACAGTGGTGAGTAAATAATGACAGAATTTTCATTTTGGGGTGAACTAATCCTTTCAGGCATTTTCCCCTCAATATAATAGCATTTTGGTGGTGTACTAGCAAAACAACGCAGACACACCAACAGTCCAACACAAAACTATAAATCCAAATCAAGAAGTAAAACCAGCCTTTATATATATATATATATATATATATATATATATATATATATATATATATATATATATATATATATATATAAATCTGTAATTATTTACTCAGCTAAAAGTAGTACATACAACTTGTGCAATATATTTACAGTCTTCTGAAGCCATACGAGTTTGGACTAGATGTTAATGGTGATTTTATGGTGTTTTTTGTCCTTTTGGAGCTTGACAGATGAACGATGCATGAAAAAGAGTAAAAAGTGCTTGAAGTTTCTTTAGAATTTCTCCTCTTGTGCTCCACTGATAAAACAATAACACGAGGAATCATATGAGGGTGAGTAAATAATGACATAATGTTATTTTTTGGGGTGAACTATCACTTTAACTATTACAAACACACCATTTTATCACATTCCACTGTCTTGCCCAGTGTTTCTCCTCAATCCCCTCCTCCTCATCCTCCTTTCTGGATTCCATCCTTCGCTCCCTGCATCCGTACATCATCTCCACCTTTTGGCCCTTACACATTTTCCAAACTCCTTTCACCATGTTCTGGACGTCCAGCCTCTGGGATGGATCACCATAAGCTTTTCGTGTCTCTTGCCCCCCCACCCCCCCTTGCATGACACATTTAAGACTTCTAAATCACATACACTAGTGATGACTGAACCACATGCCTTTAAACTAAAACGTTATCAGTGGACATGTGGTGGTTTCATGTAAACAGAAACTGGTGAAATCCAAACAACTGAGGCTTGGAAGCAATTGTTGAGCTTTAACAGCATGGTTAACACTGTTAATTTAAAAAGAAATCACGTAAACTGTGTTCAGGTTAATCTAGAATTATTTGGTTACATTTTAGAATCTTAAAACAAAATCTCTTTAGGTTTTTTTATTAGGCTACCTCTGACAATCCTTTTTGTAACTTAGTAAATGTGAAGACTTGAGTTCCCATTCAGGTGCATGGAAAAATCTATCTAAACTTACTTCTCACAACATTTTTATAAACGTTATTAATTAACATTTTATGTGCTGTAAAAGTGAACATGAGCAATCGTTACTTTAACAATTGTACCTGTTGTATGGAGTTATATATGTGCCAGAATTCTGCACGCACAAAATTATATTTTAAGTGCGCAAAAATGTTCGGCACGCACAAAAAGTTATTTTGCACGGTCAAGATAATATTTGGAGTACAAAAAGAAATGTTCTGCGCATGTCAGATGATATTTTGAGCGCACAAAAAAATTGTGCATGCACAAGATGATATTTTGAGCACCCAAAATATTTCTGCATGTGCAAAATGATATTTTGAGCGCACAAAAAATTCCTGCAAGCACAAGTTTATATTTTAAGCGCAAAAAAAGTTATTTTGAACACGCAAGATGATATTTTGAGTGCAAAAGAAATGTTCGCACAAGGCTGTTTTGCACGTGCTTGATCTCAGTTTTGTAAAGCAATGTATCTTCTTGCAAAGATAAATCCATTTTGAGGGAACGAAAATCAATCTTGCGCTTGAATAAAGTTTATTTGAATGTGAATTTGCTCAGAATTCTTACATTTTGCTTTCTCCTACCCACTCTCTTGCGCACGCAGAACATTTGTTTGTGCGCTCAAAGTATAATTTTGTGCGCTCAGAACTGTGGCACATGTACAACTCCATATTCTTGAACTGTCCCATCCATAGAAGATCCATTAACTTTAGTTTTACCTTCGAAGAATCTCTGTAGGGCCTCCGTTTCATCGATCACGTCCATTCTAGCGGCTCCCGCTTATAAACTCCATGAACATGAAGGATCGTTTCTCCGGCGCGCGGGAGCGGCGGGAGTCGCGTGCGCTTCAAACTCTCATCCCCGTTTAACAACTTTACGCACAATTATCTTTACTAAAACAAACCACGGAGCATCCGAGCGCGTTTTAATATCAACAACCTTTCGTCAATTCATATAACTGTTTTCTACAGCAAATTTAACCGTTTGCTTGCGTTAAACCTTATATTCCGCGCACCCACCTTTTCCTGAGGAGATTTTTACCTTTGAATGTCAGGCTGATCTATGTTCCAGTTTCCCCGGATAAGTTCGTTTATTTGTTATCACGACAAGTCACTATGAAATTATTTCGACTGCGGAACCAGATGCTGGTGAATAATTTAGTCGTTAAAGAAAGTCCTGTGAGGGTTTTTGCTGCGCTCGAGCCACTTTGCCGTCAAGCGCGCTCAGCATCCTTCTCTGCGCGCTCCCGCCCTCACTTGCGCTGTGTGCGCGCTCCCAGAGTGAACAACCGGGGCACGCGGAACGAGATATACAAGAGGAAAAACACATACTCTCAAAACACAGTTTATTATGTCCGTGATAATTTCACGGACAAAAATGAAAAGTAATTGCGCATGAAAATGTTAAATTAAAGTTATGCAAATTATAAAAATAATTTGCATAACTTAATTACTTAAGTTTAATTTTATAGATTTGTACATGCTGTCATTCGTTGACTTATTAT
The DNA here is from genome assembly GCA_032164185.1 of Moxostoma hubbsi. NCBI lineage: Eukaryota > Metazoa > Chordata > Actinopteri > Cypriniformes > Catostomidae > Moxostoma > Moxostoma hubbsi. The sequence goes on along the minus strand of JAVLUX010000049.1, from coordinate 19,820,849 downwards.
TATTAGTAGTAGTAGTAGTAGTAGTAAGTGAAACTTTTATAAAGTGATAAGATTCACATTTCTGCCTTTTAAACCCTCCAGAATTTGGCCCCATTGACTTCCATTGTTAGTGCATCACTGTAACCTAAATTTGTATTTTATTTTTAAAGAAAAGGAGGGACGAGTCGAAATTAATTTTAGTGGTAATTGATATTATGCCACATTTTCTGTTGATCGAGCTTAACTTGTATTGAACCCTGAATATTCCATTAGATACAGTCTATTAGATGAACCTTTTTATCACTAATTTAATGATTGTTTTGACTTTACCGTAAGAGATAACATAAGTTACATAATTTTTTATGTCGTGCTTCACTTACAAAAAAACATACTATGATAATACCATGGATTTTGGACACTTCCACGAAAATATAATGGTTTTCTGTGAAGTAAACTACCTTGGAGTACCATGTAAATAGGCAACTGTATATATTTATTGTAACATCTTGAATTTTTATGTCTTTATCTTTGTATAAATTCCTGGTTTGACAGTGTTTCCTAAAAACAGTGTGGCATCATATGCGTCATGTTGTAAAGAATGTTATTGGTTGAGGGATTGTAAATGAATGAGGTGTAATGCCATCATTTATCACTGCATGAGCTGAGTGATCTGTTTCTCTCGTCTCTTTATCCGCAACCTCTTTACAAACAATGACCCTGTGTCATGCCACCCCCCCTCCCAATCAAATGCAGTTTTGTTGTTTTTACTTACAGCTGGAGCATCTATCTGTCTCTCTCTCTCTTTCTCTAGCTCTCCTTTTTCCTCTGTTTGACCTAAACAACACGACCGTTATTACCATGACACACTGCGTAGATTGTTTGGGACGACGCAGGCGAGAAAAAGAGAGATTGAAGCTGTGGGGACAAAGAAACATCTGGCTGTGTTAATGCACTTCATTGAATGTGAGCGCAGCCGAATATATATGTGTGGCTGCACACATGTGATTCGGTGCTGTTAGACCACAACAATGGATGTGTGTGCATGTGAAGTTAGGGCATGTTTAAGCACGGTTGTATATATTTAATGTTGACGAGTCATTAAAATAAAGTGATTCAGTAAAGCTAATGAGTGCCAGTGTGGCCCTGCGCCAAAATAAGTGAGTCATTGAATCAATTTAACAACAATAAGTTGTTTAAGCTTGTTTACTTGCACATTTTAACACTGATTATGCTTAATAAGATGGCAACGTGTGTGGTCATGTAAACACATTAAACGGCTTCCCTTTATCGGTGTAAGGTCATGAATGGCTTAAGAATAGACCGATCAACATTAGTGAATTTTTGCCCATTATGCTGATTATGTTACACGTAAACACCTTAATTGGTATTCTTTCCGGCTTATCCAATGTGTGCATAAGTTGTGCGCATGCCTCTTCACAGTTTGACATCAAAAGCAGAGAATAATGTGATTATTTCAAATGTCATGAAAGCGCAGATTTCTTGCTTTGTCTGATTTTTTAAATGAGCTGATTTTTGGGAGTAATCAGCATATTGTGGTGCATTTAAACTCTCAATGAGTCTGTCAATGGAAGCGAACTAGAACGATTCGTTCACCTAAAAGGTTCATTCTAGTGATGTCTGATTCGTGACTCAATCAAACCAATTTGCAAAGCTTTGGTAGACTGCTCAACTGTTAGGGATGACTTTGTTTAGTGTATAACTGTGAAACAGAAACTAATATGTTAATAAAAAATGTATATGATCAATAATTAACATTATTATTAATATTGGAAACACTTGAGAATTGACCCGACTGAAATACAGATATAATACTATTTTGTCTCGGAAGATGGAGTTTTAGCTATTCAGTGCAAGACAGTCATATATTGAGTCAGGGGACAAAGCAGGGAAGCTTTTGGCTAGATATATAAAGCAGAGAGAGTATTTTTCTATCATTCCCTCAGTGGTAAAATATTTACCTTGGCCATAGATATTAATAATGCTATTAAAGTATTCTATCTTGATCTCTGTAGTTCCACATTTTCGTCTACTGATGAAGATATTAGAAATGTTGTGGAACCATCAGAACTCTCTAAACTGACAACTGTACAAATAAATTCTGAGATAACCATGGAGGAGCTTGGCCAGGTAATTAAGGCCTTGCCTACAGGGAAGGCTCCGGGGCCAGATGGCTTTGCCGCTGAATTTTTTTGATCTTATGCTACAGAACTGGCTCCACTTTTGCTAGAAGTTTCTACAGAATCATTAAAGAATGGATAGCTTCCGCCAACAATGACGCAAGCCCAGGTCAGTCTTGAAAAGGACAAAGATCCAAGGGAGTGTAAGAGTTACGTCCAATTTCCCTGATCCAGCTAGACGTAAAAATATTGTCCAAAATTTTGGCTAACCAATTAAGTAAAGTTATGATATCTCTTATACATATAGATCAGGTGGGGTTTATTCCGGGTCGTAGCTCTTCTGATAACAATAGGCGTTTCATCAATATCATGTGGTCAGTGGCGAATGATCAGACTGCAGTCACTGCCATCTCACTTGATGCCAAAAAGATGTTTTATATGGTAGAATGGGATTATATTTTTAAGATTTTGGAAATATATGGGTTTGGGAACACTTTTATTTAGATGGATTAATTACATTTATAGACACCCTGCAATGGCAGTACAAACAAATGGATTAATTTCAGATTATCTTTTACCTGTCAGGCTGAACTTCCATTCTTCATCCGTTGACCGTTGAATGCCAGATACCAATATCTCCCATTCATTTAAATAGATAGATAAATAAATAAATAAAGTGGCTCATCTCTGCTAAATAGTCTCTGGGATGATTTATGAATCGTGGGTATTATTTTTTTATTGTTTGTTCAAGCTTAATGTAGCTTACAGCTCTTATGTCTATGCTGTACTTTCTAAAAGTAATTTATAAATAAATCAATAAACTTACCGAAGCACGCATTGGCGAGATATTGATCCTATTCACATAGCGTCATCTTTGATTTTTGACGGGATTGAAAATGAGGCTTTGAGGGATAGACTTATGTAAACGGGCTTGCTTGACCTGCTCCAAGCGGGATTCGAACCGGACTCTCCGGCATGGGAGCCGGGTGTGCTAATGAGGAGGCTAAAGGCTACAGCCTCTAACATTAGTCACTAGTGCGCCTCATGATGCCAGGGGAGTGAGGTTTACATACTGCAACTACCTACCAGCTGGCTACCATTACACTCACCCCCTAAAACTCACTCCCATCCGGGTCACGGCACCACTGTAACCTGTCATGCTCGACCTGCTCCGAGCGGGATTCAAACTGGGGTCTCCAGCATGGGAGGTGGGCGCGCTTAACGAGGAGTTGCTAGTGCGCCTGTTAAGGCCAGGGGAGTGAGGTTTACACACTGCACAGCCTACCAGCTGCCTACTGTTACACTTAAGCTACCATTTCTTCAGCGATCATGCACCGTATAAAGCTATCAAAAATCTTATAGATCACATGTAACTTTCCACAACTTTTTTTTTTTAAGTAAAATTTCTTGGAAATATATTTTTCAATTGGAACGGTCCAAAAACACAACCCTTTGAAGAGACTATATGTCTATCCCTAACAGATACGTTGTCATTCCCGCCAAAAATAAAAGATGGCGCTGCTGTGAATATGGTCAATACTCTCAGAAACAGGCTGAGCCTTCACACTGAATACGATAAGCTAAGGTGTATTTTTATTTTATGTATAATATGCGTATAGTGCTTCAGTTATCAAGTAGTATAGCAAGAGTGGTGCGACTGATCTATAACATCTATATATGGTGGATATCACTCATGTTCAGCAGAGGGCGCGAAAGACCGATGACAAGATGAAGACTCGCCGAATCAGAGAAGAGTGAGAGAAACAACATGGCGATTGGACAAGCAGGTAACCAGCATCGTTGCCATAGATACACTGAACAAATGTATTTTTACAGATATTTTACTATAACCTTTTATGTTTCAGTGAGATTTCTACAATGCTTTAAATATTTATTTTGCGTTTGTGTGGGTTATGGGCGTTATTTCTCTGTTTCCTGATCGCTGTTACTTGTAAAGCAGGGGGTTGTAAGTGTGTGAAAGTGTAAGAATTAAGCGCTATTTCATGCACGTCAAGCTATTGTTTTCAAAAATAAATAAAAAAGGTAAAATACCCACAGTGAGTTGTGCATGGCACATTGTCATGTTTAGATGTTTACAAGTTGAATGGTCGAAAATATATATATTTTTTCTTCATAGGAAAAAACACAAATGTTGTATCCTTTGCCTCAAGTGAATATTCACAGCCCTTGAACTATAATAGTACTTAAATGTTACTGTAAATACTATGGTATCAACATAGCACTGTATTAATAAGTGTCTTTTATTTGCACGTTTGTAGCAACTTATAACGTAATGTTAGAGCGGCACATAATGTTCATGTAATTTTCTCAAAACGTAATAATTATTACATTATGTAAAAGCTCATAATGTAGTACGTTTTTTTGCTAAGTGTAACTGTTATTACAATATGCGATATGTATTACATTATAAACTCACCAAAACATTTTAGTTAAAAAAATATCAATACATATTATTATTTCAAAATAATAGTATACATATTTAAGGCATTAAAAAAAAACATTGGTCTTCTTTTACAATATTCCAATATTTTTAAATATAAACCTAGTCACTTTCTAGGCACTGGATTTAAATATTCATACATTTATTATTATTATTATTAAAAAAAAATGTTTTTACTACGGTACATTACTACTAATATACACTCATTGAGCACTTTATTAGGAACACCTGTACACCTACTGTACTTATTGATGTGATTATCTAATCAGCCAATCATGTGGTTGCAGTGCAGTGCATAAAATCATGCAGATGCGGGTCAGGAGCTTCGGTTCATTTTCACATCAACCATCAGAATGGGGAAAAAATGCGATCTTAGTGATTTGGACCATGGCATGATTGTTGGTGCCAGACGGGCTGGTTTGAGTATTTCTGGGATTTTCACACACAACAGTCTCCAGAGTTTACTCCGAATGGTGCCAAAAACAAAAAGCATCCAGTGAGCAACAGTTCTGCGACGGAAACGTCTTAGTGATGAGAGAGGTCAACAGAGAATGGCCAGACTGGTTTGAGCTGACAGAAAGTCTATGGTAACTCAGATAACCACTCTGTACACTTGTAGTGAGCAGAATATCATCCCAGAATGCACAACACATCGATCCTTGAGGCGGATGAGCAACAACAGCAGAAGACCATGTCTGGAACTTTATTAGGACCATAGTATATCTAATAAAGTGCTCAATGAGTGTATACACTAACATACATTATACCACTACTAATTATAATAATGATAATATGTTATATATTTGTTTGTATCTATACATGAGCCAAAGACACTTGTAAGTCTTCAGTGAAAAGAAGATGCTATACATACTGATAAATGATGAATAGTGTGAGATAGTAATGTGTGCAATGTATAGCCTAGAGTAAAGTAATCAGTACATTATGTGTCAGCATAGTGCTATAATTATAAATACATTATTAATATATGCAGAATAATATGTGTATGTATGTGCATATATATATATATATATATATATATATATATATATATATATATATATATATATATATATATATATATACATTATGAGGTGCTACACATGTTTTAAGCCTTAATTGACACCAGCTTTCATCCGTGCTGCTGCAAATCCTGCTGTATCTGTCTGGAGCATACAGTGTGTTTTACTTCCTGTCAACTCTCTCCATGATCATCTACAAGAGTGAGTGCTTGTTTAACTTTGTTACTGGTTCTGATTAAAGCAAAAATCACTTATTTCACACAAAATGTACATCACATAATGAAACCATTGCGTGTTAGGTCGTGTGCTAAGTTACCCCGATGGCCAACTCACTCTAGACGTCTTTCTGCTGTTTCTCATGGCTGGATTCGAGGTCTTGAGGGTGTACTGGGGTGAGTCGGACCAAGTTATAGTTTTAGTAATGCTTTTACACTCACTTTGGCCTAATGTTGATGTCTCTTTCTCAGGGGTCAGGGGGAACCTACAGGAAAGCGAGATCTACACGGGATTCAATCTGATCGCCACGGTGGCCACAGTGCTGTTGGCACTCTATTTCGTAATTTGGCAGTCATACGTTCTGCGAGCCGATGTCATCATCGGCGCCATCCTGGTCTGCTTGTATGGCCTTACAGGAATCGTTGGGCTCGGAGCTTTGGCACGCATCACCAGGTTCGAGTACACATGCTTGTAGTTTTAGACTCCTGAACTCCTTGCACAAATTCACTGTCTATTTTGCTCAGAGGTTGCCCTTTCATACAGTATAGGGGCATCACTGCAGTGTGTTTCTTGTGTTTAATTAGAGTCCCACAGACACCTACACCAACCGGTAAAATGGTCTGCACTTATATAGCGCCTTTATAACCTTAACGGTATTCAAAGTGCTTTACACTGTGACACATTCACCCATTCATACACACATTCATACACCAATGGTGCTAGCCTGCCATTGGGAGCAACTTGGGGTTCAGTGTCTTGCCCAAGGACACTTCGGCATGTGGGCCGGGATTCGAACCACCAATCCTGCGTTTAGTGGCCGACCCGCTCTTCCAACTGAGCCACAGCCACCCTTTTCCTTTAACTTTTAACTATAGTAACCATATTAGCACCATGGTATTTTGTAGTTAAATCATAGTAAGCCACAAAATTAAACATGGTTACTATATTAATGCCATATTACTGTAGTAACACCATGATTAATTGCATTAAAACTATGACTTCCACCTTTTTTGGTTACTAAATATTACAATAATAAAATCATGGTTAAATTTACTGGTTAAATATATGGCAATAGAAACTTCCCAACCTTCACTGCGATGAAATCAATCTTTATATTCATTTTATAAGTAGTATTATAGGAAATTAGACTATTGGAGACTAGAGGTCAACCAAAGACAAAGAGTCCAGAATAAATAAAATCCCAGATGCAGTTTTTTGTTCAACCAAAATCCCAATAACAACCAGAAAAAAATCTGATTTGGTGCATAATGCAGGACTTTTAAGTATAAACAAACCCGAAACACACTGGGGACTCTTATTTTGAAATGACAAAATGATGCTAAAACCACCCACAAATATCAGCATAGATTTGTGCAGATAAGGATAGTTCCAAAAAGTAACTACCAGCACCGGTTAATCAGTAAAACCGATATATCGGACTACCTCTATTTGGAAAACAGGATGGAAAAAAGTAGGTCAAAATGCAGAATCGATTTGGGGGTTGTCTGCACGATAAAAAACCAAAGTCACGCTGTCTTAACAACCCATTCCACAAAAACATTGGATGGAGTTTGTCTATAAATTCAGTGTTTCCACAAGAATATTGGAGTGCAAATAATAGCACTGTTTGACAGATACTATTATTTACAACTTGTACAAATATTCACTCCAAAAATGAAATACATAAACAAAAAAATTTAACAGATTGTTGACACAGTAAGGGAATTGAGCTATGAAATTAATGTGGAGGCCTTATTCTCATCACTGTCTAGGACATTATTTCTCAACCTTTTTGACTCCAAGGCCCCCATTGTCTGAGAAAATATTCAAAGGCCCCCAATGTAGGCTATTAGATATTCATATTTTGAGATATTTCCTCAGATACTTCTACTGTAATGATGACAAGGCTTGTTTTTCAAAGTTTTTTTTAATGTAAGAAATTTCTAGCTAAATAGATTAAAACAATTATTCATGATCAATTTTGTGATTCTAGAAAGGTCCAGAACTGTATTTTCTTCATAAATAGCAAGCTTTTAGTGGGTTATATATATATATATATATATATTCAACTTGATATTCAACTTGATTTTTCTTTGTTGCCTTCAAATATCGCTTCAAACTTTTGTCCAATTAGTTAACGAGTACACCAGCTTTTGAAAAATCGTTTTCACATGATAAATAGTGAAATGGTTAATATTTACGTTAATATTTATGTATTTTATTTTTATAATGGATTTTCACAGTTTAATATGGAAAGTCTGGTTCTGGGACAAGGCTAAAACAATTCTGCACATAAAAGACATGTGAAAAATGGCAAAAATAAATGATGATGGTAAAAATTTTCCAATTGAGTTTTAATGTGACCATATTATTATATGAAAAAACACTAGCTCAGCGGTTAGGGTTCTGGGTTACTGACCGAAAGGTCGGGGGTTCAAGCCCCAGCACCATCAAGATACCACTGTTGGGCCCTTGAGCAAGGCCCTTGACCCTATCTGCTCCAGAGATGCTGTTTCATGGCTGACCCTGCGCTCTGACCCCAGCTTAGTTGGGATATGCGAAAAAACTGCATTTCATTGGCTCTGTACCTGCACTCTGCACAATGACAATAAAGTTTAATCTAGAGCTTTACATTTAAAGTGGAAAGAATTGCTCTGATAATTTGGTCTTGGAAGAATTTAAGAGAAATTCTTGAGATTTGACTTTTTTTTTTGCAGATCTCAAGAACTTTAAAGGAAATGTTACGAGTAAATTGTTTGGTATAAAACAATATTGAAATGGTTTATTTAACTTTTTGTATTTTTTACAATTAAGTTTCATAGTCTGGGTCTGGGACAAGGGTAAAACAATACAATTTGTACATAAAAGTCATTTAAATATACCAAAAATAAATGATGAAGGCCTGGTGAAAAGTTTCCGAGTCACTTTTAATGCGATCTTCATATAACAAAAAGAATAAAGATGAAATCTGTTTGTTTTAATAAAATAAAAACCCTGGGACATGAAAGAGTCAGAAGTTCAAGAAAATCCCAAAGAGTCTTTTAGAGGGTTTGAATAACTTGAGTTTGATGTAAATGCTCTCATTTGGAAAAGGAACATCTTTTTGATAGATGCCACATTGTATTCAAGCTGGCAGAACAACAATAGCTGAGCAACGGCAACAGACCGATCTCCATTGAAATTCACATCAGTATTTCAGCATGGTCAAACACCATAAGCTCCTTTCTTTCAAACCCAGAAATTGCAGTTCATAATTCCCATTTGTACTGACTACTCATCTTTTCTAAGTGTGGTGTGGAGGTCGTATATAACCACCTCAAATCTAGATCTTAAGATCTGCGTCCAGTGCTTGGATCCTTATCAGCTTGAAGCGACCGCCGCCACCCAGACTGTCATCACACCCAAGACAAAAGAATCTTAAATGACCGTGCGGACAAAGCAGGAGACACAGTAAATCTGTCCGCCCACACCATGCTGCAGATACTGTTATCAGCCTCCTGAAAGAGCCACATATTAATAATTCAAACACAAAGTCTGGTGTTCCGAAAATTTGCCGATTTTCCTTCATGAAGCAAAAACAAGAAACAAAAGAGACGGACAACATTAGCTCACCGGCTCTTAAAAGTCAGACAGGGAGAGGGAGATGAAATGGAAATGAGCAAGGAGAGGAAAACAGAGACTGATGCGACACACCCACCTTTTGTTCTCGCTCTCAATGGGGTGCGTGGTTAGTTGTGCGTGGATGCCGCGGAGAATAGCTTGAAGTCTCCACACGCGCTATGTCTCCGCAGTAAGATGCGCAGATTGACTCTCTCGGACGAAAAGACTGTCTTTAACGAGTTTTACTTTCTAGAGTTCAAAGTACTAACTAAAGCTGCCTGAACACCATTTATTTACAGTCAGGATAAAAAATGTGAATGTCAAATGCAGAGGTCTTGTACTTGAAAAGTCTGGTTTCTCATTAAATGAATTATGCATGCAGATAATTGTGTTTTGCATTGAACTTGTACTATAAGTTGAGTTTGTTTGGTGTGATGTTTGTGCTCCGTAAATGTTTCTTGTATTAACCATCTTATTTTTTCCCCCCAGTTAGACAGTGTCTGTCTCCTCATCACATCTCAACAGCAACTGCTGCAATTTAATGGCAGTATATACTACATTTCCTACAATGTACCACGGGATCTGCTTTACTCATGTTGTAAAGCCATGAGGAGGTGCCAGAGACTTGTTGCTATGCAACAAAGTACTACTTCATAATCTGTAAACACTTGAACTTTGAGTATATTGTTATACAATGTTTGGGCTTTTTAAAATAAATGATCTTATTTTAAGTGTCATTTGAGGTGATTAATCTCATTCTTTATCAGTAACAACCTGTTATTATTGGTGTTTGCAGAAATGGTGAAAATCTAGGTTTTCTTCAGGCTGCTTGTAAACACTTCAAATGAGTAGCTAATATACTCTCTTGAATGTCTTCATTGTAGCGGGTAGTTTTTCAGAGCAGGTTGTTACATTTATTCTCAACAGGATGTCTTTTTTATCATGTAATCAGATTTGCAGTCACTTTACAATAAGGTTTCATTTGTTAACAACATTAGTTACCATGAACTAACAATAAACAATACTTATTAAGCATTTATAAATCTTAGTTAATGTTAATTTCAACATATACATTTTTTTAAATTAAAACTTGTATTAGTAACATTAGTTTTAGGGTAAAATATTGTTCAGAAGGTTAGTACAGTTGAAGTCAGAAATGTACATACACTCCACAGATTTCATATTAGCATATTTCATGTTATATAAGTCATTTCGGATATCTACTTTGTGCATGACATGAGTCATGTTTCCAACAATAATTTACAGACAGATTGTTTCACTTTTAATTGACTGTATCACAATTCCGGTGGGTCAGAATTTAACTGTGCCTTTAAGCAGCTTGGAAAATTCCAGAAAATGATGTCAAGCCTTTAGACAATTAGCCAGTTAGCTTCTGATTGGAGGTGTACCTGTGGCTGTATTTTAAGGCCTGCCTTCAAACTCAGCGCCTCTTTGCTTGACATCATGGGAACATCAAAAGAAATCAGACCTCAGAAAAACAATTGTGGACCTCCACAAGTCTGGTTCATCCTTGGGAGAAATTTCCTAATGCCTGAATGTACCACATTCATCAGTACAAACAATAGTACACAAGTATAAACAGCATGGGACCACACAGCCATCAAACTACACAGGAAGGAGACTCATTCTGTCTTCTAGAGATGAACGTAGTTTGGTGCAAAAAGTGCAAATCAATCCCAGAACAACAGCAAAGGACCTTGTGAAGATGCTGGAGGAAACAGGTAGACGAGTATCTATATCCACAGTAAAACAAGTCCTATATCGACATAACCTGAAAGGCTGCTCCACAAGGAAGAAGCCGCTGCTCCAAAACCGCCATAAAACAGCCAGAATACAGTTTGCAAGTGCACATGGGGACAAAGATCTTATTTTTTGGAGAAATGTCCTCTGTTCTGATGAAACATATATTGAACTGTTTGGCCATAATGACCATCGTTATGTTTGGAGGAAAAAGGCGTGCAAGTTCTGACTTTAACTGTAAATAAAGTTTTCATAATTTCATAATATAAACGGTAGTGAACCGTAAAAAATACAGGCATCAAAATGGCATTCCGAAATGACTGAAACATGGTCACTGTATTTTTTTTAAGTGAATTTCTGGTGAACACAGCTGCCGGTATTTTACTGTAATTTATATATTATTTTTTTTACAATTATCTGCAATTATGATGTTTGTTGTTGTGTGAGAGCTGCAGTTCCTTACATTCAACACTATGAAAACTACATTCAAACATGCAAATCACAAATACTTCATCTTCAGGAGATAAAACGTTCAATCGCACCAATGAGCAGGTATCGTTTTTCAAGCCATTTTGTCATATACTTCTTTTTAATAAGTGATTATTTTGAACCGTTTTTATACATTTAAAGAAAATATTTGACTAGAACTGGCTCTTTTTTCAGGAGTGAAGGTAACCCTGAGAAAGTGAGAGTTTTCTGGTGTCATAGTTCTGTCCTCTGATGTTAATTATAAACCAAAACTCAAGGCTCCCAAAGTCAAACACTCTATTGGTCTGTGTGCATACACTGCAGTTCAGCAACCTGTCTGCATACCAAAGGGCTTTAACATTGTGTGTGTGTGTGTGTGTGTATGAGTGTGTGTGTGTTTGTGTGTGTGTGTCTGTATGTGTGTATGAGTGTGTGTGTGTGTGTGTGTGTGTATGAGTGTATGTGTGTGTGTCTGTGTGTCTGTGTGTCTGTGTGTGTCTGTCTGTGTGTGGGGGGGGCAAAGGACACTTCAATGAAGCACAAAAGATATGTTAGGCAGAAAATTAATCTCAGTCACCATTCACTTTCATTATATGGAAAAAAGATGCAGTGAATGGTGACTGAGATGATTATTCTGCTTAACATCACCTTTTGTGTTCCACAGAAGAAAGATTATACAGGTTATACAGGAGTTATACAGGTTTGGAACAACAAGAAGGTGAGTAAATGAAGTCAGAATTGTAATTTTTGGGTAACTATTCCTGTAACACAAGCTTTCCTGCATCCTGATTAAACCGAAAGAGAGAAGTGACTCTTCTGAGTAATGCTCAGCGTCCAGCTGATATTCAAACCCATCTAATGTTCCACCCTGTTGCTTTTCTTTCACAACATGCCTCTCCGTCATCATACAGGGTTACAGAACTGGACCGGGAACAGGAATTCGTCTACTTGGCAGCTGGCTGCTAAACACTCCCAAACAAAAGTCAAACGATGACATACATATTCTGTTATATTTCAATGGTTGTTGTGACTTCAGTCAGGAATGTCCTATTAACCCTCTGTTGCACGATGTTGCCACTGGGTGACGATCCCTTTTCTTTACAAGCACATGATGCATTTATGGCAATCATATGGTTCATAATTAAGATAGGAATTTCAAATAAACCACAGGATGTCCTGGTGATCAGTTTTAAATATTATTCTGGATTGATGCACCTTATAAAAGCATTTTTTAATTTATGTTTCATTCATCCAAAATATAATATGATTTTTTTCAATGTGAGTAAACATATTTGTTTTTACATTTAGTGTCCTTTATTTGTCAGATATGAAAAAAAAAATAGTTTTTTGTATCATCTACTATTAAGTAAATACTTTTTATAGGATGTACTTAATATTTAAGTAGTACAAGTTAGCATTTAAATCTATTACATTAAGAAATATTTTGTGTTCAATACAAGTTAAGCTTAATTAACAGAAATGTGTGGCGTAATGTTGATTACCATAAAAAGTTATTTCGACTCGTCCTTTCTTTAGAAAGGCAAAAATGGAGGTTACAGTGAAGCACTTACAATGGAAGTGAATGGGGCCAAATTTAAGAGGGTTTAATGGACAAAATGTGATGCTTATAATTTGATAAAAGCACTTACATTAATTCTCCTGCTAAAACTCTGGTTTTAGTTGAACAGAAAAGTTGTTTAAATCATCATCTTTGCAGAATTAAAGGGTTTTTGGTGTTGTAAAGTTGTAAAATTGCCTATAACTAGTGAGTAATTTATCACACTTTTGTTTGCGTTTTGTGGCTATGCTTAAAAAAAAAATCAAAACTGAGTATTTTAACATATTCGGATTGGTCCCATTGACTTCCATTGTTAGTGCCTCACTGGAATCTCATTTTTAATTTACATTTTTTAAGACAACAAGGTATATATCGAAATTAATTTGTGTTGTAATCAACATTAGCCCTGGATTTTCCTTTACAATTATTATTATTATTATTTTTATTTATTTATTTGGCAATTTTTATGACATCAGTAAACATGGATGGTCAATTAATTGCACTGCACATTTTTAAATGAATAAAAACCTTGTTTTTTTTACGCACAGTGTTGCCTCCAGGCATCATGCACGTGACCTATAAAGGTATAATATTTTTCATAATATAATTTGTATTTTTGTAATGAGGTCTATTGCAAGACAAGTGAGTCAATACCTGCTTTTATAACTTGTGCAGTAGAGGAAGTTTTTCTTTTGTTTAGAGCTACAGGGTGAAGTCCTATTAATATCCCACCCAATGACAACATTTGTTTTATGTTTATCCAGAAAGACTGCATTAACAGTGCGTGCGTTCTTATGCAGGCTCCGCCCCTCTCTCGCGCTGCAGGTAGACTCACCTGCGCCACTCACCTGTCACTCTCGCTCGAGCGCACTTGTACCGGTCTACTTTTCTCCCTCATAAAAAGACGTTTGTATAGAGTTTTTACGTTAACAGAGACAACAAGGTCTTCCACGTCGGCCTGGCTAATATCTCGCGCCGTCTTTGGAGCAAACTTCACACCTGTTTACAGACAGAGATGGAGAACTGAAGAGTTTATAACAGGAGTTTTGGAAACGCGAGGAATCATCGGCGGACCTTTCTCTCAGCTTGAGGGGTGAGTGAACGTCCATCCATCCATCCATCTTCAACCGCTTATCCGAAGTCGGGTCGCGGGGGCAGCAGCTCCAGCAGGGTCCCCAAACTTCCCTATCCCGAGCCACATTAACGTTTGTGAATGTGAGTGAACGTTTACGACTTAATTTTCACCCCAGGTGTCTGAAAGCGACGCAACGCTTCAAACTTAAACGCTTGCGTAGAAAGTAGGAATATCTCGCTGATCTACAAGTGCAGAAAGGAGCGTTTTAGTTTTGACGCGTCACGTCACACTTGCGGTTCAGACACCTGTGAAACTTTCAGTGACGCGCGCGGCCGCTACATATGCGTTCCGTCGTTGCGTCACGTAAAGACGCAAACTTTTTCCTTCGCGTAGTTTTTGGTTATTGCAATAAAAGTCCTTAGAAGTCTAAAATGAGAAGTTTGTCATGCTTATTTATACATAAAAATTGTATTTTGTCAACAAATGTCATTTTTACCAGAATTCTGCGTTGCTTTCAGTTAAAGTTTATTAAAATCATAAAACAACCTGTCATACCGATCCAGCATTCTCTATGAGTGACAGTAGATGTGGTTACACTTGACATGTCATTTACAAACGTTGTATAGTGCTTAAAAATTAGAGATCAATTTATTCGCTTCTATATGAATATTTTACTTAGTTTGAGCAAATATAACAGTGCAGACAGCATTACAATGCAAACACAGGGGCGGGGCCAGATGGGTGGCACGGGGTGGCAGGTACCACCCTAAAAATTAGCTTTGGCACCCCAACTCAGACCCTGCTTGCATCCTGGAAACGGTGTGCAACCAGTAGTGGAGCCAAGGGGGTGGCCAGGGGTCGCCGTGGCCACCATGAACTGAAGCCTGGCCACCCCCTTGGCCACCCCACTCGCAACTGGTTGGTCATTTTTTGTCTTGGGCACAATTTCGTTTTTAGAGGTGGAACTGTCTCTGTACAACCGCATCACACAGGAGTCTTAACATGTGCGCAGACCAAGGTCGCCGCATCTCTCTGTCCCGGGTGTCACTGAATCCCACCTGTAGCCACCCCTGTGAAAAAATCATGGCTCCGCCCCTGTGTGCAACGGCTTAAACCGTCTGTGTCGCGCATTGTCCGTAACCAGGGCTGGACTGGTAATCTGGCATACCGGGCATTTTCCCGGTGGGCCGACGCACTTTGGGGCTGATCAGGGGCGGACTGGCCATCGGGAGAACCGAGCGGGATGGTGGGTCGTCCAGTTGCTATGTTAATTCCCGGGCTGATTTCGCTTCCCAGTCCAGCCCTGTCCTGTCCGTAACAACGTTCCGCCCGGTCAGATGGAACCCGTCACAAGACTATGTAATACTATGCTAAAGGACTATTCTGTCAACTCACTGTGGCATAATGTTGATTACCACAAACATTTATTTGGACTCGCCCCTCCTTTTCTTTAAAATCGAGGTTATGGTGAGGCACAAAACATAAACAATATGTGCGTTAACATGATTTTAGTGTGATAAAATCACTTACTAACATCATCAGTGTAATGTTATAGACAATTTTACAACTTCGTTACCATGACGACAGAACTCCGTAATCCCTAAAAACATAAACCTACCATGAAAACTATTTTACAGGTCAAATAATGTGCATGTTTTAATGGAAGAATTAATGTAAGTGCTTTTATAAAATTATAAGCTTCTAATGTATGCCTTTAAACTAGACCGATCTGGGTCTACAGTGGGATAGGCCAATAACTGATTAGTTGGCCGATAGTTTTTCCAAATGTAATTCTAGAATGTAAATAACATTTTCTTATACTTTCTTTATTATGCCGGGCAAAGACAAAGAGTCCAAAATGAATACAATCCCAGATGCAAGGGCATCGAGCGATGTGGACAGATCGGCTTCTTTATATTTGTCTATGACTGGGAAGGTTAATGTTATATAAACAAATGTAATTCCAAAATTCAACTACTCACTACAGTCTTTCCCCATTGAAGCATTTTAACACAGGCCAGTTGACAAAGGTGGGTTAGGTCTCTCCAAGATATTATTGTACTATTGTGCTTTTGGTCTCAGACATTTGGCACATTAGTCGCTCCCACTGTTGAGGGCCCCTCCCTGGTTTTGGCCCTTGCCCCTGTTTCACCATTACAAAGTCTTTCTACCAAATTGCTCAGAAGGGTAAAATCTCATCCCATAATTTCACACTTGCAATCAGTGTGGTCAAAGGTTTCCCGCATGTTCAATGCAGATATTTATCTGAATGTTGCCTCAAGCATATGCTTGAACCCTAAATTACACATTGATCAGTCCCCTTTTGCTGGACGGAGTGGATTGAGAGGGGTGTTGCTACGCTTGAAGACATTACAGCAAATTTGGGATTCTGAGGTCTCATTTCTTCAGATATTTACAGTTGCGCCATTTATTATGTACTGATGTACTGGGAATAATATCAATGATTCCATGTATTGTTTGTCCAAATTTGGTATTTGTTTTTATTAGTTTTTTTTACTCTGCCGATAACCGATAGTTCCAAAAAGCAACCATCAGCACCGATTTATTGGTAAAACCGATATATCGTCTACCTCTACTTTAAACCCTCCAAAAATGTGTCCCATTCACTTCCATTGTAAGTGCCTCACTGTAACCTCGATTTTTGCTTTTATTAAAGATGCAGTTGATTGAGCTTAACTTGTATTAATTCCTTTAATAGTCATTTCATGTTTGTATTAATGTTTTAATAAAGAATTAAATAAGGTAAAAATTTAGGCATATAGTTTTGACTAAATAGTCCATGCGTGAATGTGCCCGGTTTTGCAACATACATTTGACCTTGTATACGCACCTAGTTTTATAACATGCATTTGAACGTTCCCAGAACGTTCCCAGAACGTTCCCAGAAAGTTCCCTATTGGTGATTCAGGAAAGTTTTCTTAACGTAAATAGAACGTTCCCTTAAGGTTAGGGGAACGTTCTGGAAACTTTATGGGAATGTAAAAAAAGACTTTGCCAATCAATGAGCGCTCTCTACTGCCTGATAATGGTCATGTAATTAAGCATTTGATCACTGCTGTTAAAGCAAACATTTGCAACCTTTTAATTTGTTTAAGAAAAATAGAACCTAAAATAACCTACAGGGAACATTCCCAGAACGTTCCTGTTTGGTTCCCAAAAAAATAACCAAATGGGAAGCATACGGGAACGTTCTGGGAACGTTCTGTGTTTGCTGGGTTACAACTATAGTACAACAAGTTGATATTTGGCACAATTATCATATTGTTATATCTCTACAGTATGTTCTTTAGAGTTGTTATATTTTTCTCTTTACTTTGGGTGGTTTGACCATCAGGATCAGTTCCAGGTGGGCGTGTCGTAACTGCATTTTAAAACAACAATGTCAATGTGATCCGAATAGGACTGCTCGATCAATCACAAATCTAAACCTTCGCTCTCCTATCTAACTTCTGGATGGCAAACAAGCGACATAAACGTCCCTCTTGTTACTCTGTCTGCCCTCATTACAATACCTTTAAACACATTTATCATGTGGCCCACAGTCCTTTATGCCCCATTACGGATGGACTGAATGACTCACTTTAGTAGCTACTCAGGCTTTTTGCTTGGCGGTTATGCTTGATTCGCATTATAAAGCCAATTCTCCCCTGCAGGACAAAGGTCCCACGGACATTATCTCGGTTTGCACATCTGTTTGAGAAGGCATTACATAATTTACTGATGTCAATAAAGGTAAGCTTAATGGTCACGGGGGGGGCTGATTTTTTTGTTTATAGCTTTTAAATCTTCCATAGATCAGAGCTGAGCGTAAGCGCTGAGTTTACTCGATTCAAGCCAGGCTCACCAGAACTGCGGGTCCACTATTATTGGATATAACTTTACACGTTTAAGTGTTTTATCACACTAAATTCATATTAACATGTATTATGTTTATACTTTGCAGCTATACTTTTGATACAGTGAGTATTTGAATGTTTTTGTACTGGCCACACTCACTTCCTTCACTGTAACTGCATTTTTGTTGTTGTTGAATTGTTTAAAAGAAACATTGAAAATGCTTTTAATTGAACCTAACTTCAATTGAACCCGGAATATTCCTTTAAACAAATAGGCCTAGTTCACCTAAAATAAAAATGTCCTCATGTCATCCAAAACCTGCTTTACTTCCATGGAAAGATCATTTAAAGGTCGTTTTTTCCCCCCATGCAACTACAATGAACGGGACTGAAGCTTTCAAGTTTTAAAAAGTAGGGAACAAATAAGGGTATCGATACTTTTATTTTTTTTTGGCACTCGCCGATATCGAGTCCGATGTTTTATGTTTATGTCAACAAGTTTATTTCAGTGTTATCATCAATACGGTATTTAAATAATTCATTCATTAAAATGTAAATCAAATGAAATTATAACTATTCATTTTCAACATTTAATGTTGTATTCTCTTTATCAAACGAAGTGCTTTTATACAAAACCTCACAGGACAATCCAAAATACAACATTGGAGATATTTTTGTCAAATAAAGTGCTGTATAACAGAACATCACAGTTGTGAGATATTGCTTAAATATAATACAATTACTATTGTTTTATTGTTATTATTAGTAGTAGTAGTAATATAACAGTCAATATTAATTAACTATACTAGAGGTCGACCGATAGTGGATTGTGGCAATTATGATAACTCCACACTAATATGTTTGAAAACGCATGTTTTTATCTCCGTTTTTGCCTTCCGTCCACACCGAGACGGCATTTTTGTCCGCGAAAATTTAGCTTTTTGAAAACGCACTCCAAAGTGGATACATTTGAAAACGCCGTTTTCGCGTTGTAGCGTGGACTGTGAAAACGGATGCTTTGGAATACGATGACGCATTTTTAGTCATGTGATCTATCCAACCAAAACAATCAAGATGGCGGCCCGTGTTATAGCGGCGCTGTTGTGCCTGACATACTCCCATTGATAGCGTTACTTTGTACAACCTTCACATTGCGTTCCTTCAAAGGCGAAGGGAAGTTTACTTGGAATTGGTGTCCGGCGATGGACAATTGCGTTTCAGACCGTACATGCAACGGGGAATTTACGCATGCGCAGTGACACGATTTAAGCATTTTCATACGTTTCAGTGTGGACGAGCAACTTTTGGAAAATGCTTGAGACAGTTTTGCGTTTTGAAACGCAAACGCCATTTTTAAATGTATCCGGATTAATGTAGACATAGCCTAAGGTGGTGGAAAAGGCTGATAACAGATTAATCGTCAGATAGTTTTTAAAATCGATTTATATAATGTAAAAAAAAAAAAAATCGTAGCCTTTCCTTAATATGAAGTGCAAAGACACAGAGGCTATACGAGTCCAAAATAAATAAAATCACAGATGGAGTTTATTGTGCAACCAAAATCCCAATTAAAAACAGACCAGGGACTCTTATTTTGAAATGCGGAGACTTTGCTCCGTTACAGTGTTCTACAATTAGAAAATAAAGAAAAATATCAATTTCAGTAGATAAATGATAGTTCCAAAAATCAACTTTCGGTATTAATCGGTAAAACCAGTACTCCGGTCAACATTGAGCTTTTATTTTGTCTGAGCTTTTATTTTGAAGTGTTTCTGGGTTGTTATGACCATGGAGTTCTGACGTTATAAAAGTAACTATGTGACTCAACGTGATTATTAAACTGCAAAAGGCTGCTATTTAATTCAATAAATATATAGTCTGTATGTGCTGCACGCTTCAAAGTGAATTATCGCTGTGCTTGCGGTCATCTGCTATAAAAAGAGGATCTCTAAAAGGTTTGAGCACTTTGTGTCTTCATGCCATGCTCCCATTTAAAACACTGTATATGCAAACTATATATTTATCTCATTAAATCGTAGCTTTTGCATTTAAATAATCATCTCACTAGGACATGATGTGATTTTAATTTGTACGCTGAATGTTTTCGGAATGACATTTGTACATCAGATGGTTTTGGTATCGGGGCATTTTTATGAGTGTGAGTACATGAGTGATGTATCAGACCGTGAGTGGTGGTGGTATAATGGGCTAAGCGCATAACTTGTAATCAGAAGGTTGCTGGTTCGATCCCCACAGTCACCACCATTGTGTCCTTGAGCAAGGCACTTAACTCCGGGTTGCTCCGGCGGGATTGTCCCTGTAATAAGGGCTCTGTAAGTCGCTTTGGATAAAAGCGTCTGCCAAATGCATAAATGTAAATGTAAATCAGACCCCATTCCAGTACCAGTAGCGATATTGGGACATACCTATCATGGGCCGGGCCATGATGACGCACGCCCGCCCCAATCAGGCTAATGAAGCCTGGGAGAGGGATAAAGGCAGTTTGGGAGAGAGAGAGAGCTACAGGCAGCTGTCCTGTATGTGTGTGTGTGTGTTATTTTGCTTTGTTAATCATTCAATTATTATTTATGTTGACAAGCCAGTTCCCGCCTTTTCCTTTTACCCTGTAACAAGATGATACCTTTTACTCTCTGAATAAATTATTTTGGGATGAACTATTCCTTTAATCAAGCCTGGAATGGGGTGAAATCTGATTGGTCAAGGTGACCCTGATTGGAATTGTTATTATTTCGCATTACTGAACCAATTTGTACAATGCACAATAGCAGAGTCTAACTCAGACTCCCATCTGAGGCTGATTGTTTTTGTTTGGTCACCTTAGTGAAAGCAAATGAATTACATGCTCATGTTCCTCGTAAAAAAGACAGCACTGCTCTTTCTGTGGTGTGCTTATGTAGTGTGGTTTGTTGTTGTAAAATTGCTTGGAAACTGATGTGGTCATTCAGGTATATGATTTCTTGGATTTAGACATGAGAGACCTGTTTGTTTCGGTTTGTGCGTTCTTGATTGACGACTTGCATGCTTTAGTTAATGTGGACTCTGATTCAGAATTTAAGAATTGGCTTCTTTTCAATTCATGAGTTGGCATTTTAATTGAATTGGCCACACCCCTTGGATGCTGATGTGGAATTTATTGAATTGCAATTCAGTATAGTCACATACTATAGGAATGCCTTTAGTAGTGTTGTGACAAAATATAAACATCAAAACAGGTTTTAAATGGGCATAAAGCACCACAAAATGTCCACCACATTGTTTTCAAATGATGTATATAATTCTTCCACCATACCATAAGTGCATAAAAATGATAATTTATGAACATAATAAAAAATACATCAATCAAATGCAAGTTTCTAGGTGGCATTTCAAACATTGATTGTTAATATCATGTAATGTTTCTGGAAATACTCTAAATATTTTGTGTATAACATGTTGATGGGTAAGAAATGCAATGCAGTAATAAAGGAGTATTTCGGGTTCAATACCAGTTCAGCTCAATTAACAGCATTTGCGGCATAATTTTGAATACCACTCAAATTTATTTTGTCTCGGCCCTCATTTTATTTAAAAAAAAGCATAAATTTGGGTTCAAGTGAGGCACTTACAATGGAAGTGAATGGGGGCCAATACGTAAACGTTAAAGTTCTCACTGTTTCAAAAGAACAGCCACAAGACATAAACAATATGTGTAAAGTTATAGCCAATTTTACAACTTCATTGCCAT
>JAVLUX010000049.1:19761472-19793972 GCA_032164185.1 Moxostoma hubbsi | reverse complement strand
TTCCTCCTGCTGTCGCAATGTATAGAACAAGCGCAACTGAAGTCCACAGCTAGTCGACATAGCAAAACACGTCAACTACACCAACCCAGTCACATGACAAGTCGTAATAATAGTACAAGTCAGCTCAGACAGAAACATATGACTTTTACTTCTATATAGATAAATAAACGAACCAAGAAACAACGTTTTTTTTGTCATTGTATCCACTCAAACAAGTAGTCCGATGATCTAATAATGCTGCCCAAACTTTTCTGTGCCACCACAGACTGATCGCTTGCCCCTGCCTGGCCACCCCTTTGAAAAACTCCAGGCTCCGCCCCTGAAACTACTGTATAAAACTTTTTATATTTTTCCAACATTTGTTTTTTCACTTGCATAATTAGACAATATTCTGGACGAAGGTGGATTTGCTTGTCGGACGTAGGCCAGTGAACATCTTTTTTTTGTGATATCAGCTAAACAAACGCCACATGTATTTTAGTGTGCACTGATAGAAGCTTTACTCTCAGCTTTTGTCTGTCAGAACAGGATCAGAATTGCACTGATGTAACAGCTTTTAGCTCATTGCATAAGGACTCCACAGCATTTGTATGACTCTAAATGGTCTGTATTTTACAGACCGCTCTGATTGGTCAGGTAGGGTTGTTTATTGCCTTTGCTTAAGTGATCTGTTGTAATGCATTTGATTTGTGTTGTTGTGAGTGTGTTTGTCTAGTTCTGTCTCTTTGAGCTTAATGGACCAGTGAGGATCATTGGTGCAGATCGTTTAACACAAATGCAGTTATTATTGTGTTATTACAATGCATGAAACGCACTGGTCTGTTTTTTTTTTTTTTTTTTTTTTTTTAAATACACAATTTCACCCTCATGTTGTTACAAACCTGTCCTACATTTCTTTAGCCTCAACATTTAGTCACCATTCTCTTTCATTGCATATTTTTTTCCATACAATGGAAGTGGAAATGATTTACTACTTCATACTTTATAAGAAGTGTAAGATTAAATTTTTAAAATACCTCTTTAACCCTTGAGTGACCTTCAGGACATTTTTGAATTTTTAATTTGAATTTTTTCGATCATTTTTTCTCTTAATGCCAACGGTATAAATTTAGCCAAAGGTGTGTGTTTTTGGGGGAATTTTGATATTTCAACCTCAGTTCCTATAATACATCTATAATACACTGTTTACACACAATGGGACAAAAATGTCCCCATTGAAACCCATTAAAACTGCAATATTTGACCCCAGTGCCATTAAAGCATAAAATCATGGATTCTATGATATTATACTGTCATTATGCAGCCCTGGCTTCAAAATTAAAATTGTAATAGTTTCCACAAGATGGAGCCATTTTTCTCATGTTTAGCCTATGGAGCAAATACAAGCTTTTCCCCTATTTTCTGTTTGTATTATAGAGACCTGCAGGACAACTGAATAAATGATGCAGCTAAAAGTGTGTGTGTGTGTGTGTGTGTGTGTGTGTGTAAACCACCAGTGGCATGATGTAAACAAATTGCATTTTGGCTTTAAATGGCATTAAAAGGGTTAATGTCCTGAACATAAATGAATATTTGGAAGTTATGATCAGGACTGATGTTGGTTAAAAAGTCACTGAAAGTGGAAAATAATATGAATATATATTATTATTATGGCAATTTTTGGACACAGACATTTTTGTCCTCTAAGGACTCACAAAGGTTACGTTTTTTCCCGATATCATTGTAATATTTGGACACTGAATCATCTTTGAATCACTGGTTTTCTTTTGTGTATTTATTTGCATACTAAATATAAATATACGACACAAAATATTAATTATATGTTAATTCCTGTGTGTGTAACATCCCAACAGGAAAGAGGCTCTGATGCAGCATTTATGCAGAACTTTTAGGCAGAAGACAAAAACCTAAACTTACCAAACACTTGAGTGGATTAAAGTTTATATTTGCAGTTAACGGTTGTCGAGCTGTGTTGGATTTTTCCTGACAGGGCATTTTTTGTGTTTACTTTATTTACCCTTCACATAGACTTTATCTCTTAATATCGACCAGCAGAGGAAATTACATTTTGGGGACATGGTTTATGGGACACCTCGTCCCAAAAATATCAATGATTTATTTGAATGTTGCAGTGGTCCCATCACCAAAACTAAGTTCACCATTTTTAGTGTACTTCATTATTTATCTCACATGTTAAACTCACATGTTAATCTCACATGTTAATCTCACATGTTGATCTCACATGTTAATCTCACATGTTAAACTCACATGTTAATCTCACATGTTAATCTCACATGTTAATCTCACATGTTGATCTCACATGTTAATCTCACATGTTAATCACACATGTTAAACTCACATGTTAATCTCACATGTTAATCTCACATGTTGATCTCACATGTTAATCTCACATGTTAATCTCACATGTTAAACTCACATGTTAATCTCACATGTTAATCTCACATGTTGATCTCACATGTTAATCTCACATGTTAATCACACATGTTAAACTCACATGTTAAACTCACATGTTAATCTCACATGTTAATCTCACATGCTAATGTCACATGTTAAACTCACATGCTAATTTCACACGTTAAACTCACACGTTAAACTCACATGTTAATCTCACATGTTAATCTCACATGTTAATCTCACATGTTAAACTCACATGTTAAACTCACATGTTAATCTCACATGCTAATGTCACATGTTAAACTCACATGCTAATTTCACACGTTAAACTCACACGTTAAACTCACACGTTAATCTCACATGTTAATCTCACATGTTAAACTCACATGTTAAACTCACATGTTAATCTCACATGTTAATCTCACATGTTAATCTCACATGTTAATCTCACATGCTAATGTCACATGTTAAACTCACATGCTTATTTCACACGTTAAACTCACACGTTAAACTCACATGTTAATCTCACATGTTAATCTCACATGTTAAACTCACATGTTAAACTCACATGTTAAACTCACATGATAATCTCACATGTTAATCTCACATGTTAATCTCACATGTTAAACTCACATGTTAAACTCACATTTTAATCTCACATGTTAAACTCACATGTTAAACTCACATGCTAATCTCACATGTTAATCTCACATGTTAAACTCACATGTTAAACTCACATGTTAATCTCACATTTTAATCTCACATGTTAAACTCACATGTTAATCTCACATGTTAAACTCACATGTTAATCTCACATGTTAAACTCACATGTTAAACTCACATTTTAATCTCACATGTTAAACTCACATGTTAATCTCACATGCTAATGTCACATGATAATCTCACATGATAATCTCACATGATAATCTCACATGTTAATCTCACATGTTAATCTCACATGTTAAACTCACATGTTAAACTCACATGTTAATCTCACATGATAATCTCACATGTTAATCTCACATGATAATCTCACATGTTAATCTTGCATGTAATCTCACATGTTAAACTCACATGTTAAACTCACATGTTAATCTCACATGATAATCTCACATGTTAATCAGTTTCAGATGAGATTTGCCAAGAAACCAAAATCACAAATATGCCACAAGTGATATTTACCTTGAATTTTCTTAGTTTACTTTAAACGTAATTTGTCTCATATTTCTCAAGCATGCTCCTCATTGACACTTTCGTCAACTTTATTAACTAAACGTTAACAAGTATACTAACTTTTGAAAAAACAAAACATTATTATGTACAAAATTGTTTGTTCGTGTGGTGAAAATCAAGCCAAAAACATTTTTGAAAGATGTGTCGAAATCATTTTCACACACTAAATATTGAAATAGTTTATGATTATTTTACTCTGTTTAGATGCTAATAGTTATAAACATGTAATAATTTGTTTAATAAAGTCTAAAACAATCAAATCTAGAAACATAAAAGAAGTTGAAGTCTTTCATTTTTAAAGAAACACCCATGCATCGAATCTGAACATGCAAAGAGCTTTACTGAAACCTCTTGTTGTCCCGTTCTCACACAAACACACACCTCTAGTTTTATAGCTGTGCAAGTGCATTTTTATTTTTAACAAGCAACTGATCTTCCAAATTTGTTGCATGTTTCTTTATAAACGTTTAAGGTCAGTTTTGCTTTCTCGGAACAATGCAAAAAAAAAAAAAAAAACACTTCAAATCCTGTGTCGACGCCAGATATCGGCCAAATTAGGCCCATTGAATAAAACACTGAGATAAGAGATACACCACAGATTACAAGGATGTGCAGCTATGTCACTGAGAAGTACTGTAATAAAACCAGACCGTCTGTCATTCACTCTTGCTCATTTACACAAACACATGTCCTCAGTGGAATACCAGCATACTTCTTAGACCAATTTCAGAGACATTTATAGGGTTTGAAGATGTTAAAACCAGTTACTCTTCACTGGATTTGAAGAGTAAATAATCATCAAATGAGTTTCATTTGTTCAGTTAGTTTCATCATTCATTATCTGTATGATATGCGTCATCTCATCCACGTCTGACAGACCTTCCTCATAGATTTTCGAATTACTGGTAGGTACATTTTTCTATCAAGAGTGCAAAGTTCCTTTATGCTGATCCACATCTCGTCATGAAAGTGACTTTGAGATTTTATGGCTATACCATTATGATCATACTATCATGGTGTACGTGTTCATTTTCATATCTGTGTTTCCTCTATTCTAAAGTACTCGTCAAACTCACACAGCTGATGTTGTTTATTTAAATTGTTTTGTTCTGTATGGACACTGTATACAGCATATGCTGTGTGATTAAGCCGGGGCATCTAATCAAAGAAACATTCCCTGTTTTAGGTCAGTTTGGATCACTACTTTATTTTAAGAATGTAAAATGTCAGAATAATAGTAGAGAGAATTATTTATTTCAGCTTTTATTTCTTTCATCACATTCCCAGTGGGTCAGAAGTCTACATACACTTTGTTAATATTTGGTAGCATTGCCTTTAAATTGTTTAAATTGGGTCAAAAGTTTTGGGTAGCCTTCCAAAAGCTTCTCACAATAAGTTGCTGGAATTTTGTCCCATTCCTCCAGACAGAACTGGTGCACCTGAGTCAGGTTTGTAGGTTTCCTTTCTCGCACATGCTCAGATTGAGGTCAGGGCTTTGTGGTGCCACTCCAATACCTTGACTTTGTTGCCTATAAGCCATTTTCAAAGCCATCAACTTTGGGAGGTATGCTTGGGGTCATTGTCCATTTGGATGATCCATATGTGACCGAGCTTTAACTTCCTGTTGCTTCAATATATCCTCAGAATTTTCCTTCCTCATGATGCATCTATTTTGTGAAGTGCACCAGTCCCTCCTGCAGCAAAGCACCCCCACAACATGATGCTGCACCCACATGCTTCACGGTTGGGACGGTGTTCTTCAGCTTGCAAGTCTCACCCTTTTTCCTCCACACATAACGATGGTCATTATGGCCAAACAGTTCAATATTTGTTTCATCAGACCAGAGGACATTTCTCCAAAAAGTAAAATCTTTAACCTCATGTGCACTTGCAAACTGTAGTCTGGCTGTTTTATGGCGGTTTTGGAGCAGCGGCTTCTTCCTTGCTGAGCAGCCTTTCAGGTTATGTCGATATAGGACTTGTTTTGCTGTGGATCTAGATACTCGTCTACCTGTTTCCTCCAGCATCTTCACAAGGTCCTTTGCTGTTGTTCTGGGATTGATTTGCACTTTTCGCACCAAACTACGTTCCTCTCTAGGAGACAGAATGTGTCTCCTTCCTGAGCGGTATGATGGCTGTGTGGTCCCATGCTGTTTATACTTGCATACTTGTATAGACGTGGTACATTCAGGCATTTGGAAATTGCTCATAATGATGAACCAGACTTGTGGATATCCACAATTGTTTTTCTGAGGTCTGATTTCTTTTGATGTTCCCATGATGTCAAGCAAAGAGGCGCTGAGTTTGAAGGCAGGCCTTAAAATACAGCCACAGGTACACCTTCAATCAGAAGCTAATTGGCTAATTGTCTAAAGGCTTGACATCATTTTCTGGAATTTTCCAAGCTGCTTAAAGGCACAGTTAACTTAGTGTATGTAAACTTCTGACCCACTGAAATTGTGATATAGTCAATTAAAAGTGAAACAATCTGTCTGTAAATTATTGTTGGAAACATGACTCATGTCAGGCACAAAGTAGACGTCCTAAACAACTTGCCAAAACTATAGTTAGCTAATATTAAATCAGTGGAGTTCAACGGTACATTCAAAATGTTTAATAAAATAAAAATCTAGTTAAAGATAATTAATGCATGTTTTCCAGTTTTTCCACAATACAGTGATAAAAAAAGCAATATTTAGAAAGTAGAAAAACAGAGCAGTCACACGTAAAAACACTGTCGGTGTGAACGGCCCCTAAGTCATCCGTTCAAGCATATCCGTGTTCGGGAAAGTACATGGGCGAAACAATTTCGGAAGGCCTGTATATTTTTTCATAAATTACAAACCCGAACCCAAAGTCCTACTGACCCGAACCCGACAGCTTCATGAACTGCTCTGAGGCCGCAGACAACTGCGTATATGCGGCTGTACTCAACAACATGTCACCCCTCAAACGGTTTTTGCTGAGCTTTCCTACTTGGTACGGGGGGCTCCCCGTGACGTCCGGGGCCCTGCGCAGTTGTGTGGAGTTTCGGCTGCGCAATCTGTTGAGATCCTCTCGTAAACCCATTTTGCGCAGTTAGCCAAACATCCTCTAAAGTATATTAAGTGCTTAATTAATGAATTGATTCAAAGTAGTCATTAGCAGCACTAAAACAGCACTCCCTTATGCAATATTTACAAATAAAAATGCTTAATTAGGGGTGTAAGACCCTACCAAACCTTTCCTGTAATCCATGCCCTGTTTATAGACACATTAATATATCTATTCGATCTATATTCCAGGAATCCCTCATATCAGTGTTGCACACCGCTGAACAGTTGCTAAAATGTCACTTACATGCAAATATGGTTCTTGTATACGAACAATGTTTTCTTTGGTACAGATTTTTTCATTGTGGCGTAGTGTTTTATTTGCGTACAGTTATAAGCACTGTCTAGTCATCTAGAGAGCATCTTTCATCAGTTTAGTGTGTAATTCATTCACCTATTGAAAAATGTCTGTGTGAGAGGCAGGTCTTGTTTCAGGCTGGTCTGCCAGCTGGCTGTTGTCTGGTCCAGCATCTTTACGGGACAGCAGACTGGAGATCTTTTACAAACAAAACAACAGTGCGATTCATCACACCACCGTTACAGTGTTATACAGGCTTAGTCAAACCTGTTGAGTGATCCAAACATCATCTGCAGCCTGAAACTGAACTTTTGATCAGATTTTAGGAGTAAACACACTTAACTGCATAGAGAGATATAGGATGCTCCCTTGCTCCTTATTTAGTGCATGACTTAACCTCCAGTGTGCTGTCTGTCTGCACTGGTCTCAGAACAGTTATAGGAGAGCTATAGGATGCTCCCTTGCTCCCTATTTAGTGAATGACTTAACCTCCAGTGTGCTGTCTGTCTGCACTGGTCTCAGAACAGTTATAGGAGAGCTATAGGATGCTCCCTTGCTCCCTATTTAGTGCATGACTTAACCTCCAGTGTGCTGTCTGTCTGCACTGGTCTCAGAACAGTTATAGGAGAGCTATAGGATGCTCCCTTGCTCCCTATTTAGTGCATGACTTAACCTCCAGTGTGCTGTCTGTCTGCACTGGTCTCAGAACAGTTATAGGAGAGCTATAGGATGCTCCCTTGCTCCCTATTTAGTGAATGACTTAACCTCCAGTGTGCTGTCTGTCTGCACTGGTCTCAGAACAGTTATAGGAGAGCTATATGATGCTCCCTTGCTCCCTAATTAGTGCATTACTTAAACTCCAGTGTGCTGTCTGTCTGCACTGGTCTCAGAACAGTTATAGGAGAGCTATAGGATGCTCCCTTGCTCACTATTTAGTGCATTACTTAAACTCCAGTGTGCAGTCTGTCTGCACTGGTCTCAGAACAGTTATAGGAGAGCTATAGGATGCTCCCTTGCTCCCTATTTAGTGCATGACTTAACCTCCAGTGTGCTGTCTGTCTGCACTGGTCTCAGAACAGTTATAGGAGAGCTATAGGATGCTCCCTTGCTCCCTATTTAGTGCATGACTTAACCTCCAGTGTGCTGTCTGTCTGCACTGGTCTCAGAACAGTTATAGGAGAGCTATAGGATGCTCCCTTGCTCCCTATTTAGTGCATGACTTAACCTCCAGTGTGCTGTCTGTCTGCACTGGTCTCAGAACAGTTATAGGAGAGCTATAGGATGCTCCCTTGCTCCCTATTTAGTGAATGACTTAACCTCCAGTGTGCTGTCTGTCTGCACTGGTCTCAGAACAGTTATAGGAGAGCTATATGATGCTCCCTTGCTCACTAATTAGTGCATTACTTAAACTCCAGTGTGCTGTCTGTCTGCACTGGTCTCAGAACAGTTATAGGAGGGCTATAGGATGCTCCCTTGCTCACTATTTAGTGCATTACTTAAACTCCAGTGTGCAGTCTGTCTGCACTGGTCTCAGAACAGTTATAGGAGAGCTATAGGATGCTCCCTTGCTCCCTATTTAGTGCATGACTTAACCTCCAGTGTGCTGTCTGTCTGCACTGGTCTCAGAACAGTTATAGGAGAGCTATAGGATGCTCCCTTGCTCCCTATTTAGTGCATGACTTAACGTCCAGTGTGCTGTCTGTCTGCACTGGTCTCAGAACAGTTATAGGAGAGCTATAGGATGCTCCCTTGCTCCCTATTTAGTGCATGACTTAACCTCCAGTGTGCTGTCTGTCTGCACTGGTCTCAGAACAGTTATAGGAGAGCTATAGGATGCTCCCTTGCTCCCTAATTAGTGCATTACTTAAACTCCAGTGTGCTGTCTGTCTGCACTGGTCTCAGAACAGTTATAGGAGAGCTATAGGATGCTCCCTTGCTCCCTATTTAGTGCATGACTTAACCTCCAGTGTGCTGTCTGTCTGCACTGGTCTCAGAACAGTTATAGGAGAGCTATAGGATGCTCCCTTGCTCCCTATTTAGTGCATGACTTAACCTCCAGTGTGCTGTCTGTCTGCACTGGTCTCAGAACAGTTATAGGAGAGCTATAGGATGCTCCCTTGCTCCCTATTTAGTGCATGACTTAACCTCCAGTGTGCTGTCTGTCTGCACTGGTCTCAGAACAGTTATAGGAGAGCTATAGGATGCTCCCTTGCTCCCTAATTAGTGCATTACTTAAACTCCAGTGTGCTGTCTGTCTGCACTGGTCTCAGAACAGTTATAGGAGAGCTATAGGATGCTCCCTTGCTCCCTATTTAGTGCATGACTTAACCTCCAGTGTGCTGTCTGTCTGCACTGGTCTCAGAACAGTTATAGGAGAGCTATAGGATGCTCCCTTGCTCCCTAATTAGTGCATTACTTAAACTCCAGTGTGCTGTCTGTCTGCACTGGTCTCAGAACAGTTATAGGAGAGCTATAGGATGCTCCCTTGCTCCCTATTTAGTGCATGACTTAACCTCCAGTGTGCTGTCTGTCTGCACTGGTCTCAGAACAGTTATAGGAGAGCTATAGGATGCTCCCTTGCTCCCTAATTAGTGCATTACTTAAACTCCAGTGTGCTGTCTGTCTGCACTGGTCTCAGAACAGTTATAGGAGAGCTATAGGATGCTCCCTTGCTCCCTATTTAGTGCATGACTTAACCTCCAGTGTGCTGTCTGTCTGCACTGATCTCAGAACAGTTAGAAATGCACCTTATATTCATCCTAACTCCATATAAAGCCTCTGAAAGCAACATTTTCAGCTTTTGGATGAACCCATTTATTCTCAATGTGATGCACAGTGAATATAGGAATGCATTTATTAATGTTAATGAATAGAACCGTATTGTACAGTGATAACAACGTATAAATATAACAAAATGAATATTAAAATGAAACAAAAATACCACAGATGTGTTAAAGGTGTTGTAAGTGAAAATGTTCACCTGTTTTTGACCTGTCAATCATTTTGCTTGTTCCCATTTGAAGCGGATCATTGAGGCTATGATTCATAATGTTTGTCAGTTGAGGGCGCTTTTGTGCCACTGTTGAATTTGACAGCCACAGGAATCTATCCAATTATCTATGGAGGGCGGGGTTTTGGAATGAGGGGGCGTGGCTAATTCAACGGCTCAGTCACGTGAAAGCTTCAGAACGCTAAAATTCGCTTTAATATTGCGAGATATTCAAAATAACATGTTGTTTCAACTTTTGCGGGAATAATGTCCCAGAATCCACACATGTGGACATCATGTTTGTCAGCGCACTGACGCTCCAAAAATGTATGGATTTTTTAAAGCAGCATATCAAACGAAACAAGAGACTCTACTCTTCACACCCAAACAAGTTTATTTGAAAAAACTTCATTAAAACTTAGTACCAGAGGCACTTTTGTTAGCTCTGCACCCTTAGAAGAGCTTCACGGAAATCCATGTCATGCGGTTGTGTCACAAGACTCGGTGCACCAGATGTTTAACCCTTAAATGACAGTATAGAGTCTTATTCATTTAAATGATGCGTTGCGTAGAGCGAAGCCAAAACGCAATGTCCACGTATATGGATGCGGGGTCACACGAGGTGAAAGGAATGTTCTGGGTTCAATTCAAGTTAAGCTCAATCTTTAAAAATTTTGATTAGCACAAAAAATGATTCCACTCATCCCAAAATCATGGTTACTTCAAGTCCCTTACATTGGAAATGAATAGGGCCATTCTAATATAACATGCACTGTTTAATAAAAAACACTCTGTCCCTCTGGAAAGTTACACCTGAGAGATTAGACTTATTTAAATCATACAAAACTTAGCAATGAGTGAAATGCAGCCAGGTTGCAGACTGTAAATGCACGCTCTGTTTGATGGATTCGCGGTTCTTCGAGTCATGTGCCTCTGGAGTCACACGCAGAGATGAATTATTCACTGTGGCCTGGAGAGAGAGAGAGAAAGAAACAAACAATGGAAAGGTGTTTGAAAGAGAGAATGGTGGAGGGGTGGAAAAATGTAAGCTGGCAACTTGTGGCAAGGTAATGAAGCAAAGGTGATGACGTCAGTCTGGGATCAATCTTACCACCTCAAATTATGAATTTTAAAGGTAATTAGTGCCTGGAAGTAGAATTGGTTTAGGCTGGACACACCCTGCAGGAGGTTTATATGAGTAAAACTGAGGCTTTGATTGGTAGTAAAAGGATATATTACAGTACAAAATACACACTTACAATGATATGTGCTTTTATTGGAATTGTTGTGCCATGTGTCTAATTTCCTGCTGTGGAGTTAGGTGTTAATGGCCTGTATTTCTCTCTCTGTCTCTCTCTCTCTCTCTCTCTCTCTCTCTGTGTCTCTCTCTCTCTCTCTCTCTCTCTGTGTCTCTCTCTGTCTCTCTCTCTCTCTCTCTCTCTCTCTCTCTCTCTCTCTCTCTCTCTCAGTCATAGGTGGATGTCGTAGAACATGAATGCTTTGGGAACCCCAATGAAACTGAGCAAGTAAGTCTGAGACCCGAAACACAGCAAGTTCATGAACGCAAATGCCTCTTACTGTGCAAGCTCAATTTCACACGTCATTTTGTCCCGAAATGTGTTGCATTCACGCACGTTTACTATGATCACTTTTCTCATTCTTGTCAACTGAACAGCAGAGCAACAGTTAAAGTAAATCTTGCTTTAAGTTATTTCTTCAAATGAATTGAACTGTTGCCGTGTTTGATAGTTAATAATAAATAATAACACATTTATCTCTACTAATTAGATTTAATTGTTCATATATATTTTATTCATATTTTAGCGCACATTTATACTTTCAGTTTCAATTTCTTTCCTGTTTTTATTACTATTTTATCCAACAAAAAATATTATTTTACATAATACAAATATTTTTTCACTACATGATTTAATTTTTGGAATAGTTTTCATTATTGTAGCTCACAAAAATATTATTTTAGCTAACAAAAATATGTTTAACTACTTGTTTTCCTTTTCTTGAATGGTTTTTGTTAATGGTAATAATCCTGGTACTTGGTATTATTATTTTAGTTAACAAAAATTATTGTTTTAGCTAACAAAAGTCATTTTTCACTGCTTGTTTTCATTTTCTTAATAGTTTTAGTTATCAATAATGATCTGGTAATGAGGACAGGTTTGTCTCCACCAGTGTTATTATAGATTGAGATTTTTTATTTAGTTTTTATTTCAATTTTATATTCAATTTGTCATTACAATTTTGTTTATTTTTCGTTCGTTTTCACAGTTTGTCTGTTAGTTTTAGTTTAATTTTAGTTTTCCTAGTTTAATGTGGATTGTAAATGTTGCAAATGTTATAATACTGGGTGAAAAGTGACAAAAGTCATTGAAACTTGATCCACATTGTATCCATATATATTTCATTTAATTATTATAAATCATTACTAAACTAATCTTTGGGGAGTATACAATTAAAGGGACAGTTCACCCCCAAAAAGTTATCTGATCTTTTACTCACCCTCGTGCCATCTCAGATGTGTATGACTCACTTCAGCTGAACACAAATGAAGATTTCTAGAAGGATATTTCAGGTCTGTAGGTCCTTACAATGCAAGTCAATAGGGGCCAAAGCTTTGAAGCTCCAGAAAGCACATAAAAGCAGCATAAAAGTAATCCATAAGACTCCAGTGGTTTAATCCATGTCTTCAGAAATGATATGATAGGTGTGGAAACTAATCAACGTCCTTTTTTACTATAAATCATGACATCAGCAGTCTCCTTGGCAATCGTGATTTCAAGCTCGATTATATTTCCCAGAGCTCTCTGCGAACTGTACTAGTAAGTGTAATCGAGCTTGAAATCATGATCGTTCCTGTAGACTGTAATTGCAAGATGTACAGTGAAAAAGGAGTTTCATTTTAGTCAGTTCTCACCCAAAACTTATTAAATTACATCAGAAGACATGGAGACTTATGGATGACTTTTATGCTGCCTTTATGTGCTTTTTAGAGCTTCACAGTTCTGGTCACCATTCACTTGCATTGTAAGGACCTACAGAGCTGAGATATTCTTCTAAAAATCTTCATTTGTGTTCAACTGAAGTAAGAAAGTCATGCACATCTGGGATGGCATGAGGGTGAGTAAATGATGAGAGATTTAATTTTGGGGTCAACTATCCCTAAAATGGTAAAGAAAAAGACAGAAATTTGAGGTAAATCTAGTTAAACTTATAAACAAGTAAAAGTTAACTTAATGTTATGATGTGAAAGTGTAGAAGAAAATATACACATTAATTTCAAATAGAAATTTGTTCGAGGAAATATTTTTTCCTCTGTCCCACTTTACCAAGTGGCCCCATCTGGGATTTGGTCAAAAGAGGATCTTCAAAGGCTCCACGTTCCCAGTATTGAATATTTCTTAATTTGAGCTAGAAGACATCCTAAGCTTTCTTCAAAGGTTTAATGTCAGGTTATGTGTCATTTGGATCATAATTTAAAGTGTCACGAAATGAAAAATGTCCAAAACTGTCCCACTTTGCCCATATTCACCATATTATGTCGAAAACTACGATGAATTTTGTCTTTATTCCGATTCTAATTTCAATATATATTTTTCCCCCACAGACACGCACCTAGCCAAACATCCCGTAGTTAGTGATTTTTGTGTGATTGTGTGTGTGTGTGTGTGTGTGTGTGTGTGTGTGTGTGTACATGCATTAGGGTCTTAGTTAACAGAGCAGCTCTGTTCAGGAATGTTTGCCTTTCCTGCCCTGTTGGAAACAAACGTTCTCTGTCGCTTTCTCTCTCACACACCCTTTCCTCACTCCTCTCAGAACCTGTAGATCTGTCCTGAAATCTCATCCAGTCTGTCCTCAAAATTAGCGCAGGCCAGTAAGCTTCAGACGAGTAGAGTATTACAGGTTTTTAGTTTGAATAATGAAGAGTAGACATCTTCCTCCATCGTCCTCATCCTCCTCTGCTTCTCTCTGCAGTGGGGTGGCCAGATCGGACAGCAAGATCAGCGCCAAGGCCCTCTTCGGTAAGTTGTATTTTATTGTGTGTCCAGTGTGTGTGATTGTACAGTTCTTACTCCCTCTCTGACATCACTTCCTGTCTTCTGTGCCTGTCTGCTCTCTGTTTTTGAAATGCCAGTCAACGTGTCACTGTACGATATGTAAATCCACTTTTTGTACAGTAGGACATTTGCATGAGTATCACACACACACACACTCACCGTGGCTGATCTATTAGTGCTGTGATTCAGCTAAACCATAACAATCAGGCATTTGCCAATCAAATGAGCATGCCAGGATATCTCTGACCTCACTGTAATGAGATTGCATGAGAACGGGTGAGAAAACAAATTACCGTTTGTAAAACGAAAACAACCTTTAAGTAATTAGTCACGGGAGGCTGTGCGTTACTGTGATTTTACCACAGTTGAGGGGATGTTGTTGGGCACAACGTGAAGGGCTTAAAGCGCTCTTAATCATGGAAAAATCCCTGAATGTCCTTGAGTGACTTATTACTCTATAAATCATTAACACAGACTTCATTATTGACAAAGTCATTTGTTACTGTAATCTAATTACCTTTTAGTTAAAGCAAGTAATCAGTGTAATCAGATTACAGTTACTGACTTTCTAGAGGTCGACCGATAGTGGATAGTGCTGATACCGATAACTAAGGTGATGGGAAAGGCTGATAACCAATTAATCAGCCGATAGATTGTCCAAATTGATTTATAGAATGTACAAAAATAATCGTATTCTTTCTTTATTATTGCGGGCAAAGACAAAGAGTCCAAAATGAATAAAAATACCAAACCAAACCAAACCATAATCCTAATAATAGCTAGGCAAAATTAAGATTTGATACATAACGTGGGACTTTTAAGTATAAACAAGCCTGAAACACATGGGGGACTCTTATTTTGAAGTGATTGAATGATGACAAATCTGCGATTGTTCCAAAAAGCAACTATCGGCACCGATTAATCAGTAAAACCGATATATCGGTATATCTCTTTTGGCAACCAGTGTTCGGTAAGTTACACAAAATAAGTAATCCACTACAAATTACTCATTACTTCTCTAAAAAAAATTATCTGATTACTTTACTGATTACTTCATCTGAAAAGTAATCACTTTTCTAATTATTTTACTTTTAAATTACTTTCTAAATCACTTTTCCTAGAAAAGTTTTTGGTTTTCTGCTCAAATTCAAAACGTCTATATTTCATTCATCTCATTCATTTTTGCACATCCTTCAGCTGTCACAGAAATGCTAACGGACGTACGTGTGAATTCATATTTTAAATGTATAATACATATTACCTTAATATGCCGCAAGTAATGTACTTAAAAGTAATTAGTTGAGGTAGACCGATATGTCTCTTTTACCGATTAATCGGTGCCGATAGTTGTTTTTTTGGAACTATCGGTTATCGGCTAAAATCTGTCAATAGTTGCCGATAGTTTTTTCAGCATTTTGTAATTTCAAAATAAGAGTCCCTGGTGTGTTTCGAGCTTGTTTATACTTAAAAGTGCCGCGTTATGTACCAAATCTTAATTCTTTCTAATTATTATTAGGATTTTGGTTGAACAAGAAACTGCATCTGGGATTTTATTCATTTTTGACTCTTTGTATTTTATTCTATTTGTCCACCAGAATAAAGAAAGAATAAGAATATTTTTTTACATTCTATAAATCAATTTGGAAAAACTATCGCCCGATTAATCGGTTTTCGGCCTTTCCCACCACCTCAGTTATCGGTAACGGCAAAATCCACTATCGGTCGACCTCTAATTGCAATTAAGGTTTATTTTGATAATCTATTCATCTTCGATTATTTCTTTGATTAATCAGATGATAAAAAAGGCTAATTTTATTCTAATGAATTTATTGAAAAAACACATCGTCTACAAAAAGGTTTTAAATCTAAATGTTACATTGTATATTGCATGTAGTGTGTGTGTATATATATATAATTTTAAAATGAATAATGATGTTAATCGTTTAAATGGTTGATTTTATTGTTTAGTTGCAGTACTAATATATTGTCAGTTTCACAATGTCTTCAAACACAACTGGATTTTAGAACCAGAAATATTATTAAATGGCTTAATTTCATTTTGCATAAATGGACGCTTAATTTGAGTGAATTCACTGCAAACATATCAACCTGACTTCGAATGAACCCATAGTTTTATGAAGCAGGGTGTTTATCCTGCTGCTGTAGTCATAGCTACTACATGTGTGCCTCGAGGGTGTGTGTCTAGGCCTAAATTTACACACAGTGTGCCTCTGTGCCCGGCCGGGTGTGTCTGGAAAAGGGGGCATGTACTGCTCAACCTGTTTTGACATGTACATAAAAGACACTTTGAAATAAAACGGAGAATACAGAACAAGACAGAGTTATTTACTTCTTTCCTGAAATTACTTTTATTGTTTACCTGAAGCTCAAACCCTAAAAGGACCTTTGATTCATGACTTAATGTAATAAAACCTGTAATAAGAAAGAGAGGCAGTTCGTTTTGACAGATGATCGATGAGTTGTTGGAGCGTGTTAACCTAACATGGCCTAAAGATGTCTGTGTAAATCTCTAATAAGTAGTCTAGGTCATATTTCACCTCAACATTGACGTTTGCATTGTTCAGAGGTCTCTCATTCATGCTTTTAGATTATGTAGCACATTTTTTTCACCTAAAATGACTAGGACTGCCAATCAAATTAATTACATGGTATGCCGATTAATTAGTTGCATATATAAATATTTGCTGAGAAAGCCCCTAAAATAACAATTCAGTAGTGATTAAATAATTAAATATAGTTATATTTAAATAAATATGAATAAACATATATTCTAAAAAACATTAATTCTGATAATGCATTATATTATTGTGTCAGACGAGTAAAGCATTGATAAGACAATAAGAAATTGGCTTTAGATTGTTTATTTCCATATTATTGAAGTTAAGCCATTCACTGGCCCGCAGTTCACAGCAATCCATTTTTGCAACTGAATTCGTCAATCAGTCGGAGATTTATTATATATATTTTCTAAAGAAGCGTCAATGCACACATGCGTCAGATGGACGCTTTTGGAGCGTCACACTTTGGTTGCATCAAGTCATAAATGTGCAGTTTTTAGGTCGCTTTGTCAAGTTAAACGTAGTTTGAAACTTAGAAAAACACGTGTTATGATCCCTGTGTTTCCGGATTTGCGTTCCATAAAGATTCGTTAGAACGCAAGAAGTGCGGGTTGTTCTCTGTATAAGCTGCGGTTGCTTATACAGCAGATGTTTTGCTTACTGCCCCCTGGAGAAAACAGGTGGTACTACAAGCTTAAATTTCTCCGATAGTATGAATATTCCTTATTCAGTCACGGGACGTGATAAGCTGCGATAATTTTTTAACTAATAACTTTTTATATAATTAATCGCACGGTGAATTAATGCGTTAAATAGACAGCCACTTAAATAAATATACAATGTATTAAAAAAATGCAAATTATTTTGAAATACGGTAAGAGTATAGAGCTATACATTTATCAAATAATTTAAAATGAAATAAAAAATAATAAATAATGTTACAAATAATTACGTATTATTTTTTAATACAAATATTATTATAAATAACATATGAAAATAATAATAATAATACCATTTTTTTTATAAATTACAATATTTATTCTTAATATTAATAACAATAATAACACCAATGATAATACAAAGTAGTATTATTAGATTTAATAATAATATTAAAATACAATAAAAATGTATTTATTTAAATCAGCATTACATACATTTAAGGCAGTAAAACAAATAGTGCCATGATGCACAAATATGTTACTGTTTATATATCACTATTTTTATTTACAGTCATTCGAAAAATATTTATATTTTTGCATTACAGTAATGAGAATTGAGAGGGAAAACATGGTAACTGATGTAAAAAATTCACAATTCCAAATGTCTTATTAGTCCTTAAAATAGGCTTAATTTTTATAATGCAAAGTGTCATTTCTTATATTTATCTTCTGATTTTGGGGTGAAATATGACCCTTACATGTTCCTTATGTTTGTGTGCATTTGTGCACCTTGTGAGTCTTGCATCATAGACACAACATGTTTTTGTGTGTTCTGCACTCTGCCAGCGACCCACGGGTCGGTACACTTCCCTGCCAAGGGACCACACACACACACACACACACACACACACACACACACACACACACACACACACACACGCTTACACACGCGCTGGTGCAGCTATCCTTATGAGGACATAATCCATTGACATAATGATTTCTATACTGTACTAGCTATAGATTATATCCCCTAAATCTAACCCTCACAAAAACTTTCTGCATTTTTGTACAAGTCCTCATTATACACACACACACACACACACACACACACACACACATTTCTATTTGCACAGATGCATTAAGGTGTGCCTTTAAATCTGTTCTTTTGGTTTGGATTTCTGTCCTCCTATTAAACTTCCCTTGCCATTG
The DNA here is from genome assembly GCA_032164185.1 of Moxostoma hubbsi. Lineage (NCBI taxonomy): Eukaryota > Metazoa > Chordata > Actinopteri > Cypriniformes > Catostomidae > Moxostoma > Moxostoma hubbsi. The sequence continues at coordinate 19,775,425 of JAVLUX010000049.1, read as the reverse complement.
GCCCTCTGCAAACCAGCACATGCAAAAAAACTCTCCCAACTATCACTCAATTCATGCTTTCAGACAGACCATGCAAATCAGAGGTGCTTCAAAACCCACTCACTTATCACACCGGCATCTGATAAAACAGAGAGAGAGATTGTCCGTTAGGATTCACTCGATTAAGACACCGATGAGCTGCTCGGATCACATGCATTTCACCTGCTCGACTCAAAACAGCAATGTAATACGTTCATTTACTCTTTGCATTTGTTTTCTTAAGTTTTTTTTATCACCTTCTGTAATTTCCCCTTCCCTTTGGATACTCTAATTGGTCGGGAATTTGCTAGTGGCGAGTGGGCAAGTATACGTCACTCTCTTTGCATGCCGACACAAATTTCCACTGGGGTTTCGGTTCGTTTTTGATTGCAAATATTTACTGCACATGTTGGAATGGTATTGTGAAACTCAAAGGACAGAGCAATGAGCATGTTCAAATAATAACAGAAGGGACACTGTAGCTAGTTGGCATGGAAACATCACAACAGCTGATGCTTGTACCTGGAGGGGGGGTTGTCAGACAGGTGTTGTCACAAAAGAAACCAGAGTTTGGCTGAAATAGGATAGTGCATTTTATGCTGACTCTAAAGGATGAAAGAAAGCAAATTAGAGTGAGTAAATAACTGGTGAATAAACGTTAAAACAGTTAGCCCTGTAAATGACACTGAAAGCTACAATTTCTAATGCATAAAATGTTAACGTGTTTTTATAATTAGCGAGAGAATAAATGTCAGTTTTAAGACACTTGTGCAGAGAGAGAGAGAGAGAGAGAGAGAGAGACACAGAGAGGGAGAGACAGATAGCGTTACTTGCACCCCAGCAGTCACTTTAGGACAACGGTTTGCATGACGTCATGTGTGTGAACGTGTGCTCGGGGGCCAGAGGCGTACAGAGGACTTGAATGTTGTCTTTTAAAAGTTGCATATTACAATTTGGTGTTGCTCTTTGCAGTGCAGACGACTTTTTTATTTATTTTTTATTATTTTTTGCGTTTGACACATTATCCCATTCACTGTCAGGGCAGACATATGGTGTCACGAATACTTTGTCGACTTGGCCTCAGAATCGCATTACTGTTCATACATTAATGCAAAATGATTTTTCACGTTACTCGTTGTTCGTATTGTGGCAGTTTCCTGGTGAAATGAACACAAGAAGCGCTACAACAACAATTACTTTCATTCACTTTCATAAAAATTGCTAATAAACGGCAGATTATCAGTTCATGAATGCATATTTTTCGCCCTGTTCCTCATACAATCATATCTTATGACATCATAAACACTTTCACTATAGCGCATGACATGTACATTTTAAACTTTGCATTATATGATCAACTACAAGCTTAAGTGTGATCATATTGCACGGTAGCTCGACTGATGGAGTGTTGCACTTGGGATGTTAAGGGCCGGGGTACGAGTCCTGATGAGCACGTGAGTCAACAAGTGAGTCGAAAGTGTCATAGAAGCACCATAAAATTAAATGTTTATGTTTTTCATCTCACATTTTCTTTTTCTGACTCTACTGTTTAGGTTAAGGTTTAAGGTTTAAGGTTTAGGGTAGGTTGTAGGGCTGGGTGTAGATTCACAAGCTCTCGATTCGGTTCATATTCATGTGGTACATTTTCTGTACATAATGTCCATTTTCCTTGCGTATAAAAGAAATTATCTCTCAGCTAATCTTCTTAATTATAAAGGAACCTTCTAGGCAACCCTTCTAGGTACAATTCGAAAATATTAATTTCACAAATTAGCTTTTCCTCAAACTGGTCTCATTTTAGCTTTAGAAGCTATTGAATTCCATCAATTAAAGAGATAGCGCACCCAAAAAAATGAAAATTCTCTCATCATTTACTCGTCCTTATGACATCACAGGTGTGACCGGAAGTACTTAAATGGTCGTCTTTTTTTGCACCAAAAGTGATCCTTTCTTTATAGAAGACATTAATTTAACCAGTGGAGTCGTATGGATGACGTTTATGCAGACTGCCTGTGATTTTTGGAGATTGAAAGGTCGGATCACCATCCACTTACATTTTAAGGACCTTCTGAGCTGAGATATTTGTATCTTTTTCTTCAAATGTGTTCTGATGAAGAAAGAAAGTCATCTGGGATGGCATGAGGATGAGGGTGAACTATCTCTTAAATGTCTTGAAATTGCATGTATTATATTTTTGCTACATTTGTATTGTTTACTTGCATAGTTTGAACTATTTACATGTATTAACGTTGATATATAGAACATGTGCTTAATCAATACTGTCTCTTTAAGACTAACGGCATCAGCCCGTAAGCGCGTGTAACGAGAGAAGACATGCATGTTTTCTACTCTTGTGAGTGAAATCTGAACATATACAAGGCAGTGGCTAATCATAGACATTTTTAGTCACATAGTGTGAGATTTGGTTGCACATGTGAGTGATTTGCATTATTGATGGTTGCAAATCGAACTTGGTATTTAAGAATCGATATCGAGATTGTTCAAACGAAGATTGCGATGCATCGGAAAATAGATATGTTTACCCAGCCCTAGTAGGGAGGTCATTTTTGTTGGTTTAAATATCAATAGGGAGCATTAACCTTAAAAATCTCATCTGTTTGGGAGAACATTTAACTCGCTTTTAGCGCCACACAGTGGACATTTCATCAGTGAACGCCCGCGATACATGTAATGAACCACGTAATATAAATATAGAAAATGTCGCCACAGTCACGTAATTTCATAAAGCAGCCAAAATGAGCATGTTATGGGGAAAGGAGAGATTTTCTGTTTAAATTGGCAAGTTATGTGCGTTTGTTTTATGATAAAGTAACTTTTGTATGATGGGGTAAAAAAAACGGTTACTCGTGTAACGCACATTACTCAAGCATATTGCCGCCAACATTTGCAACAAAACTTTTGAAGAAATGTGCTTGTCACAGATCCCAGGCTGTCCACAGTTTTCCTGAGCAACCACTAGCCGGCTCCATGATGATACTTATTGCCTGTTTCTGGTCTCTCCAGATCGGATCAATTTATGTAGTTGGATCTTTCCATCTCGTTCAGCAAAATGAACGAATCTTTATTCAAGTCTTTTCGTTCATTTGAGCAGAATTAAATTAAAATGTTACATTTTCAATAGCCAAATCCCCCCCAACACGTCTACTTAAGCAAATTTGATTATAGTCCCAATAAGGAAACAATTATAATGCAGCCAAGGACAAATGATGAGAAACAGAAATGATTAGTTGACCTCTCACGTGACAAAAGAACGAACGACTCAGACCAAAAGACTCTAGAGAACTAAGAACTAATCAATTTCCTGTATGTGCCAATGTGGTTCTCACGTAACAAACAAACAAACAGAGGTTGCACAATGTGCATGCACAACACAAAACAAATGAATCGCTCTCTGAGACTACTCGTTCATAAAAGAGTCACATAAAAGATTCGTTCAAAATGAATGAGTGAAAATGAGTGAAAACACTGGAGACCAGAAATTGAAAGCAGTCGAATCGGAAAAAGGTGGATAAGAGTCGGGGACAGTTAAACAAAACTCTTTTTGTAAATTAATTAGTCATCCAAACATTTCTTTCTTTCTTTCACTGGATCTTTTTTCCACACAATGAAAGCAGGGGCAGTTCTAGGGTCAGTGAATATTCAGGACTGCGCTCAGAACTGTAAGAATTTTCATTTTTGTGTGAACTATCACTTTAAATCAGGTGAAGTATGAATTTATGAATCATCATTGTTGACCTGAAATCGCTCTCTGTGGTGTGAGGGTGGAGTTCGACTCGTGAAATGTTTAGCTGTCTCTCGTTGCGAGCTGTCGACATGTTGCGAAGCGTTTGGAGTAAATGTCAGGCATGAATAACTCATGTGCACAGCTCGACTTTCACAAAGACACACACAGAGCGAACGCCCCACGCTTCTGTTAGAACTCCCTCCATCCAACAGGAAGAGAGGAAAAGAGTGTGAAGAAGACTTCCTGGTGAGACAGAGACAGACAGAGAGAGATAGACTGTAACAAAGAGAGAGAGAGAGAGAGAGAGAGAGAGATAGCTAATTGCAGGATGAGCAGGGATGAGGGGGGTGTTGGAGAATGTAACGCTGATATCAGATCCCGTAAAGCAGCTGATAAGAACATGTGCTCATTTAGAGGTAATGATTAGCTCTGGTCACTTAACCTGAGAGACTCCAACAGGGCGACGATCCCCTATCTCTCTATCTGCCTATGTCTCTGAATTAAATTTAAGTTTAGTTGGCTTTTTTGGCAGGTTAAAATCTGTCATAGTATTGCCAAAATAGGTAACAACCAGTCCTATCATGACATAAGAACACCATTCAACTTTTAAAATCTAGTTTCATTTTATAGTTGACCCTTGCTTTGATTTATGCCAGAGTGGTTTTATTGTTTTCACTTGTTTACTCAACAGCTATCGCAAAATATGATATTATTGGAGTTTTGATACAGAGTATAGAATATTACTACACAGTAATAAAATACCACTCATCAATGGCACTGGAACACCACTGCTGTCCCAAACGAATGATTCTTGAGTCGGTTCTTTTGAATCTACAATTAAAAACATACAGCATGACCAGTGTAGTCCGATTCATGAATGAATGACTCTCATGAGTCGGTCCTGTTGAATCTACACAGCAAGTCATGTCGAGCTATCTCCTGAATGAATGACACTTATCAGCCTATTCTTTTTAGTGAACAGCTTATTGAACAGCTAGTCATGATCACTTCACGACCTGAAATGACCCAAGAATTGTAACTGTGTGTAGTTTTTTTAAACGAAACCACTAAGGAGCCGGAATCGTTAAATTCCTTATGATTCCCATGGTTACGGCTTGGTCACCATGACAACATGCCATTCATCCATTGCATTACTGCTTATGCAACTTTTTTAAACATAACATTGTGACCTTGTTATCAGTATTCTCACGGCCGAGCCGTAACCAGACCTTCAAGAAAACTGTAAACATACTTCAATGCTAAAAGAAATGTTTCCTAGAGAGAGAATCGCCTTTGATGAAGCCATTTACCCTTGAACTCCACTTAATATGGCTGTAAAACTACTTTTATCGCCTATAGGTGACTCTGAGGGGCTAGGCTGTAGGAAAGATATTTGATATTTTACCGATTTCTCCAAGACAGCAAGAAGATTCAACGAAGAGCAAATGCTTCTCAGACCTTTTCTTTTCAGAAAAAGACCTCTAGAGTTTCAGGAGATCCCAACAACGTCTGAAGCTATACTCGGACTCGCCAAGATACCGAAGTCTGCGGTTTTAACGATTTTTATATGAACACTCAATACTCTTACTGTATGTCAACAACTGTCTTATTAAGGAATTTTAGGAGAAACATCTTAAAGACAAAGTCGATACTTTCAATGAAACATAACGAAATCTCTTGAGGCATGAGAGAGAAACCAAGGAGCAATAAAATCTGGAGTTGTTTTGTCGCAGCTAAAGCGAATGTGAAGTCAGTAGCGGTTCTAGCTTGTTTGCCCGCTTCAACACGCCCTCAAAGTTGTTGACCGGGGTGGGCGGGGGGGGGTTGGGGTTGGAGGGGGTGTGGGACGTTGTGTAGCCACCACAGCCGCCACCTAGTGCCTCCCCCCCCAACAAGATGGCTTAGATGTCAAAATCCACCACTGTGTGAAGTCGATGGTTTTCGGAAACATGCAACACAAAACTGATTTATAGTGCTGTTGTAAAACGCACAGTTATATGACATTGAAGTCACAGACAGGGGGGGGGGGGGGAAGACTGGTTTTACTGAGTGTAACACAGTTTGACCTTTGACCTCGGATAAAAGTGACAGGTGAATCACAATTCCAGCCTGTCAGAACATTTCCTGTTTGCAAGTCCTTCAGTGCGCAGCGTTGCTGCTGAGAGAGACCATGGAGGTTTTTAACACAGATGAATAGACTTTAATTCCTCCTCGGTTTGAAGGGTAAGACAAAGAGTTTGTACCATTGAAGTAGCAAGTTTAAGGTTGTAAAATCATGGATTGTCTTTAGACTTTGAATCTTAAACAACATTGATCTGGCTTGTTTAGTGCTGCCTTTTGCGACCTGTATTAAAGCGTTGTTTGTTTTCGATATTTATAATGTATACGTTGACTGGTATTTCATGTTTTCTTCTGTTTGTATGCATGAAACTGTTCTCTCAAGTGATCTAGCCTGTCTTCTAACAGCCAAAATGTGGCACTACTCAGGTTAGTGCGTGTGAATCTGTTTGTCTGTTTGTTTGTAATGTTTGTCTACACGTTCAGTGTAAGACACTTATTTGTATATCTTCTTCGTGAACATATGGACGCTTGGCTAAAATGACATAACTCAGACCACATCCACTGAACTCAGGTTTTCAGTTTCCTTACGTCATTGTTTTCCAAAGTACACGTTAATGGAGAGCGTTTTTGGAAGTCTCCATTTTCGGGGGTGGAAAATGGATACTAACGTAAATACGTAAATACGTTTGAGCTCTGTAAGTGCGTCCTGTATGTCCATGTTTCCTTCCCACGCCATTTCCAATGTGTTTTTTTGTTTTGTTTCTCAGAACAACGCAAGAAATACTCAAACTCAAATGTCATCATGCAAGAGACGTCACAGTACCATGTTCAGGTAAGCTGATGCAGAAGTCTACATTATTTTTCACCGCTCTTCGATAAGCTGATTCTTACTGGCATGCATGTGGTTTAATATTTAACATGATTCCTCTGATGACTTGATGAATTGATATTGTAATAAAGCAATCAGGTCACTTGATCACGGCAGAGATTTATCATGGCAGGAGTTTGGCAGCGACTCAACACAATCTGTGTGCTTAAACCTGTAAGGTCCTTCTGAATGGAGAAACGTTTACTCATTGCAACCCAAACAGAACTTATTTAATATCATGTGAAAGTGACTGCATTAGCTTCAAATCTGACAGCACTTTGATCCAGTCTTGACTCGAGTCTAATCTAGATCCATCATTTTCCTCCCTCTTTTTCTGACTATCACCTTTCACTTATTGTAAAGACTATATTGCCTCTTATCTCGCTCACTCGTACTCATGCATACATTAAATTGATAATACACTCACGCCAGTTGCAGTCGTATCAGGTCTCGAATGCTTACACTAGGTCATGGCCTAATGCGCTGAGATTCAGCATGTAAGACTTGATACTACCAAATTAATTTAATTTATTTGTATTTTTAATGCATTTTGGCTTTAATCAGCTCAGATAAAAAAGCGCCAACCCCCAAGTCCCTATGATCTTATTGGGGGTCCCTTAAAACATTAATAATTATGTTATGGCTTTCAATGTTTTGTTTGGTTCAGCAATGTGTTTTAAGGAACCCCAGAAACCAAATTTCTTCTCCGAAGAACCATATAGCAATTCAAGAACCCATCCTGGTTTTGGCGAGGCGAAATGAGCACTAGAGGCGCTACAACAACAATGGCTTTTATTCACTTTCACACAAATCACAAGTAAAACGGCACATTTATAAACACTTTGCGCCCTGTTCCTCACACAATGCTAACTTATGACATCTAAACACTTTCACTATAGCGCATGACATATTTTAACATTTCCATTACATACCCAACTACATTGACAAGCTTGTTTAAGTGTGATGAAATTGTGCAGTAGCTCGACTGATAGAGTGTTGCACTTGTGATGTAAAGGGCCGGGGTAGGAATCCTGAAGAGCACGAGTCGACACGTGAGCCGAAAGCGTCATAGAAGCACCACAAAATTATGTGATTGTGTTTTTCTGTATATATATATATATATTAGTGTATATGTATTATATACTGTATATATATATATATATTAGTGTATATGTATTATATACTGTATATATATATATATATTAGTGTATATGTATTATATACTGTATATATATATATATATATTAGTGTATATGTATTATATACTGTATATATATATATATATATATATATATATATATATATATATATATATATTAGTGTATATGTATTATATACTGTATATATATATTAGTGTGTGTATATATATGTATATATATATATATATACAGTATATAATACATATACACTAATATATATATATATATATACAGTATATAATACATATACACTAATATATATATATATATACAGTATATAATACATATACACTAATATATATATATATATACAGTATATAATACATATACACTAATATATATATATATATATATATATATATATATATATATATATATATATATATATATATATATACAGTATATAATACATATACACTAATATATATGTATATATAATTACTTTTGAGTTTTTCAGTAAATTAGTTTCTCTAATTATTCTTAATAGTGATTCTCATTAGATTCTTATTTATGTCATACAGTATTTTTTACAAATACTTTAATGTACACACAAGTACAGTAATATATCATAATAATTTCACATTACGGTAATGATAATTAGATGTTTTTGCATTATGCTTAAATATTATGAAAATAATCTTAATGATCCTAAAAATGTGCTTAATTTTCAAAATGCAAAATCATACCTTGTTTTTATTTTTGGGGATTTTTTTTGCAGGTTTCATGAGATTGAACTCTGATCAGACGTGTCAATGAACGTGTTTGTGGTTGGATTATGCGTTTAATCCACAGCGCCCATGCTGAGATCACCTACCTTTATACAGTCTGTCACGTCTTAATCTGCTTATGAATCATGCATGATGCTCTAAATAATATGTCTCTTTGATGGGTGTAAGTTTGCATTAGGGATCACTCTTTGACATATAGTATTGTGTGTGTGTTATGACACTAACGTACACACACACACACACACACACACACACACACACACACACACACACAAGGACTGAAGTGGATATAAAAATATTATAGGGAGGCGTGTGCCTGGATTAGTCATTGTTTTAAAATGACAATCATTCATCTAAGATGTTGGTACAGAGTTGCAACATCTTTGTCTCTATATACAAAGACACAATGGAGAAAATACAAAGGTGTGTTTCAGAAAATGAGAACATTTGTGTGCTGTCCTATAGGGCAATTTACCAAACAATGGCCTGCTTTGACATCTCAGTTTCCACCACAGAAAAATTGCATATGAGATCTCTAATATCTCAATATTATCTCCTGGCATCTTATTTCCTGACCCCCCGCAATTTAGTTTAAGCATGCACACTGAGCGCCGTGTCTTGAGTATTTACAATGCCTTGCCTGATCTGCATAATGCCTTGAGTAAACCAGGTGCAGACAGGCATTTAAACAAGTACAATGTGCAGTTAACTCTTAGTGAATAAACCCCTCCTGTGTGTATTTGTGTGTTTGCAGCATCTCTCCACGTTCATCATGGATAAGACAGATTCCATCGCGACGGTGGACGATGCCATTAAGAAACTAATCCTGCTTGACTCCAAAGACAAAATCTGGACGCAGGAAATGCTGCTGCAGGTGACGGACAAATCCATCAAACTGCTCGACTGTGAGACCAAGGTGAGCGTGCACGTGATAAACAAAATGTCAAACCAAAGTCTCATCTGCAAACAAATGATGCATGCTTTTTATTTTTAGAACTAACTTCACTTTTCCGGCCATTTTTGTTGATTAAGGACAGACTTATTAGTCGTTTTGTCTACTCGAGTAATCAGTCCACCACTTTTGTGGGCTGTCTGATGAATTAGACCATCTTTTTGACATGTTTGTGTATACTGCATTGCGATCGGCACGGTTCAAAAAGAGCCTTGCAACACAATTATTGTGTTTTCTTGATACTCAAGGTCATTTTGAGTGATTGTAAGAAGTCAGTTCCCCTCAAGTTCACACGTTTCTTAGCAGATTTGTACTTTTTAATTCCATAGAGAGCTAAAATGCACCACAGATCGTGGAAACACGAGTGACAGACATATGCATGTTCCACACCTTTGTCCAAATAACAAAGCCTGCTTTGACCCAGATGATTAATGCATTCTGATCTGCTGGAATAACTGGATGGGGAGAGTTCTTTACATGTGAATCATTGCATTACTCAAATTGAATTGAAGTTTGTATATCAAATTTGCCAAAGAAGTGTATCTCTTTTTATTGAATTAATGTTCCTCGGTTCATCGATCACACATGTTTTTTCCAATCAGGTTTGCTTATGTGTTTCCAGACTAGACTAGCATTCATTTTTAAGGACATTATGCTCAACATGAAACGGCATTCGCAAACCCAGAAATGTCACGTACTTCTGAAACAGAATATTTAACGAGACAAAAACTTTTAGCTATTGTCAAGTCATTTTTATTTGTATAGTGCCTTTCACAACACAGCAGCTTTACAGAAGATTATGCATTAACAGAAGATAAAATGTCTTAGTCATCATTGTGTAGTTTGATAAAATACCATTGCGAATAGTGTTTAAAAATAAGAAATTAAATAATAATTAGAATAAATAAAATAATAAATGTCTCAGCAGGAAACTGATGGAGTGTGTAATCCGGGTGGGGAAGGAGGTATTGCCCCAAGTGAAGGAGTTCAAGTACCTCGGGGTCTTGTTCACGAGTGAGGGGACAATGGAGCGGGAGGTTGGCCGGAGAATCGGGGCAGCGGGGGCGGTATTGCACTCCCTCTATCGCACCGTTGTCACGAAAAGAGAGCTGAGCCGGAAGGCAAAGCTCTCCATCTACCGGTCAATTTTCGTTCCTACCCTCACCTATGGTCATGAAGGCCGGGTCATGACCGAAAGAACTAGGTCACGAGTACAAGCGGCCGAAATGGGCTTCCTCAGAAGGGTGGTGGGCTTCTCCCTTAGAGATAGGGTGAGGAGCTCAGTCATCCGCGAGGAGCTCGGAGTAGAGCCGCTGCTCCTTTGCGTGGAAAGGAGCCAGTTGAGGTGGTTTGGGCATCTGGTAAGGATGCCCCCTGGGCGCCTCCCTAGAGAGGTGTTTCAGGCACGTCCAGCTGGGAGGAGGCCTCGGGGAAGACCCAGGACTAGGTGGAGAGATTACATCTCCACACTGGCCTGGGAACACCTCGGGGTCCCCCAGTCAGAGCTGGTTAATGTGGCTCGGGATAGGGATGTTTGGGGCCCCCTGCTGGTGCTTCTGCCCCCGCGACCTGACTTCGGATAAGCGGTTGAAGATGGATGGATGGATGGAGAATAATAAATGTATAATCTAGAATATCTGCAGAAGTTCACATAGATGCATTTGTCTTTGTTAGTGGGCTGATGAAGGGCAATTAATTGATAGTCTATAAATTCTATTATAAGAGTGTAGTCCATCATCAGACAGAGGTGATGCAGGCAGAGATCAGTGAGGTGCTTCACAGTTCAATCTGGACGGTATTTGTGGTGAGGTCTATCCTAAATCCATGGTATGAAGTGTCCCATGTCTTATGGTTGGAGTTGGCATCAGTTCATCCTCTGAAGTCCATCATAATAGACTGAAGTGATGTTTGGCTGGCACCGCTGCTATTAGTCATCATCACTCAGAGACACGTAGCCTCGGCGTCTGACACGAAGCAGGAATGGAGCTGGACCAGCCGGTTCTGGTGACCTCAGGATAAGAGTCCCGAGGTTGAGACAGGGAAACAAATTGCAGAATATTAGCGTAGATGCCATTCAATTTATTGCAGGGTTATAAATCATGATCAATGTTTCTGGCTCCGGCAGACCCAACTAAAGCAGCCTAATTGTGAGTTGATGGGTAAATTAGGTGTATGCCTGGCTAAATAAATGAGTCTTTAGTCTAGACTTAAACTGAGGGAGTGTGTCTGCATCCCGAACAGTGTTAGGGAGACTATTCCATAGTTTAGGAGCAAAATAGGAAAAGGATCCTTTTGTGGATTTTGATATTCTAGGAACTATTAACAGGCCAGAATTTTGTGATTGTAATGAACGGGATGGAATATAGTGTGTCAGAAGGTCACGACCATTCAAAGCTTTGTAGGTAGTTAACAGATAGCCAATGTAACGATGATAAAATGGGGCTAATTTGATCTTGGGGGAATCTAATGCATTGTGAAAGTCCATACTGGATATTGTTTCTGTCTCTTTGTATTATACTATATTGTATTTGTTTCAGAATACTCTTGATCACTGTCTCTCTCTCTCTCTTTCTCTCAGGACGATCTTGAGGTGTTTCCTGTGAATACAGTCCAGCACTGTCAGTCGCTGCTGAATCAGACGCGATACCCCTCCGTCCTGCTGCTCGTTTGTCAAGACAATGAACAGCACAAGCCAGACATTCACTTCTTTTACTGCGACGAGGTGGAGGTGAGATGCACGCACAGTACTAGCGTACTGCTTACTGCATACTGTGTGTGTACTGTCTGCTATTTTTTAAAATGGTAAAGAAATAGTTTGGGTTCAATACGTGTTAACCTCAATCGACAGCATCTGTGGCATATTGTAAAAAATTATTTCGACTCGTCCCTCCTTTTCTTTAAAAAAATAATATTTTCCGTCAGCTTGACTAATTCCTTACATTTATCACATATAAATCCTTCACTGCTGACGGAAGAAGCTATAGTGAACATGTGGCATGCAATGCAGGAAGCAATCATATGAGCAGATGCCATGAATTACCGCAATTGTTTGTTCTTGTAGTTATTATGGTTGTTCTTGAGCAGCGAGGGTTCTAGATCGTCGTGGTTCCTAATCAGCAGATGTTTGAGATTGATGCAATAATCTGTGTAAAACACAGAGGAGAAAACTAATGCACATAGTTGAGCCACGAGATGTAGATAAGCATAAAAAAAGAAAAAAAGAGAGAAAACGTGTGTGCGCAGTAAAATACACACAGTTGAAACCGTAGAAAAAATGAAGCATGTGTTTGTAGCTTGCTAGTCTGCTTAGCATTGCTTATTCTTATACATTCTCATTATCCTTTGCCATTTTACAGCATAAGAATAAGCAATGCTAAGCAGACTAGCAAGCTACAAACACTCATGCCACACTACAGTGCTCTGTAAGGTGATAAATACAATCATGAGTTGTCTTCTGTCTGTGTTTTTGTGTGTTTAGGCAGAGATGGTGCACGCTGACATTGATAGCGCTCTGGGAGACAACAAACGCGGCAAGAAAACGCGACCACAGACGCTAAAGTGAGTTCCAGCCCTGAGAGACACAAAAAAAGCTTCATCACTACTGTAACTGTTTTTAAAGAGATAGTTTGCTCAAAAATGTAAAATCAGTCATCATAAAACCAAATACATGTTGTTCAAAAGCTGTATGACACACAAAAGGAGAAGCTTAGCATAATGTTGACACTGGTCTTTCCCTTACAATAAAATCATAGCTCAATGAAAGCAGAATAAAAATATCATAAAAGTAGTCTGTGTAACTTGTGTGCTATATTGGGAGACTTTGTGTGAGGAACAGACCTTAATTGGTTTCTTGTGAGCGTGGAAGATTATCAGTGAATAATGATTTAAAATAAGTCTGTTTGTCAAACTATTAAAAATCATATGGCTTCAAAAGTATAGGAATATAGCGCACAGTTGTATAAAATACTTTTATGCTTGACATCTGGTCACTGTGTACTTTCATTATAAGGAAAAGAGCTGTGTGAACATTCTACAAAATCTCCTTTTGTTCTTCATGGAGGACATGAAGTCATACGTGTTTAGGACAACTTTAGGTTGAATAAATGATGACAGAATTTTCTACTCCCCTGTTTTGTACCTCTGTTACGACAGCGAGCACTCCTAAACACAAGTAACTGGATAAGTGGATAGTAAAGGCACATTTACCCTGAGGTTGCTCTGATCTTGTGTGTAATAGTTGTTCATTTATTTACGGATGCTATCGGTGCTTGGGTTGGGTTACATGCAGACTAGTGACAAACCAGTTACAGTGTCATCAGAGATAGTGCGCTGTACAGCTATTCGCACACCGGCACACTAAGGATGCCTTAAAATGTTGCCTA
>JAVLUX010000049.1:19743972-19756472 GCA_032164185.1 Moxostoma hubbsi | reverse complement strand
GCATGAGCAGTAATTCATCAATAGTAGATTATCAGCAGAAAAGATGATTCCTTATGATTATTATTATGATTAATATATATCTACTTAACAACAAAACCTATTCAGAGTGCTCGTTATTATAATCTTATAAAAGGAATAATAATAATAATTAAAAAAAAATCAGTTACTATTGTCTTAATCAAGATAATCAGTTGTACTAAAAATCAACCATCGGCCCTGTCGACCTGTAGTTGAGATGTTAGCGGGATTGCCATTGCATAATAACCACAAATATAGTGTAAACTAAGTGTTAATTTACTCATTCACTCTCAGTAAATTGTATTAAATCGTATACACTGAGATTATATCAGCCACCCTGTTTTTTAGATATTGTCATTGGCCATTGAACATCCTATATTGGTATAAAATGTGTTATTCCATATTTATGGATTTACTAACATGGAAAAATTCGCAAATCTCAATTGCTGATTTATAAAACTGATCCTGGATGCTGACTGGTCGATACAACACTTCATTGTTCAATATTAATAAATTACATATCATTTTAATGACAATTTGTTTTTGAATATGTCTATAATGTATTATTAATAGGGCTGTTTAACTTGAATTAATTACATGACATGGCGATAACTAGATTAATTAATTGCAATTAATTGACCCTTAGATAACAATAATTATGTAATGATTCAGTACTGTATTTATAAATATATCATATATGTTATAAAATAATTATTCAGATAATTAAAATGCATAGAAGTCAATTTATTATGTATTTCCATAAGATTAAGCATAAAACAATCACTGGCCTACAATCCACATTAAATCCGTTTTGTAATGTAATTCATCAATCTGTCCGAGATTTATTGATGGGCTTTTCTATGGTTGCGTCAATACACGTGTCATACGGATGCATCTCACTTTTGTTGCATCATAAACACAACGTTTTTAGGTCACTGTGTCAAGTTAAACTTGGTTTGAAACTTAGAAAAACGCATCTGGAGATCCCCGCATTCAGACTTACGCTCTGCCCAGTGTGTTGCCTATACAGCTGGAGTTTTGCTTACTGCCCCCTGATGAAAACAGGAGGTACTACAAGCTTGAAATGCTCTGATGGTAGGAATATTCCTTATAAATTAATTGCATTAATTTTTTTAATGCATAATAAAAAAAAATAAAAAAACATATATATATAATAGTACAAATATATATATATCGCATTTAATTAATGCATTAAATTGACTAAATAAAATTTAAAAAAAATATTTTTGAAAGCATCATTTTTTAAATATATATATATATTTAAAAAATTATGTGTTCAAAAATATTTGTAATTTATTTTATTTTTATTCATTAACTTTTATTTATTTTTATTAATTAACTGCGATATATATATATATATATATATGTATTTGTATATATTTATATATATATATTGCAGTTAATTAATGCATTAAATCGACTAAATAAAATAAAATGTAAAAAAATTAACGCATAATTTTTGAAATATTTATATATATATATATATATATATATATATATATATATATATATATATATAAATATCGCAATTAATAAATGCATTAAATCAACTAAATAATTTTTTTAAATATATTTTAACGCATAATTTTTTAAAATATATATATATATATTTATGTATATCGCAATTAATTAATGCATTAAATCAACTAAATAAAATAAAATGTTAAAAAAATGTAATGCATAATTTTTGTAATATATATATATATATATAACCCTGTACGCAGGATAAGCGGTTGACGATGGATGGATGGATGGATATATATATATATATATATATATATATATATAATTAATGCATTAAATCGACAGCCCTAATTAATAAACATTAAATAAAATATTGTATTATGTTGTAACCATTTCTAAAAGCAGTCAAGTTTATATGTGAATATATATACAATATTAGAAGCTCAAGTGCCTTGTTGCTTAAATATGATCTAAAGATTTCTCCCTGACCGGCTCTCACTTTTTCAGTTCTTACACATCGTCTCCTGCTGCTCGCAAGTATGCAAAGATCCGCTACCACTTTGTGGCACGTAACGCCAACGAGCTTTCAGTGCTACAGGAAGAAATTCTGGAGGTATGATGATTGTGATTTACAGCATGTGCTGTTTTTTACCTATGATGAGGCTGTGTGCTGTCTTATGAAAGATGTAATAATGTGTATATTTATGTTAAGGTGTTGGAGGATGATAAACAGTGGTGGAAGTTGCGGAACAGAAGCGGTCAGTCGGGTTACGTGCCCTATAACATCCTGGATGTTGTGAAACTAGAGGATCCTCAAGCAATGAATGACCCTCCCTACAGTCCGGTAACAGCTGCACAGATACACACACTTAAACGGCAGAGAGTTGGATTAAAACGAACATTATCCATCCCTTGCAAATGCTTATTTATTTTTCTTTCTTGTCACACAGTCATACAGAGGACAGTCACCCTCAAGTTCACTGGGTAGTGAGAAAGACGGTGAGTTATTAACATAATTCATCATTTTGCACAAGTGCCTAAAACTGCACAGTATTGAATGAGCCAAAACATTATGACCACCTGCCTAATATGCTGTCGGTCCTCCGAGTGTCCCCAAACAAGTGAATATTTAGATCATCATGATGCGTATTTTTCGTCTCGTCTTCATTAGCACTGATAAAATAAAAAAACACTTTGTCAGCGAACGTCTGCCTTTGTGAGTGGGCAGTTTTTGGTCAGAATAAGCTGCAATGTCATTCAGACTTTACCGATTGTCAAAAGTCTGGCTACATGAGCATCATTGTTCTGTCTCAGGTCACACTCACCAGATGGATAAAGTCAACGATGAGCTGCTAATGTTGATCACCAGCAACAAGGTTAATCCGGCCACGAGGAACTTCAAGGTGGAGCGTCAATCTAGCAACTCCGTCCCGCTGTCCTTCGACTCCAGTCCCGACCAGGTCACCACCTGGCTCAATTCCAAGGGCTTCTCAAAACCGTAAGTCTTAATAAAACGTGCGGTTACGTGTGGAGGTTTAATCAGCTTCACACATGAGACAATCTTGTTTCTAGAAGTTAGACATATCTGACCAAACCTCCGCTTGGGGATATTCTGGTAAATAAATAGTTATTTATAAACGAACAAAGTCATGTTTTTATTTGATTTGATTCAGGGTTAATGCGTTCGCATTATATTTAGCCTGATATATTATTCACTGTCACTCTCTGTTAGTACGGTGGACCGTCTGGGCATTCTGACAGGTGCTCAGATCTTCTCTCTGAATAAAGATCATCTGAAGGCCGTCTGTGGAGATGAAGGCTCTCGAGTCTACAGTCAGATCACTGTACAGAAAGCACAACTAGAGGTCAGCAACACTAACAAAAATATCAGCTTTTGTACATTTTAGAAGCGAAGCAAATATGCAACACTGGGCGAAAAAAATCGTTTTCCTGGATTTACACAATGGAGACTAGTAATCATAGTTGTTTACTGTACTCATGGTAGACTTAGTCAACTATACTACACAGAGATGGGTGTTTTTTTTTATTATTTTGATTATACCAGCAAATATGCAGTGTCGTCAATATCAATAGTCCTTATTAACTCTGTGAGTCCAAAAGGGGGCGCTATGTCAAAAAGTTTACTCTTATAATGTTCAAGTCTGGCATATGTGGTATCGTTTGAAAGATTAGAATCTGACATTTTTGGAGATAACAATCACTTCTGCATTTATGTTATATAAAACAACAAAATAAGGCCTGAAAACATTTGTGTCGCAAATCAGCGCCACCTAGAGGTCATGTGGTAGAAATATTAATATAAATGTAAAAGTTTTTCAGATAGCACCTAAATAGACAAATCGGGTATCTAACGAAAGCTTTCATTGTCAGGAATGCGACTGTTCTGTTTGTTTTGTTGCCCGAACACCACAGTTTGAAAGATGACATCTCCAAGTCATCAAAAACAAACATCACTGAAAAAACAACCCCGAGCACTGCTTCTGTAAGCCCCAAAGAGCCAAAAACGTTCAATTTGCTTTTACTTTTTCATCAATTTTGGAATGCCCAATTCCCATTACTTACTAGGTCCTCGTGGTGGCGCGGTTACTCACTGAGGACAAGTCTCGGTTGCCTCCGCTTCTGAGACCGTCAGTCTGTGCATCTGGTCACGTGACTCGTTGTGCATGACACCGCGGAGACTCACAGCATGTGGAGGCTCATGCTACTCTCCACGATCCACACACAACTCACCACACGCCCCATTGAGAGAACCACTAATCACCACCACGATGAGGTTACCCCATGTGACTCTACCCTCCCTAGCAACTGGGCTAATGTGGTTGCTTAGGAGACCTGGCTGGAGTCACTCAGCACACCCTGGATTCGAACTCGCGACTCCAGGGGTGATAGTTATATATAAAATTTCCAGAACAAAATATGCAGTCCAGCAGGACAAGCTTGCTAAACAAATCATAGAAAATATATGTTATCGACTATTGATGATAAAAAGGGGAGGATCTCAGCTTTTTAATGACACTTAGATTGAGCTTCTAGTCCACTCAGAGGCCGAAATTTTAGAAAATTAGGCCAAATGTCTATAGATGTGGGGGCTAAAATCCACCTACATTTCAGATCGTCATTTTGTGAATGGAAGGTGATAAAGGAGAAATAATTTTTTCTAGTACTTACTTTTTGGCAATTAGTCCACAGTATGTGTGAATGGTGAGCTTTTAAATTTGAGTGTGAAAAATTGCAGGCGGCAGCCCAAAAATGCCCCAGGAAGAGGTTAAACAGTCAAAATTTGCTTCCATTCTGCTTGTAATACATTATCTTACACATACTTTTGTTGAATTAAAAACTTCCACTCACTGTCTAGAATAAATGGTAAATATTTTACAACACCAAATGACCAGCAGAGCAATTTTGCATCATTTTTCAGAAATTCCCCCAAAAACAAAATATGCATAAAAATGATTGCCTGTGCCTTTATAAATAATATTAATGAGAACCATGGAAATGTACTAATATCTTTTATTTGCCTTCTTTATCTCCATCAGAAGAGTCGAGGAGACTCAGAATTGCAGGAAATCATGAAGAAACGGCAAGAAAAAATCGAATCTTCCGCCGACTGAGCGCGCTCACGAGGACTGTCAATCAAATATTCACCTGGTAACAGTAACGACTAGACCCTCTGCAAATAATGAACTTAGATGACATGCTGTAGATTCAGCCACGCTGCTGACCAAATGCTGACCTAATCCAATATATTTATACAATTGTATATTTGTTGTTGCTGTTTTTTATTATCAGTGTATGTACGGACCTTACTGTAATTTATCCACAGAAATGATTGCATTTTATTCATGCTGGAAAACACTCTTTTATCGTATGAAAACAATGTATGGGTGAATCTCTTGTCATCTCAGCCAAAAAAAAATACAAAATTATATTATTGGAATTGTGACATAATTTTCATTGCAATTAAGCAATTGTGCATCATTACTGCAATACAAAGATTTGACTTGATATATCATATTTTTTTTTTAATTTCTGAGATTTTGGTGAGAAATGTTCTTAATTGTCATGAAAATGTCACAATGCAAACAAAATTAATGGTTCTAAAAACAGGCTTTCATTTTCTTTAATCAAAATATAATTAAATAGTTTTTCCTTTTGAGGTTTGGGGTGAAATATGGTCTGGACGTGTTCTTGACAGGTTCACAAACCTGCGAAACACACAGAATTTGTGTCCGTAAGGGCAGAGTGAATGTTGTATAGGGTTTTGATGCATGTGTCTCTTTGCAAAAGAAATATGTCGCACTGCATATGTAAATAACATGCTTAATCTAGTCTTTACGTGCATGTTCTAATGCTGATCATTATCACAAATGAATGACGCGAGAACAGTAAATTTATCTACTGGATTTGTGTGCATCTTTTTTCCTCTTGAAAATGTGCTTTTAATCTGTTTCATAAAGAGCAAACAACAACAGCAAAACAACACACACATTTTGTAATCTTTATTTTTGTCATGTTTTCCAGTGAAGCTTATCCGTCACCCTTTAAGCTTGGATGGGCCCTCCGGCGGGCCCGTGAGAAAAAGATGAATTATCAAACTATTACTACAGTCTTGATGAACACAAAATAGGTGTCGTTTGAAAGTTTAGAAGCTCATCTTTCCAATGCATGTTGGCATTATGACCAAAACTGAACAAGTGCTTTAAAATATGCAGACTGATCAGAAGGGTCCCTTTTTGATCATTTATTTTAAAAACAACTGCTCTGCACATATTATTGTAATCTATAAAAACATCAAACTGATCAAATATCCATGTGTCATATGTTGTTGGAAAGCTCTCGAAGAGTAGAATACAACCAGCCTATCTTTTTACCCACAGACAAAAACATACTTGAGTAATAGCTAAGTATGTCTTTGACATACATGTTACATGTAAACATGCTAATTTGCTGGGTTTTCGCTTATAACTTTACGAAACAGATCTTAAAATCACATACCATTATTTAGAGGAGGTGATTATCTTTAAAACGAGATGTAATTGGATGCATAGATCATTAGAAAATCCACACTAAGCACACTTTGCACTCATGCACATAATATGCTATCTGGCTATAAACACGTTAACGTTCCTGGATCAAATTACTTTATTGGAAATTATGTAGTATTTTGTCTAGCATCATGCTAAACACTAAACCAATCGCATTAGGATTCAGATTGCTGCAAACAGACGTGGAAGTCATCCAGATATGGGCAGAGAGGATCGTTCACTGTAATTACATATGGTCACCACTAGATGGCGCCAATTACATGATATAGACTCAATGATGACTCAAATGACACAGAATGAAACTCATTCTGTGAAATCTCATTAAAATCATGTCCGTATTCTTTTGAGAGAGAGCAAACCTATAGTCATTGTTGTATTTGCATGTGTAATTACTTCTTATGTACAATTTTGGGGTTTATTTGTTTGGATAGGCATTTGGGCACTTTTTTTTGTAATGCAGGAACTTTTGATTGCTTTGTCGTATCAACACAAAATTGATACTCATGTACAGGTGACATGATTGGGAACAAAACAAAAGCAGTTTTTTTTGGAGCCACCTTATTTACACCCTGAGATTTATAATGTAAAATCAGAAAAATATGGGGGAAAAAAAAAAGTTAATTTTTGGCTCAGTTTTTTTTTGTTGTTGTGGTGATTTTTCAGTAGTTTCTTAGGCTGAGAGTCTGAGAATGTATAATCTGTATCATTAAAAAAATGTGAAAAATTTTCTTTACAACAATACCAAACATTTGAACCTCCTTGTTTTTTTATTGTTGTTGTTTTTTTGTCGTTATACGCCTTTAATTTTGGGTATCCCACTGAAACTGGAAATCTTTAAAAACCTTCAGAGCTTAAAGGGTTAAAACAATATTAAGTTAACATTTTTTTGTTTTTAATTTTTTTAAGCATAGACCTCAATAATCTGTCAAATTCTTAAATTTACAATATGGTATGAAAAAAGCTTAATTCGATACAAATTCTCCGAAAACAAATCTTATTGTTAGCAAGTTAATTAATCTTGTTTTATTGATGTATTTTATTGGAAAACGTGACAAACAACACTATGATAATGATGATCAGTACACTTATGGAGAATAGATATTTGGTAGCACAACATACAGTTCACTTTCACAAGGTTAATTAAAATGGAGATGCTTTAAAAAAAGAGACTTGGGCGAGCGTTACTGCACAGATATTAGATTTAATCAGAAATCCTCTCAAGTAGCGAGAAGTCATTAATATTCACATTAAACCTAAAGTACAATTAGAGGAAACCTTGAGGACAATTTTAGTAGTTTTTGTCAAAAATTTTTTTTTGTTTTTTTCAAACAAATCATTGTACATTACTACTGATAAAAAGACTAAAAAATTATAAAAAATATTCAGTGCATCTACTGTAGCATCTACGCAAATCTATAATGCAGCGATTGTAATCCAGTTATCACGTGACTTTCATGGACCTTCACATACACGTACATTTAATACAAGCTTTATTAAGAATCTCTGATTACTCCCAAGAAACACATTCAAAGTGCCACAATTGCGCTTCAATCTCAGACTTCAAATAAGGTGCTAACAATCATTTTAGAGAACCGATTGACTCGTTTAGTACGAGAATTCCTGATGTCTAGTGAACTAACCAATCACAGCCGGTCTCCTCGAAAAGACTCTGAAATGCTCACTCTGATTGGTGGATAACCTTCTGCTTCTAACTACAGGAAAATGCTTTCATATGAAAGTGAGATGTTATTTGTGGAGGTAAGCGTCCAGCCAAAGCTCTCCGGATTTCTCCAGTGACCTGCCAAGATAAGAACGATTAGTTCGAGTTAGTGGAGAAGCATCTGCTGGATCTTATGCTTTTAATTATTAATTTTTACAGTATTTAGTGATTCCTTGTTTGTAATCTGTCCAAAATGACTACTCCACTACTAATCAGCAGGTGGTTAGTTATGCCATGGACCTTTAAAAGTCAACATGAAGACCCCCGTCACTTTTCGGAAATACGAATGGGTTGCAAATGCCGCTCCATGTTGACATTAACTTCATGAACAGTTCATGAATTCAGTTTGAAATTTCAGGCATGCGTTTTACCTGACAACATCTGCAAAGGCCCGGTACAAGGTCTTCTCCTGGTACTTAACGCCATATTTGTCACATAAAGCACGTACGTGAGGTGCGGCACGCCAGTAATTGTGCCGGGGCATTGTGGGGAAGAGACTGGTGGGACAAAAAAGGCCACAGTTCACCAAATTGCATAGCACAAATACTCACAGAACATAAACACCATTATGGCCTGTTCACATACAGTAGAGCTCAAATAATTGCCATGATGACATGAAAGTGGGAAAAGTCGCCCTACAATGCAGCAACGTTATTTTAGACTCAAATGTTGATTTTTTTTCTCTCTCACCAACCAATAAGACATAAGACATAAGGGTCATTGACAAATAAGGTTGTCGAGATGATAAAAATGAGAAACATCTAGTTTAAAACACATGTATCATGCTCATACATAGTTTTTTTTATATTTGCTTCCATGTTGGTTTCATACATTTAAAACATTTAATGATTTAATGACTAAATTAATTTTAAAATGTGGTGTAACCACCAAGTATAAGGTGTTATAATACTCACGTTGATCCTTCAATACACATGTATTGTACATCTTAATCATTTAGTAAAAAAAAAGATTTCAAACACATTATTCTATATATATATATATATATATATATATATATATATATATATATATATATATATATATAATTAGCTGGTTTTCTGCATTAATTGCTTGTAAAATGTGACCACACAAGTATAGTCAACCCAAGTGTGCTTATGCTAACAACACACAAGCAATTTTAATCTTTCATATCTTTATAGAACACATCCCATTAAACATCCACAGTGCTGTGGAAAAAGTAAGTGAACCCCATAGGCTAAAGAAATCAACTAAAGCTAATTAGAGTCAGGAGTTTGAGATTGAGAGGTGTGGGTTAGAGCTACTTTGACTTATAAAAAGCACTCAAACATTTAGAGTTTGCTATTCACTAAAAGCATTTTCTGACATGGACCATGTCTCTCAAAAAGATCTCAGAAGACCTACGATCAAGAATTGTTGCTCTGCATAAAGCTGGAAAGGATTATAAAGTTATCTCGAAGAGATTAGATATTCATCTGTCCACAGTTAGACAAACTGTCTATAAATGGAGATGATTTAGTACTATAGGTACTCTCTCTAGAAGTGGCCGTTAGATATTCATCTGTCCACAGTTAGACAAACTGTCCATAAATGGAGATGATTTAGTACTATAGGTACTCTCACTAGAAGTGGCCGTTAGATATTCATCTGTTCACAGTTATACAAACTGTCTATAAATGGAGATGATTTAGTACTATAGGTACTCTCACTAGAAGTGGCCGTTAGATATTCATCTGTCCACAGTTAGACAAACTGTCTATAAATGGAGATGATTTAGTACTATAGGTACTCTCACTAGAAGTGGCCGTTAGATATTCATCCGTCCACAGTTAGACAAACTGTCTATAAATGGAGATGATTTAGTACTATAGGTACTCTCACTAGAAGTGGCCGTTAGATATTCATCCGTCCACAGTTAGACAAACTGTCTATAAATGGAGATGATTTAGTACTATAGGTACTCTCACTAGAAGTGGCCGTTAGATATTCATCTGTTCACAGTTATACAAACTGTCTATAAATGGAGATGATTTAGTACTATAGGTACTCTCACTAGAAGTGGCCGTTAGATATTCATCTGTCCACAGTTACACAAACTGTCCATAAATGGAGATGATTTAGTACTATAGGTACTCTCACTAGAAGTGGCCGTTAGATATTCATCTGTCCACAGTTATACAAACTGTCTATAAATGGAGATGATTTAGTACTATAGGTACTCTCACTAGAAGTGGCCGTTAGATATTCATCTGTCCACAGTTATACAAACTGTCTATAAATGGAGATGATTTAGTACTATAGGTACTCTCACTAGAAGTGGCCGTTAGATATTCATCTGTCCACAGTTACACAAACTGTCCATAAATGGAGATGATTTAGTACTATAGGTACTCTCACTAGAAGTGGCCGTTAGATATTCATCTGTCCACAGTTACACAAACTGTCCATAAATGGAGATGATTTAGTACTATAGGTACTCTCACTAGAAGTGGCCGTTAGATATTCATCTGTCCACAGTTATACAAACTGTCTATAAATGGAGATGATTTAGTACTATAGGTACTCTCACTAGAAGTGGCCGTTAGATATTCATCTGTCCACAGTTATACAAACTGTCTATAAATGGAGATGATTTAGTACTATAGGTACTCTCACTAGAAGTGGCCGTTAGATATTCATCTGTCCACAGTTACACAAACTGTCCATAAATGGAGATGATTTAGTACTATAGGTACTCTCACTAGAAGTGGCCGTTAGATATTCATCTGTCCACAGTTATACAAACTGTCCATAAATGGAGATGATTTAGTACTATAGGTACTCTCACTAGAAGTGGCCGTTAGATATTCATCTGTCCACAGTTACACAAACTGTCTATAAATGGAGGTGATTTAGTACTATAGGTACTCTCACTAGAAGTGGCCGTTAGATATTCATCTGTCCACAGTTAGACAAACTGTCCATAAATGGAGATGATTTAGTACTATAGGTACTCTCACTAGAAGTGGCCGTTAGATATTCATCTGTCCACAGTTAGACAAACTGTCCATAAATAGAGATGATTTAGTACTATAGGTACTCTCACTAGAAGTGGCCGTTAGATATTCATCTGACCACAGTTAGACAAACTGTCTATAAATGGAGATGATTTAGTACTATAGGTACTCTCACTAGAAGTGGCCGTTAGATATTCATCTGTCCACAGTTAGACAAACTGTCTATAAATGGAGATGATTTAGTACTATAGGTACTCTCACTAGAAGTGGCCGTTAGATATTCATCTGACCACAGTTAGACAAACTGTCTATAAATGGAGATGATTTAGTACTATAGGTACTCTCACTAGAAGTGGCCGTTAGATATTCATCTGACCACAGTTAGACAAACTGTCTATAAATGGAGATGATTTAGTACTATAGGTACTCTCACTAGAAGTGGCCGTCCAGCCAAGATGACTGAAAGGGAACACCGCAGAATGATCAATGAGGTAAAGAAGAACTCTAGAGTGACAGATAAAGACTTGAAGGAATCATTGGAACTGGTTAACATCTCTGTTCATGAGTCTACTGTACAGAAAACATTAAACAGGTGTGGTGTTCATGGCAGGACATCACGAAGGAAGCTGCTGCTATTCAACAAATCTTAGTGGCACACCTGACACTTGCCAAAGACCACCTTAACACTCCACAATGCTACTGGGAAAATGTTTGTGGGCCGATTAAACTAAAGTTGAATTGTTTGGGAAGAACACACAGCACTATGTATGGCGTTAAAAGAGCACCACATACCAACATGAAAACCTCATCCTAACAGTGAAGTACGGTTGGGGGAGCATCATGATTTGGGGCTGCTTTGCTGCTTCAGGACCTGGATCGCTTTCCATCATCGAGGGAAAAATTATTTCCGAAGTTTATCAAGATATCCTACAGGATATTGTCCGGGTGGCTGTGTGCCAGCTGAAGCTCAGTAGAAGTTGTGTGATGCAGCAGGACAGTGAATCTAAACATCAAATAAATCCACAACAGAATGACTTTAATATAAGAAAATCCACCTTTTGGAGTGTCCCATTCAGAGCCCAGAACTTAACCCAATAGAGATGCTGTGGAATGACCTCAAGAGAGCCGTTCACACCAGATATCCTGAGAATATGATTAAACTGAAGCAGTTCTGTAAGAAAAACAGTCCAAAATTCCTTCTGAACGTTGATCGGGTCTAATCCGCAGCTACCGGAA